>JAJOZX010005385.1:0-332128 GCA_023014485.1 Bathynomus jamesi | reverse complement strand
AATTCAATATCTCGAAGGACACGTCTCGCCGTGGAGAGTGGCACATCGTTGTGAAGTGTCGACAGCTGTGCAGAAATCCTTCGTATCTCCGAGGCATGCTGTCGTCCACTGGGACGGTAAAGTAATCAAGGTCAGTTTTGCCCCCACCATAAACGACAGTGAATTAACATGTTCCAGTGACGACAGTGGATTGACATATTCCAGTGGACGATAATGGATTGGCATGTATGACATACGTTTCAGGACTCTCTTGGATCATTGGAGCACCGCCAGGCGATTCTCATCTCCGGAGCTCCCCAATGCACAGAAGGAAAGTTGCTGGCCGTTCCGACTGTTGCTGACGGCACCGGTCTGTCCCAGGCCCAGGCGACCTTTCGTGCTCTCAAAGACTGGAGATGCGAGAACAACGTAATTGGACTGTGCTTCGACACAACTTCCTCCAATACGGGGAGGGTGCAGGGTGCGGTGGTCCGGCTGGAGAACATGCTTGGTAAACCGCTCTTCTAGCTGGGCTGTCGCCATCACGTTATGGAGCTCATCGTGGGGGCAGTGGTCATCACCGCGTTTGGAAGAACCACAGCACCAACTGAACCTTTGTTCCAGTATCTGAGGAGAAGGTGAATTTCAAGTCTAAGGCGCATTTGTTTTCTCCAATGATTTTTTGCCTTCAGAGCAATTGAGATATCAGCGTCCTTCTACTAATGATGTTAATAGCAGTCGAAAAGGGAAACTTCAGTCGTTTTCATGCAATATTTTCATAACTCCCCTTTCAGGTGGGACAAGCTCGACCTCTCGACTTATCGCGAGCTGGAGATCGAGCATTTGGCGGAGGTGACGTGGCTGATGGAGCTCCGAGATGAGGCAGTCAAGTTCCTCGGCACCGCTTCTGGTCTTGTCAGAGAAGACTACCGAGAAGTGGCGGAGATTACACTCCTGGTACTCGGGGCCCAGCCACGTCGTGGCACACACTTCATGCGCCCAAGAGCCTACCATCATGCGAGGTGGATGGCCAAGGTTGGTATTTTGAATTAGAAGTTAAATATTGTATTGCCTTCTGCAAATAGCCATTTGAAGTCCCTACCAGAAAAAATAAGATAAATAATTTACCATTGAACAAACTTATGTGGAGTGGTATCGGTATTTATACATCACAGTGCGTATTCGTTTCAGATCATCTACTACACGAAGCTCCTGATGTTCAGCGGTCAGCTGGAGTTCGACGACGAGCTGGTACAGAAACTTCAGAGAGTGGTACTATTTACTGCACTCCTCTACGCACCTGCCTGGCTGGCGGCTCCTGTCGCAGCTGATGCCCCGCTGAATGACCTTGTGTTGTACCAGCGTCTTCTGCAGTACAGGGCTGTGGATCGCGAGATTGCAGAGGCTTCACTGGCAGTGATCAGGCGGCACTTGTGGTATCTGAGGCCTCAGACCGTCGTTTTCGACCTCTGCAGTGACAAAATGGAAGACACTGTGAAGCACGAGATGGCAAAGAAACTGTGCCGCCTCGCTGTGCCCGAGGACTTCACGTATGACAACGTCTCGGTTGATGACACGACGCACCTTCCGGACCTGATCGATGAGTCATCGTGGTTCGTGTTCACAGGCCTGCAGGTGTGCGCGTCTACGTGGCTCACTCTACCGGTGAATAAGTGGGATCAAGATAAGAACTACTGTGATCTGAAGAATGTCATCTCGCATTTGAAAGTTACCAACGACGTGGCAGAGAGAGGGATAAAACTGATAGAAGATTACGCGAACACTGTCACAAAAGACGAGTCACAGCTGCAGGGTCTTCTTCAGCTCGTGGAAAAGAACCGGAAAGAACTCAGTGACTTCAAGAAGTCGTCACTTGCCAAGATGACGTAGCGCAGAGGGAAAGGGAGTTAGCAGAGAGAGTACATGGCGCACGCCTTAAGATGACGTGTGTTCTAACCACGATTCATACAGTTTTTGAACCTAGTTAGGGGCACCGGAGTAAGTGCCTTTAGTGATATCGGTAAACCGTTTTAATACAAAATACATTTGATGTTTCCTTATTCGTTTTATCTTATCCTAAAAAAGCAGACAATGGCAGACAGCATATGGAGGTACGGGGACAAATACGGTATTTTAAATTTTAATGCTAGCTCAAGGTGAGTATAATTTCTAAACCACTTGTCCTATCAACTTGGTAAGTATCTGAGAGGATTTCTTTCACTGAGAGGATTCAGAAAATATGGTCATTTGATGATTTATCTTTATTCAGTAAAAAATTGTAAATCTGGCCAAATTTCCAAAATTGAAATTTTCAAGGTCGATGCGCGACCCCTAAATATTGATCGATTTTGGTAAAAATGGTGTCAGTGTACTTCCACTGAACCAAATCATGGGAAAAACTTTGACCAGCTATAATGTTTTTTAAAAAAGTGAAAAGTGATCCACCTAGACTGTACAGTTGACCTAACCTGACATTCAATTAACCTTATTTCAATATTTTTATTTTAATTATGTTCTAATTTTTTTATTGAAATATCTTTCGTAAACATTAAAATATTTTTTTTAATTTTATATGTTAAAATCCTTTAATTTGGATTGAGGTCGAACTGGGGTGCTATTTCTTGGATTGGGGTTTAACTGGGGTGCTTTTTCTTGGATTGGGGACTTTGGGGTGCTTATTCTTGAATTGCTCCAAATTGTTTTTTATTATTGCATCACTTTTTCTTGTATTCACGTGATCTTCGGTATGAGTCATTGATATGACGCAATCTAAAAGATTGCGTCATATCAATTACTCATACCAACTCATTTCTTCATAAATCTATGTCTGAAGGTGCTGTTGCGCGCGGTCCCTTTTATACCTCTTATAAGCTACATTTCAAATGATTAAATATTTATATATAATTAATCATATGTCAAGCCTCTACCATTGGGCTGGAGACTCACGCAATCAGCTAGTTGTAATAGCAATATTACAACCAAAAATAACCACAATTTATTCTGAAAGACATCACCAGAATGCACCATATGATATCTGTTATTACAAAGTTATAATTTCTGAAATAATTATATCTAACTGGTTACTGCCATTACCCGTGTTTGGAAATGGAAGATGTTCTTTACAATATAAGAGTACACCAGTTCCCATTTTGCCACTTCAATTCTTGTCATAAAGTTTATAGCCTTTAATATGGTATTCACCTATAAAGTCCCTATCTGCACTTTTAATCCACGATTCAGTTATTGCCATGATGTTGTAATTTTCAAAGTGAACTAATGCTTTAAAATCCTCAAACTTATTTCTTACGTTCCTCGCATTAAAAACACTACCTCAAAACTATTCTTTACCTTACTATTTGTTCCTCTATACACGTTGAGTTTCCCTGGGGCCGACGAGTTACATTTCCTAAACGAGAGAGAATTATTTCATCTTGCCAACGTTTTAAATAAATCTTTCTTACTTTTTGATCAATCAAACTCCCGAGTCGCGAATTACCTATTTCATTCAAGTGAACGCCATCTTGAGTGAACAAATCCGCCGTGTCAAATTCTGACCAAGAGTTAACAAATTCTACTCCTTCAAGGATGCACATCGCTTCTAATTTAGTACTGAAGTAAATTGTTTTACTTAATAATCTATTATTTTCACAAATTCTCGGAAGAACCCCAGAAATCAAATCTTTTCACAAACATTTAATCAAACTTCGATATTTAGATAACAAATCTGTCCTACGACTGAAATTGTACAAGTCGTTTCCTCCAATACGAGAAATTAACAACGAATTCGCAGTCTCTAACTTTAAATTCTTCACTTTCTGTTCAATTCTTTCTATTTTAGCGCTTGACACGCCTATATTACTTCATTTTACTCTATTTCTTAAACAAAATTCTTTATCCACATGCTTAACAACAGACGAGCCTAACAACACAGTTTCGTTTTTGTTTTTTATAGTTTTCTAGAACACTGAAAACTTGACGACGCCTTCGGCTTAGCACAGTTTCTGATCAAGTTAAACGAACTACAGTTCGTCTACTTCTATTAGACTGAATGTCACTGACAATTTTATCAACTTTTGAGTCAATTTTTTGTACATTATCTTGAATTTGTTTAATAGCTATATCAATTAATTTTCCCACAGAATTCGAAGAATTATTAAGTTCAACTCCTTTTAAGTTATCCTCAACATTTATAACTTTTTTATTAAGAACACTACAACATTGTTGCAAGGAACATTATTATTTTTAATTAAATTCTTTTGTAAAATTCTTAGAAATTTCATTCTTTAATGCTTCATACGCGATGCGTGGTGGCGCTTCCAGACTCTTGAAAACTTTTTGTTTTCACCGTTACTAAGGCACAAACCCTCAAAGAAAAGTAGCGATTTGAAATGATACTAATACTACAAGGAAGTGCTTCAATTCTACTTGTCTTCCTCAGATACGTATATAATTTGTTTGATCGAGGTTTCACGTGTTGTTTTGTGTTTCTAAGTTCTTCCTTCCGGATTATAGTGTCAGATGATACCAATTGTTAATAAATATCGAAGTAGAGAAGAGCCATTCTTGTCTCAGAGTGGCGTTTCGTGTTATGGGTGGTCAGCATTACTTCTATAGCACATCATCCGCAATGTTTTCATCGTGGTGTGCTGCGTTATCATATGTTGTGCGGATTTGTAGTTAACAGATCATTACATTGCCGTATTTGGGGAGTTTGTAAGTCAGTTGTTGTGGTAATACTGAACTTACATAGGGCTACTTAAAACAAGACGATGTACTGTAAGATGTTGCACATAAATGTAGTATGTCTGGCCCCGATTCAGTCCTTGTTCGCTGAACGAATCATTACAAAAAATTTGTGGCCACCAAAGTTCGCCGATGTATTACTTCCGTGCAGCTTCCTTCTTTATTAACAGTATAATAAGAACGTGTAATTGTAACAGTCCTTATACTATCACGTCATGAACGTAAACAATGACGTCATATAGGAAGGGGGGTGAAAAAGCGAAGTAGCCATTCTGAAGAGGGCTTAAATACATAATCATTACAAATAAAAATATAAAAAACATATATATATATATATATATATTATATATATATATATATATATATATATACTGCAAGATGGGGTAACTGGGCACCTGCAGGGGTAACTGGGCCCTACTAAGTTTAAGATAAATTTAGTTATTTTTTCCATACATTTTAGGTACCTATACATAGGTAGATACCTATAATTTATGGAAAAATTCATACTGTTATACGTATAACGAAATTTACCTTAAACTTAGTAGGGCCCAGTTACCCCATCTTACGGTGTATATATATGGACCTTTCAACTGTTCCGCGCAATGATTCCTCATTTCACGAAAGTCAAGCTTTCTTGTCGCCCCTCCTTATATATATATATATATATATATATATATATATATATATATATATACAGTGATGGACACCGTTACATTAAATTGGGCGGCGTTACCGTTACTCGTTACACGTCGAAAATGTACTCGGCGTTACCGTTACATCGTTACTTTTGAAAATCCTTAAAGCGTTACCGTTACTCGATACGTGTAACGACGTTACAAGTAACTAGTTACATTTAATATTTGTTTATGTACCTTCACACGTATTTTGAAACTACAGATAAACTTACAAATGGCAGCCATACCACATAAATTCTAAGAGCTACTATTATTGACTATATAAATGTTGTTCTCTTAAGAACGATATATTGCACAATAAAAAATTTGAAAAGCGTTACCGTTACATTGATACATTTGAAAATCTTTCAGGCGTTACCGTTATTCGTTACGTTTGTAACGTTCGTTACGTAACGTCGTTACATGTAACGCGTTACTGCCCATCTGTGTGTGTGTGTATATATATATATATATATATATATATATATATATATATATATAAAACTGATCAATAAGCAGAATCATTAGAACAGTAAACGGTCCTCACCTTCAATTATCTACTGTGCGTATTTGACTGTCCCATGTACACCCAAACAAGACTTAAGAGATAAGATTAATTCATAATTAAAATTGAATACGTAATTGATATCGTTTGCATTATTTGTTTCCATTATGTGAAATCATTGTTTTGATACGGTAACTGTTCGTTTGTTTTTGAATTTGCTCTATTTGGAAACGAAGAATAACAAAGAATTCAAAACAGTTTCATTTTGTTTTCTAGTTAAAGTGAAAGGAATATTAAAAAATAAAAAGGTTTCTCATTTTAAAAGTGTTAAAGAGATATACGAGTTGATTTATTAAATAAAACCACCATTATAAAAGTGTCAGTGGGAATGGAGTGATTACTAGCCATGGAAATAATTCTTAAAATACCATGATGAACGCCTTTCATGAATCGTACATAGGTTCATAGTCCCCATTTTTTTAAATTCGATGTGACGAATCTGAGGAATAAGCCTGAAGATGGGCATATATATTCATATCCGAAACGTAGTCTCTTCTAATGTTATAATATTTAATTTACTTTGATTAGTTTTAAAATCAGTTTAATTTTGCTATACGGGGACTCGACGTTCTTTACTTTTTGGGACAGCCTTTTTCTTGGTACTGTTTATTTCTGTGCCACAAGAATCACTTTCGGGGAAGAAACACATTACTCGGATCTACTTGTACAGTTTGTGCCATAAATACTCGTTAATTTCAAGCACTTTTTACTACATGTCGTCTTTCAGGCACGTAGCTAAGGGGGCCCGGGGAAGGGGGTGTCGAACGACCTCCCCTTCACAAGAAAGGTTCACTTTTGTAACCATAGTTATAACTTATGATGTGATATTATAATATATAACATCATTTATTAAACACTTGCATTTTTTTTTGCATTTTTTTTACACTTCACAAACTACTCTAAATTACTCTAAACCCCCTCCGCAGTGACTAGGTCGTTGCAGCAAAAGGTTCGCCTTTCTACAACTTCGACCCTCCCTTCACTTGGGAAGTCGTGGCCACGGGACTGCCTTTCCAGGCACGCGTTATTCCGCAGTCTTTTTAATAATTTTGTGATCATTCAATAAAACCGTAATTTTTTATTGTCTCATTTTATTTTAGATTTTACGAAATCGAGTAATTTTTTCTTTTTTCTTTGAAAATTTGTCGAAGACATCCAGAATAGAAATATATAATTTGTAATGGGTTTATTATTCCATTCAGTGAATTTGTTATATCCCCGCAGCTATTATACTGTAATTTATTGTAATGCGCGTCCTATCATTCATTATGTTAAAATTAAAAACTCTAATTATTCTTTCATCAGTGACAGTTCATGCTAAAGACTGGTGTTTAGTTAACAAACGCCATTATTTATGCGATGAACCACGGATGAATTATTCGGTATGTCCTGAAGGTGCGGAGTATTTTCCCAAAAATGAGGATCAAAGAAAACAAATACTCAGAATTTTTAACTTATTTAGAAACCGGGTCGCGGGTGGTGATGAGGTGAGGGGAAGTCGCCAGTTAAGGTTTCCAAAGGCTGCAAAGATGCTTGAAATGGTAAGGAAATTTTTTTTTAACTTGTCGAGAGAATGCCAAATCGATCAGCTGTAGAGTCGGTTGTGCATGGTCGTGCCAATAAATCTCTGAACAGTTGACCCTTCACTGTCCCCAATATGTTTCATGACTAGATTGAATTGTACATATTTTTGGTGTACAAAGATGGAAAGAAATTCGCCGAAATTTATAAATTTGAAAAATCCCTAATTTTTTAATAAGGTTTTAAAATATTCAGTGAACTTTCTTCAACTGTAGAGATATAATATTTTTTACAAATTTAATGTAAGTGTAACTCAATTGGATATTTATACGTAAATTTGTAAATGAGTTTCATATCAAATGTATTCCATAAATGTATTTACATCATAAAAAATGAACTAATATTTGTTGGTATAAAAACGACTAATTACATTAACAGCAAAAAAGTCTACTCGATTTGTAAATTTGCCATTTCACACCTAGGGCTGGATTAACCATTAGGCTAATAAAGCTGTAGCCTTAGTCTTAGGCCCTCATATTTTTTAGTCCTAATTTTTTGTATAAAAAACCCTAAATCTTCGTCACAAGGTTGGTTAAGTAATATCATAGACAACTGCATAATTATATCTTCAGAGGTGGAAAATAAGAGTTTTTTAGCTGTAGTTAAGTGGTTTTTTTGTCATTATATCTGATGGTATATTATTGTCCATATGTATGGATGATTTTCATCCTTTTTTTACGATTGGCTTCAAAGGGTTAATCTGTTAAAATGGAGTGTAAAGAGGGTATTAGTCTGTTAAAAGATGTGTGTGTGGAGTATTATAATACTACGAGACTTTCCTTTACAACATTGCAATGTTGCAAAGGGGTGTGAAGCGGTGAGAAGTTACAGACCCTCGCAGTTCCAGATAGAATTTACAACCACATTAAATGTCCCCGCACTGATCACATCGTTTGATTAGTGTCGTATGAGGGGATTCGAATGTAGAATCCGAGTCAAGACGTTTTCGTTCGAATGTGCCTCGTTTTCAAAATTGAGATATGACAAAATATCTGAAATTTAGTGATTATGTGAAACTAAAAGATTAATGTAAAAGTTAATAAGCCAAAAAACACACTCTACAGGCGGGATATTTTTGCTAGTTCCTTTGGAAAGCTGTCATTACCCTTCGGACAATACATACAGTATTTACTGTACAGTTATGGTACTAATATGTGTTGGTATTATAATCTAGGATAATGTTTAGGAAACATGTTTTATTCTTATCAAAAAAGAATGCGATGTGACTGTAGAAATTAAGTTTTCAGAACATTCCAATTTTTTTTTTTTTTTGGACACAAGCAGAGCCTGCAGGCACTACTTGTGCTTCGCAAACTCGCCTACAGCGAGTGCACCTTCGGTGCCTGGGTTACCCCTTTGGGGGAGGTCATTTTCCCTCTCCCCCAAAACCCTCTCATCCCCCTTTATGCAACTTGGGTGCTAACCCCACCCCCTTGTTGCATAACCCCCCTCCGCCATTACCCCCACCCCTCTCCACCATTACCCCCAACCAATCCCCCGTTACCTCCACCCCCAGGGGGGAAGGGGCTGGCACCTTGCAACAATTGATCAACATTGCAAGTGCATATGCACTCGAACATTTTGCGGCCATACTACTTTGGGAACTAAATAGTGTGACACATATACTATCACTGATATCGTTTTCACCTAAAATGTATCCTTTTACAGCCGGACGATGTGCAACTTTATTTATTTATTTTTTTCACTTTTTCATGTATTTTTTTAATTGGTTGTAGACAATAGTCAAGCAATAAAATGTAATGAAGATTATTTTAAGAAATTTTTAAGCGAGTTACAGTTTAACATTTACAGTTAGCTTACGAATCACTTAAATTTTAAATGCAGCTTCACTTGAAGCTGAAGAAGCGGTTAAATTTTAAATATAACTTGTCATATATATATATATTTTTTTTTACCTATTATGGCTTCCGATGCGTAGCTAAAAATTTTAATGGCTACATTTTTCTAAATTTATTGACCAACTTGATTTTCATCATTCCACGAAAGTGTATGAAACTCTGTAGAAGCGTGTTGGGACTTGGTTTACTTGTAGACTTTAATGATAGGGAAGGACACTAGTCGACGCTTGTATAAAATTTTATATTTTTCTAATAGTCATAAAAGCCAACAGAACAACAAATTCACGGAAGAAAGCAACCATCAAAATTTTGAGTGTCACATCCCAAAATCTTGAAATTTAAGTGTTTTAGTATATAAATATTTTTGGGGATAATTGAGATTTTTGGAGGGGGAGACACCCGATCTGGAAAAAAAGTTGCTAAAAATAGAGGGTGTTGTTTCTAAGTTTCATGAAAATCGGTCTAGTCGTTTGGACCTGAAAAGGAGACAGACAGACAGACATACAGTCACACAGACAGTGAATTAGGATATGATTACAAACTCAGCTAACAGGCTATCGAGAAGCCTACCTAGGTCTATAGTTAATCTATAATCGCATTTTAAGTGTAAATAATTTCACAAAAATTGTGAAGAGAAAATTTTAAGCGAGATAGTTTAACGCTCACATTTAGCTCACGAAACTCTAAATTATAAATGAAGTCAGACAGATTTTGTGAATTTGTTGACTGACTGCCTTTTCTTTCTCTCACAAAAGTGTTTGAAATTTTAAACAAGGATGGATTGACTATTGATTTGTGGACTTCGTATTACCATTGTAATACGTTTAATTAGGGTCTAAACTCATTGTTTATTTCACAGATTTGGTGCGAGAAGTGTGAGGAAGCCGCTTTTCACTTCGCAAAGAGGTGTGCAGACATATCGAAGGGTCATTACTGCTGCAAATGTAGAATATTTGGTAGGAATGCTACAATGACGTAATGACATCGGGTAATCGTAAAATGATCCCTATACGCGACTGATCCATATAACCGACAGTTATCCAACTCATCAAAAAATGTTATATTTAGTATTGTATAAACAATATGGATAAATTTATTTCAGCAATCCTTTTCAAAACAAAGAATTATTAAAAATTGGCCTAATTTTAGATAGTTTAAGAGGGAACACTATTAAGTTTTCAGCATATTAAAATAATTATTAATTGAAGTATTTATACACTCGCCATGTCGTCGTAGAGCTGCTAAGAGCTTCTTTGACTTCCTTAATCCAGTGATGCAGAGTGTTCTAAAAATTAGATGGCAAAAAATTAAATAGCTTCTAGGATTACCTGAAGATCAGGGCCCCCAGCCTTCTTTAGTTAGCCTTATAGGGATAACCAACGAAAATATCACGAATTAACCTAACCTTAACAACTAATTAGGTTAATTGAATGCCCGGTTAGGGAAACTGTACGTCCTTGATAATTGGTTAGGTTAAGTCGTGATATTTTCGTTAGTTTTAACCAAAATATTTTGTGTCAAAATTGAAGTTTGACAACTGGCAAAAAGTCTGGGGTCCGGGATAACATGAAAGTACCAATGAATATTAATATGTAAATAATAAAAAAATAAAAAATTGTGGAGGATTAATGTCAGGAAAAAAATTATCCCTCTATCCGGATTTTACCGATCCAAATAACCGACAAAAAAAAAATAATGAATGAGATATGAAAAGTGAATCATATAAGCGGTTGATCCTTATATTCGTGATCCTTATAAAGTGATTTTATTATTATTATTATTTATTATTTATACATATTTCTATTTTGGGGGGGGAGAGGGGCGGGATATTGAGGGGGTGTTTGAACAAATACTCAGCATCGACCATTGTTCAACCTATCCGGCTTCGTATGAAAAGGCCTCCGTCTTTTCCTCAGGAGTGTAACTCACTTCCATATTAGCCATTGCGTTATTCTACCCGCAACCAAAAAAAAAGGTGCCAAAACAAGACATAAATTTGAACATTTGTTTTAGTTTAAATGTATTAATTTTGTAAATTTAATTTAAAATAAATTTTCCTATGAGACCGGACTTATGGAACACCCTGTATATGTTTATCAAAGCTACAAATATATCTATTCCCAAAATTAAATTTTTTGTTATTACTTACATATTAATAGCAACATAGCAAAGCTAAAATGGAGATAGCAAATAACAAAATGAATTACGAAAATATAAATTTATTGAAAATGACAAATTATGGATTACAATATTTTTTTTAATGTCTTTTTAGCTAAACTTTAAGTAATTAATTGCGAACACGAAGATAATTTTGTTTTTTGCGAAACCTTTCCTTTTTACAGATATTTAAAACTGTTTGAATAATTGTTGTATAAATTCCATTACAAACTCGGAAAGTTTATAAACAGATTTCTTGCAAGTTGTCCATTTCCTACAAACTTCTATTATTCACTTTTTGTGCCTATTTTCATTAACATTTACAAATATTTCATAGTGCAAAACGCGTCAGAATTATATAGCAAATTACTACGTATTTTATTAACTTTTACCAGGTAATTCTGTGCCACTCTTACAAATAACCACCAATAACGAACACCTCCGATTTACGCGAACGCCTTCTTTCAATATAGAATGTCTCAAAAGTCGCGCACCACAGGCAGGGGCGCCGAGAGGGCCTGGAACCGGGGATAAATCCCCGGGGCCTGAACCTCTAGGGGGCTCGGAAAGATGGGGGATAAAATCTAAAAATATTAATAAAGCAATTGATTAAATAGCAGAGAGGAAATATAATTAATGAACATACATTTTATAGAGATTATCATAGTCAAACTGAAACAGATAAAATATTATCCGCGGTCCACCAATGCCCAAGACCGGCTTACAGATCTGGGAACCATTGTAATTGAAAGCCAATTAGCCCGTATTTTAAATTTCATCAGAATCATTTACCACTTTGCTAGAGAGAAGGCAAAGAAAGTACACTTCTAATTATGAAAATCTTGCAGTAAACAATTGTCTTGCCTGCATGGACTGGTACTGCATTTGTAAAATGTATGGTGATACAATTAATATAATTGATTCGAAAAATAAAATGGTCATTTTCTTCCGAGTTGTTTATTCATACTGTATGTTTTGAATAGTGACTTGGACATATAATCAGTTTGCTTGTTATGTACACAAAAAACATTCATAATAAAATACTGAGTAAACAGGGGGGCCCATATACAAATCCTTTTCTGCGACCCAGGGCAGCTCTCGGCGGCCCTGACCACAGGCTAATATAGCTTCATTTAATTTAATGATAAAGGTGCGCGACTTCCGAGACACCCTGTTGTTTTATATGTATTTGTTTCCAAAGTCGAAGATATCATATCAGTTGCCAGCGAGTTATTTCTAAATCTGATATTCTCGTAGTTAATGATTAGCAATTTTAATAATGAGAGGCGGTGTTGTTTTTTTTCAGATGGAATTCAATTTGGAGCTATCCAAGTCTCTTCAGTGAAAATACGACCCAGTTATTTGAACAATATTGAGTACATTTCTCAAAAATTAATCCGAAGCTTCATAAATAATAGTAATTATATCTCGACCTTCAGGTTGAATATGCTTAAAAAGTTTAAGTAAGAACAAAGATATATTTTTTATTCAAAATTTTGAAATAGCATTTGAAGAAAGGAAAACGTCCGAGTTAGTTTCATAATTAAACAATATGTGAATCTTTACTGCTTTTATAACGGGTATTTCAACAGTCCTGCGCACACGTGTATATATATATATATATATATATATATTCTCTGAATAATACTTATCGTATTATTTAGACTATAGATATGTAAGTGCATAGAGACTTTCGAAACACCCTGTATAAGTTATTTTAAAACTATAGTCATTCATTTGTTTAATTTCAGATCCTATTCCAATCGATTTTACCCAGTGATATTCTTCGCAAATGATAAGATTAACCACATTGGCTGCAAACAAGTTCTGTTCAAGAAATCTGGCTCCTGGTTTGCCCAATTGACTTGCGTGCTCGGGAGTGTCTATGGGGTGCGTGGGAAACCGGTTTACATACGAGGAAAATCGTGTTCGATGTGCCCCGAAGGGACAGGTCGTTCAAGCCAATACCCTCACCTCTGCGGTGAGAAAGAAATAACGCAGTTTTAATAAATATAATGATCTATTTTTATATGTAGTTTTAGTTAAAATGGTGATTATGCACCTCTGCTGTTGTTGTTGTTGTTGTTGGTTAGCCGATCAGCCCACCCTGATCGAGCAAGCCGGCGGCACGCAGGTAACCGATCGCCCTCTCCTGAATGGACCAGAGGTTCAGCGCACTAGTGATGTTGTGTTCTATGTTGTGCTAGAGCGGTACAGTCTGTCATAATGTGTTCAATTGTTTGTGGTGTGTTCTGGCACAGGTGGCAAGTGTCGTCTGTGGAGTTGTCTAGTCTGTGTTTATATATCTGTAAGTTGGGGTGATGTCCACATCGGAATCGTGCTAATTTAACTCGATCCGATCTGCTCAGGATGGTCTCTGACCTGTCAATGGGTGGAGGCTTCGCACCTAGGACCGCATTCGGACCGAGTCGCGTCAGTGCTTTGTGGGTTAGGTGTGTGTGTGTGTGTGTGTGTGTATATTTTCTGTACTGTGTGATGTCTATGGGGCGTGGTATGGAATGGAGTATTTGGTTATAATGTGTCTCTGGTGTTACCTTAACGGTGCGAGGTGTTGGTGCATGATTGTATCATACATGTAGTGGCAAGGGTGTTGTGAGTTAGTTGTCGCTGCTGCCATGAATTGGGTTCCCCTCATGTGTAAATGTTCCCTAACTTTCATTATTTTTTGTTCTGTGTGCAGGTGTTCTATTGGTGTTGTTTGAGTACATCCTGTAATGATACGAAGTGCGTTGTTTTGTATTGTCTGTAAGGTGTTAGTTTATGTGTGTGCTTGAGATAATGGGTGCCTAGCATGAGCTAGCATAGTCCATAACTGAGCGAATATATTGTTTGTATATGAGTGATGTTGTTTCCTGCTGATGTCCAAAGTTTGTGTCTGTTAGTACCCTAAGCATGTTAAGTCTTGACGTACATTTGTTTTTAATGTCCTGAATGTGGTTTGCAAAAGATAATGATGTGTTGTATGTGACCCCAAGTATTTTGGTCCTGTGAGTGTGTGGAATGTTGGTGTTGTTTAGTATAAGCTGTGGAGTTATCTGGTGTTCTTTTGTATTGCTTGTAAGCAAGGTGATGGTTGATTTTGTGGGCGCTACTTTGAGTCTATTGTGTGTGAGCCAGTCTTGTATACTGTTATGTATGTTTGTAGGTTATTTGTAGCGGTGTCGATGTTGTTGTGGGTGGATGTTAGAGTGATGTCATCTGCATATGATGATAAGGTAAGCTTGTTATCTCTGGGTGTTGGAATATCATGCATGTATAAGTTGAACAGTGTTGGTGAGAGAACAGAGCCTTGAGGGACCCCGTTCGGAAAAAGCTTGTTTTTGGATGACTTGCCTTTAAATGTGACATGTGAGTATCTTCCTGAAAGATAGTTGCTCAGCCATCTTTTAGTGTTATTGTGCATGTTTGTGTTGAGTATTTTATTTATGAGAGGGAAGCGTGGGATAGCATCAAATGCTTTACTAATGCCTATTGTTGCTAATAGTGTACGTTTAGCTGGTCGTCTGGAGTTGATGCCATCCATGATGTGCTGCGTGAGGTTAGTGAGTAATGTCGTGGTTGAGTGGTGAGGTCTGAATCCATGTTGAGTAGGCGATAGTGGTATGTGTGGGTTGGTGATTTGTAAGATTAGTCTTTCTGTTACTTTGGAAGGTGTGCATAGTAAAGTAATGGGTCTATAGGAAGCTGGTTCTGTTAGATTTTTGTTTGGTTTGAGTAGTGTAATAATTTTGCCTTGTTTCCATATGTGAGAAATAATACAGTGTTTGTATGAATATGTGCTGATATTTGTGAGAGCTAGTATTCCCTGTGGGCCCAAGTGTTTAAGGTGTATGTTAGATATGTTGTCTGGTCCAGTAGCCTTCGAATTCTTAATGCTTTTGATGATCTTGGTGGTCTGGTCTGTATTGAAGTGTGTAATGGTCGTGTCGAGTCTGTAGGTTTTCTTGTGTCTGGCTGTTTGTCTGTCTGTGTGTGTGTTTCTGGTTGTTGTCTCTGTTTAAGTGACTTATCTTTGCGTAGTGATTAACTAGAATGTTAGCTTGTGTATATGTTGGGATATTATTTTGGCTGCGACAGATAGCCGCGTGTGAGGTGTGAATGCCGCTGTTAGAGTGGGTAATGCTGTTTATAATCTTGTATAGCCTGGATGTATCTGTGGAGTGGTTTAGTGTTGTTATGAATTCCCTAAATGTTTGTTTGTTTTTCTTTGAGTTTATTGTTTATTTCTGTGTTGAGCTGTTGTATCTGCTGTTGTATCTGCTGTTTTATGGTTTCTGTGTGTGGTGTTTGTGTTATGTTTGAAGTTGTTACGTTGCCTTATGAGGTGGGCTATTTCTCTAGTGTAATTTGGGTTGTATTTCCTAATGTTGCCCTCGGGTATGTATTTGTTTGCATTATTGATGATCTGATTAAATGTCTTGAATGTTGTATTGATGTTTATGATGGGTGTGCTGTTTAATGTGGTGAATTGTTCCTCAGTCTGTATTTTGAACTGTTCCCAATCAGCTTTCTTGTAATTTCTGTAGGTGTGCCTAAGGCTGTTGGGGCAGAGTGTAGAACGTGTTGTAATGATGATGGGCAGGTGGTCTGATGACCGTTGTTTTTCTGTTCTCCAGTGTGTATGTGTTGCTAGTGAGGGGGAACAGAACGTTATGTCTGGGGAGGAGTTTGAACATCCTGCTTGATGTGGTATGTGTGTATGTTCTTCTGTATTGTTAAGAATGAAGAGGCTGTTTAGTTGTGTGGCTATGTTGGCGCCTCTGGTGTTGCTTTGGTTGTGCAGGTACCAACTAGTGTCTTCAGCGTTGAAGTCTCCTCCTAAGATGACATTAGTGAGAAAGGCCAGATTGTGTAACTGTGGATTGTAATTGGCTGGCACCTGAGGTGAACTATCTGTTGGGATGTAAATGTTGATGAGTGTGGTGTTGTGTTTTGCGCGTGTTTTAATATTAACTGCCTGTACTTCTATCGTGTTATCTGCTTGGATTGTGTTTGTAATGTTTTGGGTGGCATCAGTGTAGCTAATGCTTTTACCGTATGTAAGTGATGAGTCCACCCCCGTGACCCCGAGTACGATCTTGACGGATCGCCGTGAAGTCAGGGATGGTGGTGCACCTCTGTTGGGGGCATTTGCTAAAAATTAAATTCTTTCTATGTAATGTGTGGAAGGGAGAGCAGTTTATGAGTAACTGAAACGAGAGGAGCTGTTTCAGCGTTTATAATTATTTCACTTTTAACTTATATACAGGGCGTCCCAAAAAAATGTATACACACTTTAAATACTTATAAAGGCAGTGTTTATTAAAATACATTTCATTTTCAAAATGTAATAGAATCTACAGACATTATTTAATTGTTTTGTCAACGCCTGTTTTCAAACTGACGTCCGTTCTGGTCCAGGCACTGCTGATAACGCGAAGCAATGGAATCGCAAACATCACGAAACATTTCGTTTGGTATTTGTGTGCATTCTCGTTCAATGGCTGCTCTCAATTCAGCGACTGTTGCAGGTTTTATAGCGTAGACTTTGTCTTTTAAGTATCCCCATAAAAAAAAGTCTAGTGGTGTGAGGTCTGGTGAACGCGGAGGGTATTCTACGAAACCCCTTCGTCCAATCCACATCCACATCGTGCCAAGTACCACTCGCAATACTCCACTCTTCGGTCCGGATCATCATCATCATCTTCATTAATAGCATGGACTAATCTTGGAATGTAACTTTTCCATTGACAGCGCTTCAAAATGCGTTGGACAGACGATTCTGAAATTCCTACCTCACGACTCGCTTGCCGCACAGATTTTCTTGGACTTTGGTGATACGTTTCCAGTACTCTTTCTTGCTTTGTGGGGCTTGTCGATGTCCGTGGTCTTCCGGAACGCTTCTTGTGGACATTCTGAACAGTTCCATCGGCTTCAAACTTATCTCTAATTCGAGTGATGGTAAGTCGCGTTGGTGGATCTGTTTGAAACTCCCTCCTAAACTGTCTTTGCACTTCAACTGCGTTTTCACACTTCCAGTAGCATTTTAGAATGAATTTCCTTTGTTCAAAGCTTAGTCTGACTGCCATTATTAATTCTAATGGGTTTAACTTGGAAAGAAAGAAACATCAATTGAGCTATCAGCTGTTAAAGTGTGTATACATTTTTTTTGGGCGCCCTGTATATATATATATATATATATATATATATATATATATATATATATAATATATATATATATATATATATATATATATATATAGCATTTAACTGCAATGACCACGCAGTATATAAATGAATAGAAACGACGTAAATAAGGAGCGTCTCTGCATACGGGGAAGAGAAATAACGAATAATGAAAAATGAGGCGAACCGCCCGGGAATCGAACCCAGGGCCTTCCAACCGGCAATTGGAAGGCCCTGGGTTCGATTCCCGGGCGGTTCGCCTCATTTTTCATTTATTCGTTATTTCTCTTCCCCGTGTGCAGAGACGCTCCTTATTTACGTCGTTTCTATTCATATATATATATATATATATATATATATATATATATATATGACTTACTTCCCGTCCGGTTAGAGCCGGGTTGGGTCCCTCTGATGACTTCTGTACTCCATCCAGGTTCGTCTCTGTCTCGCCATCATTGTCAGCTCTCTCCATTCTCTCCCCGCGTTCCCGCTCTTAAATCTCGTCAACAATGTTCTTCTTGGGCGTTCCCGCGGTCTAGTTCTATCCTCTCTTGCGTACATGGCTCTTCTGGGCAACCTCTCCTCCCTCATTCTGTCCACATGCCAAACCATCTTCTCTGAATATCTTCGACTTTGCTATTCACTGGCATCTTGACGTTGGTCCGATTCCTGATCTCCTCATTGGTCACCCGGTCCATCCATCTCACCCCACAAATCCTTCTCAAACAGTACATCTCTAATGCATTTAACTTTTTCCGCTCTTTCTCTCTCATTATCCAACTTTCAGCTCCGAACAGTACTGTTGGCAGTACTATGGATTCATATACTCTGATTTTTAGTTTCATACTGATGTGGTTGTCTTTCCAGATTTTATCCATTTTATTCATTACCGCATATCCCAGTTTAATCCTCTCCCGCATTGCTCGATAAGTGTTGTTGTCACTGGTAAAGTAGACTCCCAGGTATTGAATTCATGTACTTGTTCAATTTGGCTGTTTGCAAGGCGTAGATTCACTACTTCATCTATTTTTCCTATTTTCATATTTTGGTTTTTGCTACATTTATTTTCAGATTGTATTTGTTGCATGTTTCTTTCACTCGTTCTATCATTGTAGCCGCCTCTTCTTTAGTCTCCGCCAATAGCACTATGTCATCTGCATACCTCAAGTCCGTGCCGATTTCACCTCCTATTTTGATGGATCCTTCGTAATTCTGCAATGCCTGCCTCATTACCGCTTCCAAAAACAAATTAAATAAGTGGGATGATAACGGACAGCCCTGGATCACACCTCTTTTTGTTGGAAATGTGTCGGTCGTTATATTTCCCTTTCTTACTCTGCTGCAGATGTGTTCGAGTACAATCGTTGTATTAGTTCTACTATTTGCTTCTCGAATCCTTCCCTTCTCAGCACCTGCACCATCCCCTCTCTCCAGACTGAGTCGAAGGCCTGTTTGAAATCTATAAATACTCAATATGTATTCTTATTATATGCCCCTCTCTTTTCCGCTATTTGTCTCAATGTGAATATTTGGTCTGCCGTTCCTCTGCCCCGCCTAAACCCCGCCTGTTCCTCCGACAGCACTTCCTCTTCTCTTGTACGCATTCTGTATTGCAAGGTCTTTGCCAGAATCTTGTAGGCATTTGATAATAAACACACTGGCCTATAGTTCTCGCATTCTGTCACATCACCTTTCTTATGAATCGGGATGATTAGTCCATGCAACCAATCTGCGGGAATCGGTTCACCATTTAGCATTCTCTGTATCAATGAGGTTAACCATTTGGCCATTGGCTCATCCCCTTCTTTCAACAGTTCTCCCGGTATATTCTCTTCCTGGGCACTTATTTAATGTAGAGATGCAATGTGCCATTTCACTTCGCTCTCTAATATATTTGGGGTTTCCTCTCTTCCGTTTCCAATTCTGGGAAATTCCTGAAATCTACTTGTTCTTCCATTCCCGTAAACACCTTCTCGAAATACTTTTTCCATATTTGTTTTACTTCTTCTACTAACGCAGTTTTCTCTCCCCTTTCGTTTCTTACAACAATTGAATTTGCAGACCATTTTCGCGTTATTTCCTTCACTGTTTTGTATAGTTCTTTTGAGTTTCCCGCTCTGAAGGTGCTCTCACATTTTTCACATTTCCCTTCGATCCATCTTCTCTTTGCTTCTCTACACATGTACTCTACTGTTCTACAGAGTCTTCTATAGTTTTTCGTGTTGGCTTCCGTAGGATTTATGTTTCGTTTTCTCTTTGCCTCCTTCCGTTCATCGCACATCTCCAATATCTCTTCGGTCATCCACTGCCGCTTTGCTCTTCGCTTGGTCCCGAGTATCTCCCTTGCTTCATGTTTTATCTCATCTCTCCCCCTCCGCCACACGTCTTCTGCGCTGCCGTCCATGTTCAGTATTACTTCAAATTTGAGCTGTATTCTTCTCTTGTACTCCTCTTTCAGGGCTGGTCCTCCAATTTTTGGACATTTATCCTGATTTCCTGCTTAATTCTAGGTGTCGCTGATGCAAATTTTACTTTTATATTAGCCAGCACCATTTCGTGGTCTGAGTCCCAGTCTGCTCCCCTCATCACTTTGGTATTTCTCACTGATATAACCCATCTTTTCCTTACCAGTATGAAGTCTATACAGCTCTTATGTATTTGATCTGGGTGATTCCATGTGTATCGTCGGCTGTATTTATGGGAAAACCGAGTGTTTGACACCACAAGTTGATTTTGTTGACAGAATTCCAATAGTCTTTCTCCTCTCTCGTTTCTATCTCCCACTCCAAATGGTCCCATCTGCTCCTCGTAGCCTCTGCGGTCTTCTCCAATCTTGCTGTTGAAATCCCCCATTACGATTGTACAGGCTAAGAAAAAATAGTTGTTAATTGAATACAATGAGGCCATCCTAAGCTATGTAAGGGAGGGCTATGCTGAAAGGGTGCAAGGTGAGCTGGTGAGCCAGGAGGCACATTATCTGCCACACCATCCAGTGGTACGGCGAGACAAAACTACCACCAAACTGAGGGTAGTTTTTGATGGCTCAGCCAAGGACAAAGGTGGTCCTTGAACGACTGTTTGGATGCTGGGCCAAATTTAAATGCAGATTTATTTTCCTTGTTACTGAGATTCAGGTTTGGTAGAGTAGCATTGACTGCAGATGTGAAGCAAGCCTTTTTGCGGATAAAATTAAAACCAGAGGACAGAGATGCAGTAAGGTATCTGTGGGTGGATACGAAAGACTTGTTGGAAAATGAACCTAAGGTTCAAGCATATAGAATGAAGTCAATGTTATTTGGCCTCAGCTCTAGTCCATTTCTGTTGGCAGCTACTATGCAGTACCATTTTAAAAAATATTCTGAAGTCTATCCTAACACTATTAAACACACAAGGAAAAATTATGTTGATGATTTGCTGTGTTCGGTGGATAATACAGAATGGCTAAACAGATATTCATGGAGGCTAGAGCTATAATGAGGGAGGCTGACATGGAGCTTAGAAAATGGCAGAACAATCATTCTCAGTTACAACAGTTTGAGTCAGTCCTGTGTAGTACCTGATGCAACAGAAATTATTGAGGATTCTGGTGTAAGGAGTTGTGGGCAATAGACACAAGGTGCTAGGCATTGTTTGGCAGCAAGGAGAGGATGTTTACCTTCAATGGAAATCTTTAGTAGAGCTGGCTGAGAATGAGACAAGGTGGACAAAACGTACAGCTCTTAGTTTGGCTTCAAAGGTCTTTGATCCTCTTGGATTCCCGGCTCCATTTATGATAAAGTAAAAAATTTGGTTTCAGAGCCTCTGGGAAATTGGACTTGGTTGGGATCAAGAGTTATCTGATTATATGGTAGTAAGGTGGAAATATTTGTTCAAAGAATTGGCACATTTGGAGACATTGAAATCCCAAGATGGTACTTTGGAGAGTTGAACAATAGTCCAGACAATTTGGAGCTGCGCATCTTTTGTGATGCAAGTGAGGAAGCCTATGCAACTTGTATTTATATAAGAGGTACATTCAAAGAGGAAATAAGTTGCAGGTTGGTTGCTGCAAAGAGCAGAGTAGCACCTTTGAAAAGGCTTTCTATTCCAAGGTTGGAATTGATGGGTGCAGTTATTGCTAGTCGGCTTGCAGTTACAGTGCAAAAGTCTTTGGCCCTTGATGAAATTCCAAGCTATTATTGGACAGACTCCACTATAGTTTGGCACTGGTTAAGAAGCCAGGCAAGGAAATGGAAACTATTTGTTGCCAATAGGGTGGAGGAAATTCAAGCACACACAAATCCCAAGGAGTGGCAGCATTGTCCAGGCACCCAAAACCCAGCTGATTTACCAACACGGGGAATTTCAGTGAAAAATCTTGCACAATCAAGTTTGTGGTGGAATGGGCCAGAGTGGCTAAAACTTGGAAGTGAAAACGGGCCTTCTAATCAGCCTATTGTAGGAGAATGCCAGGCTGAAGAAGAATGGGTGAGTGAGATGAGAAAATGCACTGTGAACAGTTGTCAAGTTATGCAGCAGGACCCCATATTGAGGCTTGAGGACATTAGCAGTCTGAAAAGGTTGTTAAGAGTGACAGCATGGGTATATAGATTTACAAACAACATTAAGGGAGAAACAAGAAGGGAAGGAATTCTGAACAGTAAGGAGATTCAGCAAGCCAGGCAATACTGGGTGGTATATGTGCAGAAGGAAAAATTTGGTGAAGAGAGGGAATTGCTCACCAGCAGTCCATTACAGGTTCCGCCAACACATTCTGCTCTCAAGGGTTTGGATGTGTTTTTGGATCAGGACTTATTGAGAGTAGGAGGTAGACTACAGTTTTCTGGGCTTCCAGAGGAGAAAAGACATCCAATTTTGCTACCTTCTGGGGGGCACTTTGTGGAACTTTTGATCGGATACGCATCATAAGTTGTTACATGCTGGAGCTAGAGAAGTGATAATAGATATCAGACAACAATTTTGGATTCCCAAAATTAGACAAGTAGTAAAAAAGGTCTTGCATAAATGTGTCGTTTGCAAGCGTTGGAGTGCAAAGCCTTATTATGAAAAGGTGGCTCCACTTCCAAGAGAACGGTGTGTCTATACTGCCTCATTTGATGTAGTGGGAGTAGACTTCGCAGGTCCAGTCTATGTGTATGAGCAAGGGGAGTCTAACAAAGGTTATATATGTCTTTTCACATGTGCTACCACCAGAGCAATCCATTTGGAGTTGGTGAGCAACTTAAGTAGTGATGTATTTCTTTTGGCCTTTAAAAGGTTTGTGAACAGAAGGGGTTTCCCAAATAAAATCATATCGGATAATGCAAAAACCTTCAAAAAGGCTGCAAAGGAACTCCAAGAAGTTTGATCCTTGCTAAAAGAGGAAGGATTCCAATCCTACTTTTCACACCAAGGGTACAGTGGGAGTTTATTGTTGAGAGAGCACCATGGTGGGGAGGATTTTGGGAAAGGCTAGTGAGAAGTGTAAAGTGTCCATTAAATAAACTTTTAGCTAAGGCTCATTTGAGCAAAGAAGAATTCTGCACTGTTTTGTGTGAAGTAAAAGCAATGGTGAACAGTAGGCCTATCACTTTTGTTTGTAACAGTATGCAGGATGCAGAGCCATTGACACCAAATCATTTTCTTTGTGGTAAACGATTAACATCAAGCTCCAGTTTGCCAGAAGATTTGCAGCCTATCCAGAGCACTCAAGGAGAGTTAACCAGAAGGTTCAAGTACCTTGAAGAGCTACAAGGTCAGTTATGGAAGAGGTGGCAGCTGGAATACTTGCCAGAACTCAATTATTACCCATCAGGCAATATAAAGGGCTCCAATGTAAATTGTATCAAGGTGGGAGAAGTGGTAATGATTGGGGATGAAAGACCAAGGCAGTGCTGGAAGCTTGGCATAATTGAAGAGTTGTTTGTTGGCAAAGACAATTTAGTTAGGTCTGCACTGGTAAAGACTTCAGGAGGAAAATTAAAGAGACCATACAAAAACTCTATGCTTTAGAAATCGCAAAAACACGGATAGTCAAGATGAAACATTTGAGTTACAGCCTCATGGAGAAGGCTTGGCTAAATTTGCAGAAGGTAATGACAACAATGCCTCTTCGGTGGGGAGTGTTAGAAAATCTAGAAGAGGAAGAACCATTGTTGTCCCAAGGCGATATGATGACTGAGCTGATTGATGCAGCATTGCATGTATATATTAAGTTAAGATGTGTATATATATCCATCTCATAATTGTAAGGTTAGTGAAAAATTCACTTAATTTAGAGCTAGCATTTTTGGGCTCTTGTGGCATCATTGTTTGGGCACTCTTGTGGCATCATTTTTTTGGGGCGCTGCGCGTCCTTCCTACTCGTTTGTTGAATGCGGCACTTACAGGGCGTGGTCTTATAGAGAGCTCTCTTGCAATTCAGTGTGGTTGTTTAGATACAAGATTGTTGCATCGTGCAATGGTGCAGGTTGTGTTGTTGTTGCAAGGTTTAGAAAGAAGACCATAAATAGTGCCCCTTTTTTTTTATCTTAATTTATGCAACTGAGGCCTAAGGTAGGCCCACATCGAGTCAGCAACCCTGAGGTAGGACCTAATAGGACCTCGAAGTCCGTAAGTTTTTAGTCTAGCTTAACTTGGGCTGCAGGTTAAACTGGCCCTTCAGAGCTTGGCCGTTTTTTAGGGCTCAGCTAGGATTCTGAACCCAATAAAATAAAAAATTAACAATGAATAAACAACTCGGAAGAAAATTACCATTTTATTTTTCGAATCAATTATATTAATTCTATCACCATACAATTTACAAATGCAGTACCAGTCCATGCAGGCAAGACAATTGTTTACTGCAACATTTTCATAATTAGAAGTGTACTTTCTTTGCCTTCTCTCTAGCAAAGTGGTAAATGATTCTGATGAAATTTAAAGTACGGGCTAACTGGCTTTCAATTACAATGGTTCCCAGATCTGTCAGTCGGTCTTGGGCATTGGTGGACCGTAGATAATATTTTATCTGTTTCAGTTTGACTACGATAATCTCTATAAAATGTATGTTCATTAATTATATTTCCTCTTTGTTATTTAATCAATTGCTTTATTAATATTTTTAGATTTTATCCCCCCTCTTTCCGGGCCCCCTAGAGGTCCTAGTCCCGGGGATTTATCCGGAATTCCCCGCCCTCTCAGCGGCCCTGAGTGCAGTAAACATGAAAGTAGGTTCGTGAGGTGCACACAAAGGGAAATAAAGTGCTTGTGCATTGTCGCGTATATATATATATATATATATAACTTTTGGTTTGCTTCTGCCCGAATTGTTCATGCTGACGAAGGTCAAGCTTTTCACTCCACCTTTGACCTACAGTTTAACGTGGAATCCAAACCACACCCCACCAGCAGCAGCCCAGCGTCTTAAACACTAGGCTACTCAGGGTACCCATTTATCTACCAACCATTTTCTTTATTGGGTGAAAGGATGAACAGCTGGGTTTTGCTGTGCGTCGCCTGCCGTCACCGGGTCTCGATCCCGGGGCCGAGGGATTCGTAGTCAGTGACACTAACCACTCCACCACCGAGGCAGGCATATATATATATATATTGTTGTTGTTGTTGTTTTTTGTCGCAGATTGCAGTGAAAATAAATGCAAACAAAGGCCAGTAGACGTAGAAAAGATTTGCCCTTCTCGTAAAAAAACAACGGGATCAACAACCGAAGACGCTATTGAAGACATATTTATAGAAAGCCCACCGGACATAGATCCTAACGTCTTACCTCGTGAGCAATCTTTGGAATATGACGACAGTTCGCTCCAGCAAAGCGAAAGCCCGATCTTAATAAAGAAGGTTGAACAACATTCTCAGAAGGATACATCTCGTTGTAACACTTTCAGAACTAAATATTTCAAAGTTCTCTTCTATGTATTGGTTTCAATGTTCTTAAAAACACTGTTTTTACCTTAGTATTAATAAATGTTTTCATTTGTAAAAAAAGGTACGAAAAAAAAACATTTCTTTAATTCATTTTTTGGCGCATCGAGATTAAACCGTAAATAGTTTACTTGTATTACGAGCTAACATTTAAAAATTAAGACAAATTATAGAATACATCATAGAAACTTAACTTCAATAAGTGTCCTATAATGATTGCAAATACAGGGTGTCCCCCAAGTCCGGTCTCATAGGAAAATTTATTTTAAATTAAATTTACAAAAGTTATACATTAGAACTAAAACAAATGTTCAAATTTATGTCTTGCAGACATATCAACTCTCACGGATTTTTCGTGAGTCTCATGGATTTAAAGTCTATCTCACTGTCTCATATTATTACTAATGATAATAATAAAATTGGGGAGAATGTCTCAAACTCCCTTATGTGGGATATGTTTCCAATTATCATCAAAGTGAGGCACATTGAGAAATCTTACGTATTTTCATACTTCAAGGTTGACGTCTCTGGTCTTGTTTGAGGACCTTATTTTTGTTGCTGGTTCAATAACACGAAATGGCTAATATGGTCCCCAAACAAGACATCATTTTAAACATTTGTTTTAGTTCCAATGTAGGTATTAACTTTTGTAAATTTAATTTAATATCAATTTTCCTACGACACCGGACTTATGGGACATCCTCTATATTGTTTATATAAATACAAAAAATGTCTGCGTTGAGGTAAACACCTCTTAAAAAGGGATTGAAAATGAATACTAATTTGATGTAGATAACTAACTTATTAGTTTAGCCATTATTATTATTATTTCCACAAATCTATACAAATAACTGTTTACAATATGGGACGTCCATCATCTTCATCATCTTCATAATGATGGATAGAGACTGACTTTTAATATGGGGTAAAACTCATTAAAATGAACATACATATATGCACTAAAGGATAAAAACAAAATATGCAGTCAGAGGTTTGAACTATGCACTTATTTTTTTAAAACCAAATATAGTCCATGCTTCATATTATTACAGTTTATAAAATATTATTTTATTTATTCATGCACAAAAATGTCCTAGGGCGAGACGAGCATTTTATTTTTTAATATTTTTACTAGTTTCGACTTGGTAATACTAGTTTTAGCGAACGATCTTCGTAGCTTCTAGTTTTGATTAGTAAAAACTGGTTTTAATGGATTTCGGGTTTTGACTGTAACATACTGTATATATATTTCTACTGTATAAAGCAAAAAATAATAAGCGGGTTTGTTCACAAAAAAGTTAAAGAAATACTTTTTGTATTATATATATATATACAGGGTGTTTGAAAACTTTCTGTACAAATTGTAATGGGGGGTAGGCAAAACAAGACAAACCCTTTTCGTCTATAAGTGTATGTCCGCTGACGTCACCATTCGGCGCGAGAGGGCGCCGCTGCAATTGGCTAAAAGGTAAGTGGGCTAGACTCGCGCTTGCCGCGGGCATTCTTAAATCGGACGTAGTACGCGTAATATGGAGCGCTTCACGACTGCTGAGATGGCTGACATGCATATGGTGTATGGGCTGCCAATGGAAACGGAAGAGCTGCTGTGAGGTTGTACCGACAGCGCTTCCCAAACAGACGTGTGCCAAACCACCAAACGTTTGCGCATTTGCATCGGCGACTGCGAGAAACTGGAACATTCCATGCAAACATGCATGACACTGGTCGGGAGAGAAACGTGCGCACTCCTGACATGGAAGAAGAAATCCTACGGCGATTTGAGGACAATCCAAGCGCAAGCACGCGAGGTGTTGCACGTATCCTCGGTGTGAACCACGACCTGGTCTGGAGAGTGTTGCACGAGCAGCAGTTACATCCGTTTCATCGTCAGAGAGTCCAGGCATTACAACCTCGGGATTACCCTCTTCGTGTGGAATTCGCACGCTGGTTTCTGCAGCAGACAACGGTGCAGCCTAATTTTCCGGCTTATGTGCTGTTCTCAGATGAGGGCTGTTTCACACGTGAGGGTGTGTTTAACATGCACAATTCTCACCTGTGGGCGCACGCAAATCCACATGCTACACGGGTGCATGCTCATCAAGAACGGTTCGCCGTCAATGTTTGGGCGGGTATCGTCCATGGCAAGTTGATTGTGCCGTACCTGCTGCCTGCCCGACTCGACGGGCGGGTTTATCGGATATTTCTTGAAGAAACGTTGCCGGAACTGCTGGAAGATGTTCCCGTGGCTATTCGTAGACGAATGTGGTTTCAACACGACGGGGCCCCAGCACA
This sequence comes from Bathynomus jamesi, assembly GCA_023014485.1. NCBI lineage: Eukaryota > Metazoa > Arthropoda > Malacostraca > Isopoda > Cirolanidae > Bathynomus > Bathynomus jamesi. Next base: position 304,190 of record JAJOZX010005385.1, on the reverse strand, counting down.
CTCCAGCAACGATGTGCGGGATTATCTGAACGCCACTTTTGGGGACCGATGGATAGGCCGGGGTGGGCCCGTAGCCTGGCCACCGAGATCGCCCGATTTAACATGCCTCGATTTCTTCCTGTGGGGACACATGAAGAACCTCGTGTACGAGACTCCCATTTACTCAGAAAAACCTCGTAGCAAGAATCGCTGTCGCTGCTGGAACTGTTCCCGAAATGCTGGGAATCTTTCGACGTGTACGTCGGTCAATGCTTCGACGCTGTCGGGCATGCATTGAGCTACCGGTCGCAATTTTCAGCACCTTTAAATAAACATGCCTTCTTTAAATAAACATGTTACGCGTACTACGTCCGATTTAAGAATGCCCGCGGCAAGCGCGAGTCTAGCCACTTCACCTTTTAGCCAATTGCAGCGGCGCCCTCTCGCGCCGAATGGTGACGTCAGCGGACATACACTTATAGACGAAAAGGGTTTGTTTGGTTTGCCTATCCCCCATTACAATTTGTACAGAAAGTTTTCAAACACCCTGTATATATATATATATATATATATATATATATATATATATATATAATATATATATATATTATACACACACACAGTGGGCCTAGATTTAGCCGTTTAAGGTGATAATGACTAATTTAATGCTAGTGATTAATTGATGCAAGTTGATTGTTAGAATGACAGGCTGGGTTAACAATTTATGATGTCCTACAGTGTCACCGGTTGAAAGTGGCTAATGGAGTAGGCCTACTATAATATTTCTGAGTGATATGAATTGCTTCGAGGTCACCAGCTTGGATTACACCCAAGCGAATATTAAGGTTATAAAAAGCACCTTATTGTTTTGTATTTAATTAAGAAAATAAATCACTTATTTGTTCACAGTGAATAACAAATGATTGACAATAATTATAGTGAATAACAATTATTTAACGGCCTTTATATTATGCTAAGATGACATGGAGCTTAGCCAATAAGATAAATGGTTAAGAGCTTAATGATCTAGTAATTTATTCATTTATCAGGGGCGGATTTAGGCCGTCTTCCACCGTCTTCCGGAAGACGGTCAGAATTTTCAGTGAATTTTTTTATTATATGATATTTTAATAATATATAATATTTAATTATATAATATTTTGATAAATATGATGTAATTTTCCATTGTTTTATTTTCATATCTTTCATTTCATTTAAAAATATATTATAGCAACTTGAAAATGTACTTCTGCCAAAAATGTGCTAGCGAAAATTTCACGATTTACAATAGTTCTGTACGCATTTTGTACTTTTCAAATTTTGGAGGACGGTCAGCCCAGAAGGCTGAATCCGCCCCTGTTTATGTTAGGCTAATGGCATGCAAAATGGAACACAACACAACATAAAATATGAAACCTAGTGATAATAGAAATTATGCACGTAACACTGATTATGTAGGCCAAAGGTTATGAATAGATGAACATGGAACGGGCCTAGTAATGACACAGAATGCACGTGCGTTTAGTACACTGTAAATAGATTAGATCTTCATTTAGGTAGGCTAGAGTTATGCATAAATGGAACATTGAATGGTCCTAGTAAATGATAAAGAATGCGCGTGCGTTTAATAGACTGAAGAGGTGACGCAGGCTAGAGTTACGCATAAATGGAACATTGAATGGGCCTAGTAAATGATATAAGTGCACGTGCGTTTAGTACAGGGAAGTGGATTCGGCCGTCAATAATGAATGCTTAAATAAATCACATAAATAAACGGATGCAAAGTATATGTGGATTACATGATTGAACACAATAGCATGATGCTACACGATTACGGTTTTGGAATGACACTTGAATTGGGAAATAGGCCTACTGCGTTCTTTAACGAGCGTCAGTTAGAACGCTTAATTACACACTTTGGGAGTATAGCCTACCCTTCGGCAGTAGGCTGATGTAGGCTTCAAAAGTTACTTAGAAAAGATGCACTTAGCTTACCGGGACAATGAAAACCTCTGGTGAAGAAGTGTTAAAGGTGAACCTATTACTGTAGGCTCGAGGTGTCGTTGATCGTCCTATTGAAGCTTGTTGAACGAGCGCTGGTCGTGTCGATTAGGCCTCTTGAGATGGAGAAGATGCTTGAAGGTTGACCTTGTAGAACGTAGGCCCGAGGTGATGCTGACCGTCCCATTGAAGTTTGTTCAACGGGCGCCGGTTGCCTCAAGTGTTGATTCGCTTCGTGTAGTTGAGATGATACTTGAGGGACAAACTGGCTGAAGTCGAAACGGCGCTGGGCTTCGAAGAAGTGCTTCTGCAGGCTGACGGCGGAAGGTCTTACTTGACGATAGATCGAAAGCCTTAAAGGAACAGCAGGCCGTTCCTCCGGCGGGAAGCCGGAGGGCGGTTGACGTGACGAGTTTATGCTCGCGAAGGTGGATAGTCTATTTCTTGTCGGTCCTCTACACATATATTCCATTCATGAAATATAAAAGGATAGGAAAAAATATATGTATACACCAGGACAAGGGGGGCACACGGAAAGACCAGGAGCAGGTAAAAATGCTACTAGGTCTAGCTGATGAATTTATGTTAACACAAGAAATAACAGAAAACACAAGAAAAAACAACTGCCTAGATTTGGTATTCACAAACAACAGCAACCTAATTGATAATGTAGAAATATCCCCAACTATAATGTCGGATTACAACATTATTGAAATAACAACCACTATAAAAGCAACAGGAAAGGAAAGAACACGATCAACAGAAAGAAGCAAATTCGAAATTTTCAATTTTCACTCCAAAACTATAAACTGGGAAGGTGTTGCATCCAGTATGGAAGTAATAGATTGGAAAACCATTTTCGAGGCCAAGACAACGGAAGAGATGCTAATGACCTTAGAGGAGAAGACGCTGGAAATTGTGGAAAGACATGTCCCAAAAATGCAACAAAGAGGAAAGAGAAACAGGTTCGAGAGACAAAGAAGTCATTGTTTCGAAGAGAAAAAGAGTGACTGCAAAATTAAGTAACTGTAAAGATAATAGTGCTGGACTGGATGTCAGTTTTTCAACATCTGCGGATGCGGATTTTTAACTTCAATATCTGAGGATGCGGATTTTTAACTTCAATATCTGAGGATGCGGATTTTTAACTTCAATATCTGAGATGCGGATATTTAGTTAATCTATCAATATAATATAGAATTATGAATATATGACATAATTTTTCAAATTTCGTGATATTACTATTATGGCAGGCAATGCATAAGAATTAAAATTAATATTAATGTTTTCATTATGATAAAAATAATAACTTTCTCAAGAGTTTCATCCACAGAAAATTCAAACAAGTTTCATTACATTTTCTGTGTTACCAAGTATTTATATTTTGAGGTTTATATACAGTATTTGTTTGTTCATTAATAATTAATAGTTTACATGAAATGTGCATGACTGGGTCTTATAAGCTAATTTAATTGTAAATTGCATAATATATTAGAGGTAATATCCGCATAACATCGGCAGTCAGAAGTCCGGATGCGGATGTTAAAAATCATGCGGATGTGGATATCCGGTCCACCACTAAAAGATAACATCAGAAAAATATTAAATGATAAACCGCAGAGTATCGATTGCGTCATACAGGAACTAATTGAGAAGCATACAGAAAAAGAAGACGACGACGCTATAGAAGCGATAAAGGTTAACTCAAAGTACTTCTATAATTTTGCAAAAAAGAAGTCGAAAAACCATACGACTATCGGACCTTTGAAAAACGAAAACAGTGCTTTATCTGATGATCTAACAGAAGTATCTGAAATATTAAGAGCTCAGTACGAATCATCTTTCAGTATCCCAAAAACTGACAAACTGATATGCGATAGAAACGCGTTCTTTGAAGAAGACATACGAGTACAAGGGGAAAGTATAACGGACTTCGACTTTACGACGGATGATATTACATAAACTATAGGAAAACTAAAAGCACACTCAGCGGCAGGACCGGACAAATAGAATGCCACAATGATCAAAAACTGCAAGAATGCAATCGCTGAGCCCCTATATTGGATATGGAGACGATCACTAGACATGGGGAAATACCGGGCATCCTGAAGAGCGCGAACATATTCCCAATATATATAAAGGAGGAGATCGATCCGAGACCAAAAGCTATAGGCCAGTGTCGCTTATATCTCATCTCGCAAAAATATTTGAAAGAATAGTTAGACAGAAAATCTATGACTTTTTGGAAACTCAGAAAAAATTAAATGATAGCCAACATGGGTTCCGATCAGACAGATCATGCCTATCACAACTACTGAAACACTACAACATTATTGATGCACTGGAAAGTAATGAAAACTATGATGTAATATACACAGACTTTGCCAAAGCGTTCGACAAGTGTGACCATGGAATGCTTCCCAGCATTGTATCATAATTCGACTTGTAGTGACAAAGGTGCCGGCCAATGTGGGCGACTGCAAGGGCGGAGCTAGGCATTTCAGTAAGGGTGGGGGGGGGGGGGGGGGGTCCAAAGAAAAAAGGGCACCCCCTAAAATAAAAAGGGCACCGTGCCAAAAAAAATTTCTTAGAGCAGACCACCAATGAGCCAGTGTAAAATCAATTGTATTGTTTTATTAGATCAGTCTCATTCAAGTATGATACAAAATAAAAATCTAATTTGGGTACAACAGTTATCACAGAAATTTTTTTAAACAATTACAAATGTCTTGCCAATTAAAAGAACTATCCAGTCCCGTAACCAGGACTTCCCAATGAGGGGAAGATCGAAATTGTAGAAAGACAGCCTGCTATCAGAATAAGATGAAGATAAAAATAGTAATATGGCTACACCAGTACTAAGGGCATCTATTAAAATCATTACAACTACAAATTTGGAAATATAATGCATACGAATAAAGACTCAAAATAGAATTTGAATAAAATAAAATAACCATGATCTATTTATAAAAAACAAAATTTGTTTCCAGAGGCATACACGTCATTCAAATAAAGCACTTGCACTTGAAAAGAGGGCACTTGCCAGAAATTTAGAGGGGGGTCCGGACGTCGCCGACCCCCCCCCCCTTCTAGATCTGCCCTTGCGGGACCGCCGCGAGCGCTTAACGGAGGCACTGACCATGCACTTTTTAAGGGATCAGGTTTCGTGTACAATAATTTGTGTAAGTTTCAACAAGCAAGTGCTTTACCAAGCAAGTCTCAAATATGGAGACTATATCTTAACTTTCTATGGCCTACTTGTATAATGTTGTTGTTGTTTTGTTGTTATTGTTGTTGTTGTTGTTGTAGTACTCAAATGGTTTTGAATTGAATAACTTTGTAAGAAATTAGCTGGGATTTTGCAGTGGTTTGAATTAAGTGCTCAGGAGAGACTGGTGGAAAGAAATTTGTGGAAAACGAAAAAAAAAATACCTTTACAAATTAAATAACCGACTGGGATTACTGTGTATCACCCATCTCAAAATTAAGGGAGTCAGCACGAAATGTAAAGGATTTTATTATGAATTGTAGTTTTTAATTTTTTTTCAGAAAATTTCTTTCCTCAACTGTACTTCAAACCTGGTGTATCCTGTTATTTTACACTCAAAATATATTTCATTAATATTTTAAAGTTTAAGCTAACGACAAAATTTCAGCTAGAAAAAAAAATGGGTAATTATGTCGCAAATGACATGACCTGAAGTTGAAATAAAAAATACACTTTTCTAGTGTATTTTGGTGTGCTCTGTTCAAATATAACCTTCATTTCCTGTGCAAATGGAAAGCAATTTGATTATTTGTACATTACCTACCCTAACCTCACTAAGCCTAACTTAACCTAACTAAACCCAACGCTAACAAAGGGGGCTCCGCCCCCTTGACCCCTGCTAATAACCTAAAGTTCGTTCCTGATATGACGAAATATGACTCCGAAATAATGTAAACATTCTTATTTTACATTTGCAAAGGAAATGAAGGTTATATTTGAACAGAGCACACCAAAATACACTACAAAAATGTATTTTAAGGACAAATATACGGCCTAATAGATAAACTAACTTTTAATTATTCTGTGGGTGAATAGAGAAGGGCAGCTTCCTTGCTTGAGGAAAGCATGAAGACGCTCCCGCTGTGGGTGTTTGTCTGGATGTTGGGAAAACCCCGTGTTCCTTAAAAAATGTTAATGACGCATGATCATTATGGTCATAATGTTCAATTGCCGTAAGGTAGGACAACTCACACCCTTCGCACAACAACATCATATAAAACTGATCTGCTACGTTCGGACTGAAAGACATGTGAACGGCGCATAGAAAATGACGTCATCACTATTTCTCTGTACAAATCGCACAAAATTATACTCGTCGGACCAAAAATGAGTGTGTGTGTGTGTATATATATATATATATTATTAGTATCATAATTTTCACCATTAATATGCATTTGCACAAAAAATGAGTGACAAATTTGAATAAAGCGACTAAAACTACCAGATAAAAAGTTATTTTTGGTTTACAGGTCCAGCTCATGTCATTTAAAACATATTAACCAAAAAATGATCTTCATATAATAAAAGGAGTACTAGAAGTACTGTATGTAACAAAATCATTCATTTATACGCAATACAAGTTAGCAAAGGTACAGTTTTGAAAAGTTCGCCTAGGAAAAAAATAAAATAAAAGAAATATTCATCACTAATGATTGGGTTTTCTCTGAAATTTTATTACTGTCACAGAAAAAATAAACTATCCAAAGAAAAACAATATTATCAGCTATTATTATTTTTTTTTAGAAATTTTATATCCTTAGGCGAATTTTTTTCTGTAACTGTACATTTAAAAGTAAACATACACGGTATTAACGCTGGTTAAGAACTCTTAGATTTTAAACTTTAGTTAGCCTTCAATAGTTTTCTTTGACTCTATGATTAAGCTAAGGTATACCATTATAAATATTTTAGTAACTTTTCACAAACCTTATTTCGTAAACTGAAAAAAGTTAGTGTCCGAAAATTTTCATTAAAAGCAATAAAGTTATTCACAAAAATTATTTAATTACTTATTCAGAATTTATTTTGTTTAGCCGATAGAATTAATTTTAATGAAAAGTGCTATTGGCTTAATTAATTTTGGGAACCCTTTCACTTTCTAATTTGCGTTGTTGCTTCTCAGTCTATGTCTAGACCCTAGAGCCTAGAGTCCTAGGCTAACTAATTCTATTCCAATGACCCTTTGTGGTTGAAAGATATAAATTAAATAAACATATAAAAAGAGGGTCAATAAGAACACTGGAGTTGAAGAGAAACCCTGGATGAATGAAAAGATTAGGGAAGGGATAAAAAAGAGAAAGGAATACAATAGAAAAAAGAGGAATACAAGTGGGAAGAAAAGCACCCTTCCAACAGAAGTATATGGAACAAAAAAGGAAAGTCCAGATGATGATAAAGGAGGAAATATATACGCATGAGGAAAAAGTCAGTAAGGAGATAAAAGAGGGTGATAAATTATGGGAGCATATCAACAAGCTGAAAGGAAAGGAGGTAAAGAGGAAGACAGAAATAGAATTATACGATGAACAAGGAAATAAACTGGCACCTGAAGAGGCAGATAGGAAATTTGAAGGCTACTGGTTAGGAATATACCAGAAACATCCAAATAATTTGGATACAGTCTGGACTGGGGTATGAAGGCAGAATTTATAGATAGGTACAGACAGAATTATCCTGCCCAAGAGGTCATGGTGAGTCAGAAACATACCCTACCATCCAGCCTAATAGACCATATAAGCATGGAGTTTAAGATACAAGAAAGATATGACAGAGATGACCAAGGAGTGATAATAGGTACACTAGAATACCAAATACCACTTACTCTGAGAGAACATATAGATATGGCGTTAGAGGTGAGAAGTGAGATGGGATATTTAAGGATAAACCTATTATAACAACAAAGGAGATAAAAGAAGGATTAAAAAGTATAAAAAATGGGAAAGCTGCTGGACCAAATGGTTTAAAGCCAGAATTCTTCAAGGCATTGAGGAAGAGTGAAGTGTGCACCCAAGCATTAGCAAACTGCTACAACCAGATACTGAGAACAGGGAGTCTACCAAGGAATTGGAAAATGTCAAAAACAGTAATGGTGCCAAAGAAGAACAAACCTACAGAGAAAGACCTAAGACCTATAGCATTAACTGACGTAGCATACAAGCTGTTCATGTCTATCATAAAAGCGAAGAGAGAAGAACACCTAATTAGGAATAAGAAGGACAAGGACACACAAGCTGGATTTTCACCAGGGAGAAGAATAGAGGATAATTAAATAAGATTCCACTTTGTTATTACGTTTATTGACCAATATCCATAACGCTAAACAATGATGGAACTCTGAAACATACAAACAAAACATAAACATACATGAAAAATAAAGGCATCAACATGAAGACACTAATCAATAATAATGAATATTCTCTATCTCCCCCCGAGTCTTTGATATAGTATAGTGAAAAAAAGGGGAACAAAGACTGTTATATATGTAGTAGTGTGGTACAGGGTATGGGTGTCGATGGCGAGAGGGGGTTGTTCATGTAGTATGTAGCGTGTTCGTCATATCGTAATCGCTCTGCCATGAAGGTGTCTTCCTATCGCGTCCGGAGCGTCTGACGGCAGGGGCATCGGTTGGAGAAGCGGGACACCTGGACGCAGCACCTGGAGCAGCAGGTTGCGAGGAATCTCGTTGCTGGAAGCGCTCAATGGGTGCCAGGGACGGTGTTGGTGGGCACTGCTGAGGGTGCGCAGCTGGTCTGGAGGGCAGGCCTCGTGGTGGGTGTGCAGTGGAAGTGATGTGGGGCTGGTCGGTGAGGTTACGTTGCCAGCCGGTTGGTGGGCGGTAGGGGATGATCGCTCGACTGCGGACGGGGAGCGTGGTTTCGGGGGTGAGGTTGCGCACTGCTCCAATCGGGCGCAGGCTGGAGAGGTGAAGGCGGGAGTCGTCCATGCGTGGTTTTGGGGGTGAGGTCGCGCACTGCCCCGATCCGGGCGCAGGGCTGGAGAGGTGAAGGTGGGAGTCGTCCCCGATGGTGAGGCGGCGTCTGTGCGGTTGGACGGGCACGTATTTCCTCAGAAATTTTCTGTTTCGCAGAGTCACTCTGCCTGAACCGTCAACCTTCACCACGTATTGATCGAACTGTCGCACTTCTATTACCAGGCCAGTCTTGTCCCATTTCCTGGGGTTGGGGCCGATCTGGTTCTGGATTCTGACCCTGTCTCCGACCACGAGTGGGGGTAACCGTCTGGTGTGCTCGGACCAGTATTCAGTGGCTCTCATGTGCCTGTTCCGCAAGGCATCCTCCCTCGCCGCCAACGTCCCGAGCCAGGTATCGTGTGGCTTGTACCTGCCGGGCACGATCGGGATGAAATCTTTGATCGGACGGCCGAACACACACATAGCGGGAGACAGCTTGGTATCTTTGTCAGGCGTGTTGCGGTATTGTAGCATGGCTCGCTGAAAAGCGTCTGTATCGAGCTCACCGTTCGGTCCTGTGTTGTCTGTGATCAGTCGTTTCGCTGTTTTCACGCCAACTTCGGCTCTGCAGTTTGAATGTGGAAAAGCTACCGAAGCCAGACGGTGGTGTACGCCCCAGTTCCCCAGGAAGTGACGAGTAGCCGTGGATGTGAACTCAGGGCCGCCGTCAGATGACAGTTCGTCGCAGATGCCATAAGTCACGAACACCCTGCGCAGGCTGTTGATGAGGCCTCTGGCGCCATCCGTGGTCCTCTCCACAATCGGCCAGTTTGAGTACCTGTCGACGATCACCAGGTAGTTGGTACCTTTATAGTGGAAATAATCGGCACAGATGCACTGGAAAGGGTAGACGGGGGACACCGGAGGAATTGGAGGAGCACTGGGCTGCGAAGGTGCCATACGGTTGCAATGGTTGCAACTGTTCCTGAGGGTAGTGATAGCAGGGGTGATGCCGGGCCAGAACACGGACACCTCAGCCCTCGCGACCATCGACGATACGCCCTGGTGGGCTGCGTGGAGCGCGTTCAGTACATCCTGCCGGAGAGAGGGAGGGATCACAACACGGTTTTTGAATACGACGACGCCGTCCACCGTGTACAGGTCCTCTCGGAATTGGTAATATTCTCTGAGTGGGGGTGGGAGCTCGTGACGGAAGTCAGGCATGCCTGACTCGATTATCGAGACGAGCTCTGTCATGTGTTGGTCGCTGCTCGTCGCCAATCTTACCCGGTCCCAGGTAACGGACTGCAGCGTGTTCAGAGCTGAGATCGCGGAGGCCATAACCTCGTCGTCGAGGGCTTCGTCGTTGTACGCAGCCGTTCCCTCTGTGCGTATGCCAGCTAAGAATGAGTGGCGCAGAGCAGCTGCCGACGGTAGGTCATCATCAGCAACAGCGTCTTGGCTACTAGCGGAGATGTCGTCTGCCAGGAGCATCTTTTCAGGTTGGCGGTCGCCGGTGGGGTGGCGGGACGTAGCGTCAGCAGCGCGATGCCTCGCACCAGGTACATGGATCATGCGAAATCTGTAGCGGAGAGTCTTCTCCTTCAGATTTCTCAGTCGAGCATTCGGTAAGTCTTCCAGCGACCTGTCGCCAAACACCTTCAGCAGCGGTTTGTGGTCAACCGCGATGATGAGGTCATCGCAGCCGAGGACGAAGTACCTGGCCTTGTCCAGTGCGTCAGCGACTGCCAGAGCCTCCCCCTCGATCGGCGCGTAGCGTGACTCGGCGGGGTGGGTGAAGCGACTGCCAACGAGGGTGACCATCCAACCAGTGCGGCAGCAAAAGGGTTCAGCACCAGGACATTCACAGTGCTTCTGGGATAGCCAGAATCCGATCCCTGACTTCGACCAATCGGTCGCAAGACAGGTCGGCTTTGTTTTGTCAAATATACTTACACCCTCCTCGATCTCACTGATGATCACCACCTTCGACTCTTCAAACAGATTGTTGAGTTGATCATCCCATCGGAAGGGCGTGCCGGGCTTCAAGAGTTGGCGAAAAGGTATCATTCTCTTTGCCATAGCGAAAGCATACGCCACCTGGTTAATTAGCCCAAACCATGAGCGAATGTCGGTTATGTTCTTTGGTGTAGGAAAGTCACGGATGGCCTGCAGATACTTCTCGCAGGGTCGTACTCTGTCGAGTGTGATTTCGAAGCCAGCAAACTCCACAGTGTCTTGTCCAAATACAAACTTCTCAGGGTTCAGCGTGATGCCGTGTCTGCCGCAGATGTCAAGCCAGTTGACTGCTTGGAAGAAACTTTGTCTCAGGTCGTCCGACCAGAGCAGCGTATCGTCGATACACTTGGTTTTGTTTGGAACGTCGGATACTATTTCGTCGTAACGTCTCGAATAGCCATCACCAGAGGCGATATAGCCCTGGGGCGCCGTGCGGTACCGGTACCTGCCCCACGGAGTGATGAAGGTAGTCAGGTGACGGTCTTCCTCGCGGAGGGGCACGCTGTGGTATCCGTTCCAGGCATCGAACACGGTCTTCTTCTTGCCATGGGGCACCGACCGTGCCTGGTGGAACGGTGACTGAGTATGGTGTGTCTCGCGGGTGGCATGTATGTTCAGGGGCTGGAAGTCGACCGTGCGGCGTGGCTTCCCGTTCTTCTTGGCGCACACCACCATCCGGTGACACCATGTCACCGGTTCGCCGACCGGCACTGGCTCGATTACGCCCAATTTCACGTCTTGGTCGAGTCCACGCTTGACGTCATCTTGCCAGTGAAGAGGGACGGGTACCGGGGTGTGATATGCCACCGGGTCAGCTAGAGGGTCCACCATAAGTTTCAATGGAGGGCCCTCCATCATTGGCAACGGCTGATGCGCACACGTGTTAAATGTGCTTGACTTGTAGTATTCGACCAAGTACTGCCGCAGTCTGTCGCGGTTCTTCTCAGTCGCCAGGAACGGTAGTTGTGATGGCGGCCGGGGCGGTGTTTGACGTATCGGGCAGTCGCATGGGCTGGTCTGACCGCTCTCGCTGCTGATAGCACTATCTCTCGCCGGCACCTCATCGCTCGCGGTGTCGGCTGCCGAGGTTGCCTCGAGTCGATGCGAAGACGTCTCACCGATCATCGGGAAGTTGTCGGTGATCATGCCGAGCGCGATGCATGCCTCCTTGCTGAGGAACAGCTTGTCGGAGTTGTCCGTGACATAGGTGAGTTGACGAGTTGTTACCACTTTACCGGTTTTGTCCTTTCCAGAGAGTCGCAGGATGACGGCGCCGAGTATTTTGATGCATCCGTTGTTGGCGGCGTGCATTCTCATCGTGACGGGGATAAGGTCGGCTTGTTTGAGGCCTATGCGGTGGATGACTTTGATGCCTGCCAGACAGCTCTGGCAGCCGGTGTCAGCCATCGCACCGAGTGTAGCAATCTTGGGCGCGGCCTTTAGCTCGAATCCGAATGCAGCGTAATCTTCATCGACGGCTGTCACTGTGAGGTTTATGAATGGCTGAGGTTTGGAGGCTTGCTTAATCCATGTGTCGGAAAGGCGATGATAAAGATGATCAAGGGCGATGACTCTCCTGATGCGGCGTCGGCCAGTTGTGGCAATCGAGCAGAGGGCCTCGAATACAGCACCTTCTTCGCATATTGCATGTGAATTCGCTACTATCTCGACTCTTGATGGTTTGTGCTTGCTCCTACACACTGCTTCAAAGTGGTTCTCACGATTGCAGTGGCTGCATGTGTGGCCATAGGCTGGGCAGTCTTTCTTTCGGACCCTGCCTGGGGCACTTTTGCCGTGCCCTTTCCTGCCGCAATATGAGCACACCTCATGGTTGCCGACTGTCATCTCCTTCAGAGCGTCCTTCTTGTTCCGTCTGTAGGCGCTGTTAGCAGCCTCGACGCCCTGAGAGTCGAGGAGACGTGATGCTGAGCGCTTGCCGGATTCTTTGGCCTCGACGAACTGGAAGACCTGCTCTAATGTCATGTTCTGGTTCGTGTTGCCGAGTAGGTCCAGTTGAATCTCGGGGTCCTCAATGCCGCGGGTCAGGACGTCGCGCAAGATGGCCTCCGTGTAGTTCACATCCGCATCGCAGCTCGAGCATTTGGTGATGTACTTGCATACCCCTGCCTGGCCACGGAGTCGGGCGCCGAATGAACGCACGGTTTCGTCACGGTCTTGGCGCATGTTGTGCAGCGCCACTCTAGCAACCATGGTGCTCTCTTCTCTGACTGCGAGTTTCTTTATGGCTGCGAGCACCTCATTTTCACTTCTCCCTGTCAGACTACCACCGGCTGATCGTGTGAGGTCTTTGCGAAGGGGTTCATCGCAGCACTCCAGTAGCTGCACCACTTTGTCACGACCCGTGATTTTGGTGGCATCCACATAGTCCATCCATCGCGATGTGAAGTATGACCATTCCTCGCTCGTACCGGCTGAAGATATTGTTGGTCTCTTCACCTTCTCCACTTGGGCCGTGGCGCCGGCAGCGGACACGGAATGGACAGTGCAGTGGGCTGTGAGGAGTGCTGCTACAATGGCGTCGCTGTGTGCGGGGGTCTCATATGCGCACCCCTCAATTGGACATTTCACCACGGGCATGTTGACCTGTTGAGATTCACTATTGTTTTGTATAAAGTTCCATCATAAATAAGATTCCACTTTTTGTTATTACGTTTATTGACCAATATCCATAACGCTAAACAATGATGGAACTCTGAAACATACAAACAAAACATAAACACACATGAAAAATAAAGGCATCAACATGAAGACACTAATCAATAATAATGAATATTCTCTAATAATATCTATATCTTGAAATATTGTATAGAAAATAGCTACAGAAATAGAAAACCCTTGATAGTGGCAGCAATTGACTTCGCAAAAGCTTTTGATTCCGTCAAAAGGGAAAAATTAGTGGAAGCTCTCATGAGATATAAGATTCACCCAAACATAATAGAAGTCATAACAAAAATCTATATGGGGGACAGTACCACAGTGAGGCTAAATGATGAGCTATGTAAAGAAATAGAAATAAGCAGTGGAATAAGACAAGGATGTGCCCTGTCAGCACCTATATTCAAGTTGGTGACATACCAGAGCCTAGAGAAGTTGGATAACGAAGTTATAGGATATAAAGATGAGAAATTTAAAATATATACATTATTTTTTGCGGATGATGGATTACAGCTATCAATGTCAATAGATGAGGCAAGTGATAATATCAAAAAAGTAATGCAAATAGGGAGGACATATGGCCTGGAGATTAACAAAAGTATGAGTAATTTTATGATATTCAACAAAAAAGGAGCACCAGAGCAGATAGAGGGAATTAAAGTGGTAGATTCAATAAAATATCTAGGCATAACTATTAATAATACACGGAACTGTTTCCAAAAGCAAAGAGAAATGATGTTACAAAAAGCACAGAAAATGGCAAATATGACCTACTCAGTAATAGAAAAGAGTTGTAACAAACTGGTTGTAGGAAAGGCGTTCTGGAAAGGCTTGGCACTGCCACCAATACTATATGGAACAACTATTATAGAACTAAGCAAAACAGAAATTCAACAACTACAGAAATATGATAATGGAGTATACAGAACGATACTATCAGCAGGAAGAAGTGTGGCTGTGAGTGGTTTGAGGGGAGAAATAGGGGCATCAATGATGAGAACAAGAATAATGAAAGGAAAGCTCAACTATGTAAAAAGTATCTTGAAAAATGGCACAGGCAGGTTGGTAGGTGAAATATTTAGAAAAGTAAAAGAAGAAACAAGAGGGAAGTGGATGAAGGAGGTTGAGGGATGTATGATTGACTTAAAAATAAATATAAAATATCTAAAAGATTGCAAACAACAGGAACTGGCAAACAAACTACGTACCTGGGATGAGGACCACTGGAGGAAAGATATGGATGGAAAGGAAAGTTTAAAAATATATAGGAAATGGAAAAGAACTATTGGAGACACGGAGGATATATATGATAACACGGTAACACCCCAGCCTCAACCATATTGTACAGATGTAGAACAAATAATTTAGAACTCAATGACAGAAATAGATTTATAGGAGGGGACACCAAATGCCCCATGTGTGCATATGAAAACGAAGACCTGGAACATTTCTTGTTGGAATGTAGTGCCTACAGGGAGGAGAAAGTAAAATCCATTGAATTACAACAGCCGTTCAAGGCCGACAAAGAGGAGATTATTGTTGGGTTTATCTTTAGGAAGGAAAATATGGACCAAAAAAACCAGATAATATATAAATTCTGGAAAATACGATATCAAATGGTTAAAGCACAGCACAGAGGATGAAGACATCAGGAGGCGCCGTTGAAAAGACTAGACCCCCGACATTTCATCATCATCATCATAAACCAATGAATTAGTCTAACCAACTGCTTATGGAAATTGGAAATCACAGCTGATTTGGCTTGTTTACGTTGTACATGTACATTATTGAGTTTGGATGTTGCAATTTTCCATTTAAATTTCTTTTTGATCATGGACGGGATGGCATCTAAAAATCTAACGCACATATTTATGATAATGAGGGATAAAGCAATTCAGAGAAGAAATGTTTATCAAAGAGACGAGGTAAATTTTTGTTAGCCATTTTTTAAATCGTGACATATGTTCTTGAAGACCAAATTGTTTTGGTACAATCCTTGCTGGATTTTTTGTATGTACCATGTCGCTGGGTAATAAGTTACATCATTTTATTTTAATGTTGTCGAAACTTCGCATGTGAGCTATGAAAATGGGGGGAATGAGAGGGTAATTATGTATAAAGTCATTTTACACACCAAAATATATTTTTCTAGTAGTATTTGATGTGATTTGTTCAAATCTGACCTCCATTTCCCTCGGAAATGAGATCCAACAAAGTTATAGTACTTTGAAGTTTAGCTCATTTTCAAGGGAAATGGAGGTCAAAATCTAAGCAAAACACATCAAATATTACTAGAAAAATGTATTTTGGTATTAACCTAACCTAACCTTACCTAACCTAACCCTACCTACCTAGCCTTACCTAACCTAACCCTACCTACCTAGCCTTACCTAACCTGAGACACGCTAAATCCACAAAGCTGGCATCTTTTAGTTTTTGCAATTTTTAATACGTGTTGCACTGAAATCTATGGCGAGATTCTCTTAATGAACACTCATTTCCGCACAATTTGCACTTACGGGTCAATGGTAAAATATTGGATAATGGTTCAGAATAGGGGTGCCACCTCAATTTTTGTTTTCTCCACCAAAACATGCTAAAACCATTGGTTTCCTGTTGTTTAGGATGAATGTGACCATTGCCATTACAATAAATTATTGCTTGAAGTGATTTTACCCCCTAACCCTTCCTACAATCTGGGGGACCACTGTGGGAACCGGGGGTTTTGGGTGGGGGAACATAGTACAAGCAATAATTTACTGTAATAGCGATGGTCAGATTTAGGTAATTATTCGTTTTAGTGCTTTTCCTCCTTTTCTGAACCAAAACACATTTTCCTGGTGTTTTGTGGTGTGATTTGTTCAAATCTGAACTTCGTTTCTTTGGGAAATGAGCCATTTTTGAGAAATTTTAAAATTGAAAATTTCTCAAAAACGGCTTATTTCCCAAAGAAACGAAGTTCAGATTTGAGCAAAAAACACCAGAAAAATGTGTTTTGGTTCAGACCTAACCTAAACAGACCTAACCTAAACAGACCTAACCTAAACAGACCTAACCTAAACAGACCTAACCTAAACAGACCTAACCTAAACAGACCTAACCTAAACAGACCTAACCTAAACAGACCTAACCTAAACAGACCTAACCTAAACAGACCTAACCTAAACAGACCTAACCTAAACAGACCTAACCTAAACAGACCTAACCTAAACAGACCTAACCTAAACAGACCAGACCTGACCTAAACAGACCTGACCTAAACAGACCTGACCTAAACAGACCTGACCTAAACAGACCTGACCTAAACAGACCTGACCTAAACAGACCTGACCTAAACAGACCTGACCTAAACAGACCTGACCTAAACAGACCTGACCTAAACAGACCTGACCTAAACAGACCTGACCTAAACAGACCTGACCTAAACAGACCTGACCTAAACAGACCTGACCTAAACAGACCTGACCTAAACAGACCTGACCTAAACAGACCTGACCTAAACAGACCTGACCTAAACAGACCTGACCTAAACAGACCTGACCTAAACAGACCTGACCTAAACAGACCTGACCTAAACAGACCTGACCTAAACAGACCTGACCTAAACAGACCTGACCTAAACAGACCCGACCTAAACAGACCCGACCTAAACAGACCCGACCTAAACAGACCCGACCTAAACAGACCCGACCTAAACAGACCCGACCTAAACAGACCCGACCTAAACAGACCCGACCTAAACAGACCCGACCTAAACAGACCCGACCTAAACAGACCCGACCTAAACAGACCCGACCTAAACAGACCCGACCTAAACAGACCCGACCTAAACAGACCCGACCTAAACAGACCCGACCTAAACAGACCCGACCTAAACAGACCCGACCTAAACAGACCCGACCTAAACAGACCCGACCTAAACAGACCCGACCTAAACAGACCCGACCTAAACAGACCCGACCTAAACAGACCCGACCTAAACAGACCCGACCTAAACAGACCCGACCTAAACAGACCCGACCTAAACAGACCTGATTGGGTTTTGTTGCCAGACCGTAATATCCAGCTTTTCACGTCTTTCCAACAATGCTCAATATTTTGAATGTGAATGGTGTCTTCCACGAACCGCTGTGAATGGTTGACTGTCCGGTGAATGTAGCCTAGATTTCCAAGTTGAGAATACGCACGCCACTCGTCGGAATAGATTGTAGTCCCAGGCCTAATATGTTGCTGGATCAGGCGAACAAGAGTTGTTGCGTCTCTCTGAGGAACCGCAAACAACAGTAGTTTTTTGGAACTGCGTTCCAAGGTACCAAAAACCCAGGCAATCACAACCTCTGCACACCATAATGAAAACCAGACTGAAAAAGCATTCTTGAATGAGTATGCATTATGAGAGATTCAAAATGTACGTCTCTGATTGGTCGGATAAGGTCACATGAAACAAAAACGATTTTTAATTGGTTGTTTTGACCTATGTTTCTTAATTTTGCCACGAGATGTCTCCCCATAAAACTGGAGAGGGCGACGTTCGTTAAAATTTTAACAGCGTTAAAAGCTAAATACTCGGTCAATGGCCTATAATAGCTGCTTTTTACGTCTAAATTTAAAAAAAAAAAAAAAATCCATAAAAAATAATTATTATATTTCCTTGATTTTTATCAGTTTCCCTGAGGTTTCAAGGTGTCCTGAATATGAATTTATATGTTAAATTGTCATAGAATGTCTCCTCCTATCGAAAACGAACAAAGTATTAAAATGAATATTAACCCAGATTTATCCTAAACAACAGGAAACCAATGGTTTTAGCAAGTTTTGGACGAAAAAAACATGTCATGAAACATCAAAAACCATGAGAAAAACCTAACCTAACTAACCTAAAAAATATAAAACCCTATACTGATCAATTTGTGATATATGATCTTTACAGAGGCTCCACCCCCGTACCCCTTAGACTTAAATTATACAAATTGGACACTACATTTAAAGGGAGAACACCATGCGAGCTCTACTAGCGTCACCACACATCCATCATAGACTGAAGCCATTTTTAAACTGAAGTAAATGAATGATACGATAGTAGGGTTACCAACTCAAAATTTCCTTGATTCGTACCCAAAAATATATTTTTCATAATTTTCTAATTTTGTTTTTTTTTACTATGGGACACATGTAATCAACGTATTTTAATGAGAGAAACAACTTTGTCTCTATGGTATTTTTCAAAATTTTGCTTAAGTGGCGCCTGTATTCTGAACCATTACCAAATATGTTTTGTAAATATTTCTATTGCTTGGGAGTCATTAGAATGCACATCATATATTAAATCCTCAAAATAATATTCGCACCCTTCACATGTCATCGTGACCAACATCTATGAAAAACTAACAGAAGTGGAACTAGTAACCTAAAAAGCCTAGCTCATATATCATGTTCTTATGATGTCACCAAGCAAATATTGGAAGGGTGGGAAGAAAATGCCACAAAAATGTCATAATATTCAAATCTACATAATTTGGTAAGGACACATCTGCGAGCATAGTGACTTATCTGAAAATGATGAGAAAATTATGCTTTAATATTTTATAATTATATTTGCTTTTGATATTCTGAGTGCAATAAAATTCGTATTATCCTGAGAGAGGCCCAGGATTTTATTAATTTGTCGGTGCTTTTTCAGTATTCCCTTGCCACCAGCCAGTCATTTTTTTCGTTAAATCATCTGTATGCCCTTGATGATTGGTTAGGTTGTGATGATGTTTTTGTTAGTTTAAGCAAAAATATCATGACAACCAATTGTCAAAGTATGGGTCTGACCCATTTGAGAACTTGGGTAATTATGTATAAAGAGTCACTCAGTCATTTTACACACCAAAATACATTTTTTTAGTAGTATTTGATGTGATTTGTTCAAATCTGACCTCCTTTTCCTCGAAAATAAGATCTAACAAAGTTATAGTACTTTGAAGTTTGGCTCATTTTCAAGGGAAATGGAGGTCAAAATCTAAGCAAAACACATCAAATATTACTAGAAAAATGTATTTTGGTATTAATTGACCTTACCTGAGACACGCTAAATCCACAAGGCCAGCGTCTTTTAGTTTTTGCAATTTTTGAATACGCGTTGCACTGAAATCTATGGCGAGATTCTCCTAACGAGCACTCGTTTCTGCACAATTCGCACTTATGGGTCGATGGTAAAATATTGTTTTGTAAATATTTCTATTGCTCGGGAGTCATTAAAATGCACTTCGTATATTAAATCCTCAAAATAATATTTGCACCTTTCACATGTCATCGCGACCAATATCTATGAAAAAGTAACAGAAATAGAACTAGTAACCTAAAAAGCCTAGCTCATATATCATGTTCTTATGACGTCACCAAACAAATATTGGAAGGGCGGGAAGAAAATGCAACAGAAATGTCATAATATTCAAATCTACATAATTTGGTAAGGATGCATCTGCGAGCATAGTGACTTATATGAAAATGATGAGAAAATTATGCTTTAATATTTTATAATTATAGCTTTTGATATTTTGAGTACGATGAAACTCATATTATCCAGAACTTGCTCAAATATATTAGCGAGGTGTATCCATGCAACTAGTTATTTTATTTAAATACAGAAATTGAAATTTGTTTTCATTTCATTTAATTTTCCAATTTGTAAAAGATTTTGAAAGTGGTGGGGTAATACTGAAAAAGTGCCAATTTGTCATTTGTCTGCCCATTTGAATGGTTTGGTTGAAAACCACACTGCAGAATCAAATTTTCCATTGTTCCATATGAACATTTTTTTTTCTTTTCTATAAAACTCTTATGGTTGATTTGTTGGGTGAGGATTTGGTTAATCTTAAGATGTTGGTAAATATTGGATTTTACTCCATCTGGTTTTATAATGAGAGCAAACTTTTCTGGTTAATTTTGAGGTGCTTTGCACAAATCTGCCCTTGGTTTCATGTGCAAATGCGTAGTTTTTGAGATATTGTAACATAAATATATAGGATATGTTAAGAGATCTCATAAATACTGCATTACCACAGGAAATGTGCAAAACACCTCAAAATTAACCAGAAAAGTTTGTGGTTCATCATTTTTGTTTAAACCAGGGATGGGGTCAAATACAATTGCCCAAATACAAATATAGATACAAATACACTATTTTTTTTTACAGACAAATTCAAATAGATACAAATATTTGAATTTATAAATCCCCAAATACAAATATAAATACAAATATGAAGCTTCAAATACAAATAAAATGCAAATACAATTTTTACTGTATTTGCAAATTTCGTACCAATTTCATCCTAAATATAAATGGATAATATTTACTTGACTTCGGCTACCCCTCAAGTAAGACAATACTGGTGTAGTACTTATTGTATAAAACTTAACATTGCAATACTTTGGCTCTTATCAAAGTAGATTTCATTTTCACACCAAGGCAAGAAAAGTAACAAATTCCTCTTGTTTATTATTTTTATTAGAGAAAATTATTTCACACTTCTTGATATTTCTGCACTTTTGCATAATTAAAGAAAATAAATTCATATTTCTCAATGTTTGATTTTTACTGTTCATATCAATTTGTAGTTATATAGTCTGTAGTCTGTACAATGGATTTAAAACATTTAACTTAAATTACATTAGTGTATTTGACTGTATTTGAAGCAAATACGGCAAGTAAAAGGCTCAAATACAAATTCAAATACAAATACAGCTTTTTAAATTCTCAAATACAAATGCAAATATCTATTTTTGTGTATTTGTAAATACAAATACGTATTTGACCCCATCCCTGGTTTAAACTAATGAAAATATCACAATTTAACCTAACCAATCATCAAGGGTGTACAGTTAACCTAACTGGGTATTCAATTAACCTAACTGGGTATTCAATTAACCTAACTGGTTAATATTGGTTATTTCACCTAAATATCTTCTGATCTTTTCATATTAGGTACTCACTGTCACATTTTGGGCAAGTTAAGGATGAGAGAATAACGCTGTAATTGATAAAAACATTCAATGCTTTGTCTTCATCTAGGGCACATGACGAATCAAGTCCTCAGTCTAAATCATACAAATGGCACGTCATAATTCTATCGCAAACACCACCAAACTGAATCCAATTAGAAAAAAAAATAGCCAGAATAAAAAATAATAACTAAAGTTGCCAGAGTAGTGAAAAAATAGCCAAATCAGGAAAAATATTTTGTGAAAAAAAGGTACCGTATTTTCAGTGTATAAGACGCACTTTTTTCCAAAAAAAGGGGTCTCAAAATCACCCTGCATCCTATACACCAAAGGTCATAATATTACCTTTATATGGGTTAGAAGAACTGATGGATTTTTACAAAAATTCATCATCTCTTAGTCCCTCCTGACTGTGTATTGGTTTGGCCAATTTTACACTAAGTTTCTACTCTTCCTAACCCACTGATAACAAGAAAAACAGTACGTATTGCATAATGATTTACTTTTATGTTTCATAACATATAGTGTCTCCCATATACTTAATACTATTTCTTATAATGAGTATGGGTGAAAGAAAATGTATCACCATACTTTTGATGGAGAGCTTTAACAAAAGTCAGCCTCGCTGGTAGAAAATTACGCACATTTTCTGACAACTAGGCAGTTGGTCATAATTTTTTTTCCTGAAAAAAAGGCCTTGAAAATAGGGGTGCATCTTATACACCGAAAAATATGGTACTTTATAGCCAAAATAGGAAATATATTTTATTAAAAAAGTAAATTTAAAACAAATTTGTAAAAGACATATTTTTTTTTAGTCAGTTTTTAATGGCAATTTAATATATAATACTTGTTCAACTGCTCGTGATGAAGTAAAATCCAATATTAACAGAGAGTCATCACCTGAATTTAAATTGTCCATTTTCATTTTTAGGAGTTTACAGTAGACTAAGGCTAAATAAAGTTAATACAGTTACAATGAGTATTTTTTTGACAGGCTTATAGTGACAGAGCCGCATTAATGGAAGCTGAAAACATGGAAATGGGCATTAGTAATCAGAGCTCAAAGCAACCACCTGACTGGACATACCAGGTAGAGGAAGTGAAGTACAATATAAATTCTCTCCAAGAAAAAATCAGGAAATTGGCTGCTCTGCAAACCAATCTTCTCAGACGACCCTCCCTCGATGATAATACTGAAGAAGAGAGGCAATTAAGTGCTCTTGCAGCAGAAATTAAGTTGGTGAGATACATTGCTCAGAAGAAAGATTTAAGATACAAATTTGGTACAGTAGCTAGTCTCTGCACTTGAGAATAGGATGACAGATATGAATATATTTATTTGATAATTAATAATCACTATATTATAGAGAATTTAAAAATATTAAATAACTTAAAGACATTAGGAGGTGCAGTTCCAATAATTTTTAAGCAAATTGCAATGAATAATTAATCAGTTTAATGGAATTTGGTATTTATTATTTTTGATAAATTATCTTTGGTCTTGTGACCTTGACTGGAAAACTGACCACCACCTTGTTTGTTCTGAGTCTCATTTGAGGTTGTATATTCTTTGAGATTAGTAGTGTTTTCAGCACTTTTAAACTAACTAAAATTGTTTGCAGTCCTTGGAAAGATGTCAGTCTCTGATGATGCAAATCAAACAGAACAAGTGTACAGGAAGAGAGGTGTTACTAAACAAAAATGTTGTTCAGTCATTGGCAAACAGCCTCCAAGATATAAAGAATGAATTTATGAGAACGTGTCATACCTACACATCAAGTAAGGATTCAAATGTAACTTAATTTAAGGTTTAGTTTTTAGGTATTGTGGTTGCCCTCTCATCCACAGTGGAAGATATATTTACTCAGGGGAAAAAAAAAAAATGCAGAGGTCCTTAGTTATTAGAAGAGCAAAAAGACTTGGTATGGCTTAAATAGGCCATTATTGTAAATGGCTAATCATGGTGATATTGTGTGTTCATGGATAGTTTTTCTTTTAATAACTCACAATGCAAGATTGTTGAGGATTAGACTTCTATGCAGCAGCTATACATATTGTATAAGCCTAGTTCTTGGCCCATGATGCTATAGTAACGTTATTATTCAGATTTAATTTTGTTTTAAAATAGTTATTACTTCAGTATTTTTCGAAGATACAATGTAAATAAAAGGTACGGTAGGTATCCGATGGCTACTCGAGAACTTGGTGAATTTATGTTATTAACTTGGCTTGAATATTACAAATAACCAAATACCATTTAGTATACTTAGAATTGAAGAAATTTTGTCCCAAGTAGTCTTGGCTTATCTTGCAAACAAGCTATGTATCTAAAAAAAAAAAAAAAAAGCAGAATTGATCAGAATAGCCTATTTCCAAAATGTAAAGTTATCTTTAAATTTTTATAATTTTTATTGAACTTTTGAAAATATTTGTGGTATATATATATATATATATAAAACTTTCAAAAAGACCCATTTACTACTTTCACACTATGAAAGTGTCTGAAGTGGGTTTGTAACAATAAAGTGATGAAAATTACAGCAATCTAGGCCTTAATACCTTCAAAGTAATGTCAGTGGCTAGTACAGTACCTGAAAGCATTGCTGGAATTCATTCTTTGAAATCACCTTTAATGCTACCATCATTGCTCTAACCTCTTCACACTTGAAAAATGATGTCCCTCAAATTAATTTTTCTTTCTCTGTAAGAGGTAAAATTGCAGGGAAGATCAAGAGAGCGAGTACACCAGATTACAATTGTGCTTTAAGTAATTTAAAAACAAAGTTAATCTTAACCCATTTACTTCTCTAGATCTTCAGAGTTTGGAAAAACTTATGCTTTACCATTGAAAGGGTTTATTAAGATGCTTTTGGCCATAGAATTTCTAATATAATAATTAAACGATTTTGTACTAAAAGCAAGATAAGAGGGTATTTTACAGTTTTAGAAAATATTGCTTATTTTGGTTCTTTCCCATATAAACAGGTTTGTAGACTTTTTAAAGCTTTAGGAAAACACCGTTTAATACTGATCTTTTAGCAGAATGCGAGTGGTAAGAGTATGGATAAGGGCATTGGTATTCGTAGTGTTAGGGTATGCAGTAAACTTTGATCAAAGGAATGAATGACTCAAGAGACCAAATATGGCAGATTATTCACAGAAGTCACGAAACCATGACCATTTTGATACAAGAACCAGATACCAAAAATTCCATCCATACTTCCTATGTTAAAAAATGGTAAAACAGATGACATCCAGGAAACGCTCCTCTCCACTATGTGAACATGGGCGCACTTCATGGGGTCACCCTTAGCCCAAGCATTAACAGGATAAGTCGCCAACTTGACCCAACCCAGGAGCCAGCAGGCGGAAGTGAACTAGAACCTCACCACCTAGTCTAGCATCATAACCCCCACTGAACTACTTGGCGCCTATATATATATATGTGTATATGTATATGAAAGCCCCCTCGATTAGGTACTCCGGCTTGCCGGGCCGAGGGGGCTCGTACACCTCGTGGGTTGTTGAGGTTTCCTCAACTCCTCGCGGGGTGTGGGGCGAAGAGTTACCTAGTTGCGTTTTTTTTTTTTTTTTTCCTTCCTTTTCTTCCCCCCCCCTTTTCTTTCTTTTTGCTCCCCCTTTTTTCCGTTTCTCCCGGAATTTCTTTGGTCTTGACTCGGTCCTGTGCCTCTGTCAATCGTAGTATCCCCCCCCCCCCTCTGTTTGTATTTGCAGTCTTGGGGTCATCAGGTGCACCCGCCGGGGGGCATCGCTCCGTGGCTGAGCCGTGCTCCGGGGACGGTTTGGGCGCCCGGACCGCTGCTGCGTCTGGATTGGGTCTTTGCTTGGCCCTGAACGGACAAATCTCCGTAGTGCCAATCGGCTGTTTTTAAAACGACAGTTAGGTTGGGGGGCGGGCTACCGGGACGTTGGGGCCTGCGCTTTGAAGGATGCAGCGGCGGCTGGTGCATCGCCTTGGGTCCGAGGCTGCCGTTTTTTGTAAAAATACTGTTTATGGGTTCTATTACTAAACTTCACTCCCCTCTTGTTGACGACTCTGGCCCGCCCTTGGATTTGGATCAGACTACTACTTCTGGTCGTTCAGCGGCCTCTGCCTCCGCTGGATTGACCTCAAGCCGTATGGCCCCCTCTCGTCCTCTGCGGTGTCTGGCTCTCGTGGCCGGACTCGTGGTGGCCGTAGGGCGGGGTCTTCGCGGCCCTTGTTCTCTCGCCCACTCTCGTTACCGTTACACATGGACCTGTCTCTGCTGTCAATTTCTGTCCAGTGGACAGGTTCCTTGTTCTCCGCCCTTCCGCTGGCTCCCTTCCGGGCAACTCGGAACGGGTGTTTCAGCGCCTTAAGACGATAGGGGTTCCCTGTCGTTATGATATCCGCCCTCTGAGGGATGGGTCTCTTCTTTTGAAGTCCCGTTCTTCGGGGGTGACTGGGTCCCTTCTACAGTTGCAGGATGTCTTGGGTTGCAGAGTTTCTGTGACTCCCCATCCGCAATTGAATAGCTGTCAAGGCACCATTTTCGCTTCCCGTCTGCTGTCAATCCCGGTTGGCGAGTTGCAGGAGGATCTTGCCCCCAGGGGGTAACGAAGGTCTTCCGCTTTTCGTCGCGCCGGGATGGTGCTCTTACCCCGTCCGCTCGTCTGCTCCTGACCTTTGACTCCCTTGTGCCTCCGGCCCAGGTGTTCTGGGGCATGGGTGATCGCCGGTCGTGTGAGTTTTCGGTGCGACCATATGTGCCTGACCCGGTTCGCTGCTTTGGCTGCAACGGTTCGGCCATGTTAGCTCTGCGTGCCGCCGTGAGGGTAAGCTATGTGTCCGCTGCGGTGGGCCTGCGCACCCTACCCCGTGCACGAAGCCCCCGCGTTGCTCAAACTGTTCGGGGGCCCACCCTTCCTCTTCCCGGGACTGTCCCGTTTTCAAGTTTGAATTTGAGGTGCGGTCCTTAAGGACTACCGAATTCCTTAGTGCGCGGGAGGCGCGCGATAAGATCCGTGACCGGGAGCCGCGGCGGGGGTTGTCCTACGCTGCGGCTCTTGGCCCTGGCGGGCCCTCGGGCCCCTCCCGTGCTACCCCGGCGTCTACTGGAGTGGTGCCCCCCCTGGAAGTCCCGGGGGTTGGTGGTCCTCCTGGCGCCGCGGGTCCTTCTTGTTCCTCTGTCTCACTTTCTGACATCCCATCTGCTTCCCTGCCTACAAGTGCCCCTTCTCCCCCTCCGGCCTTGGGTCTGGATCCTTGCCTACTCGTCTCTCGGTGGGGAGGGGGATGCCCCGAAGGAGAGGAGAAGCGTCGCCGTGGTCGGAGTCCTTCCGACCCGACCCTGATTGCTGCTCGCCTTGCTTCCCCTTCCACGTCTTCACCGGAGGGGAAGCGGCGCGCTGTTCCTGATCTGCTCGGGACTTCCACCCCCCCCCTATACGGAGCGCTGGTGGGGCGTCACCTCCCGGTGCCCCGACCAGTGTCCGGGTGTCGGTCGAGGTGCATTGCCCCATGACACCCTCGATTACTGACTCTGTTCCCATGATAGACCCGGTCGAGAGGGGCCTGGCCCTCCTTCATGGAGTCTCTCTCTCTCCGGCTCCTGCTGAGAGTGGTCGGGTCTCTCCCCTGGATCTACCTCTCCCACTTGTGGTCGACCTTTCCTCTCCCCCCCGTCAGTGCTTGTCTGGTTTGACGAGCCCTCGAACAGCTGGTTCCCCCCGGTCCCCCTCTTGTGGGGAGTTGGGGGTTTCGGCTGGGCCCGACTCGTCGTCTCTCCCCCGCCGGGAGAGCCCCCCTCTGACCTCCCTGTTCTACTCTCCACTTCTCGTCCTACTACGGGTGCAGCAGATGCGGAGTCGGTGGCCCCTACCCCCCCAGTTCTGGGTGAGTCGGGGAAACCGATTCCGTCCCTGGTTACGGACCGTTGAGTTTGCTGCTCAGCTTGGTCCGTGGCTATTTCGCTGTTTTCTCTGCCTCTTATAATGCCGCTTCCCCTTACAGTTCCATCTTGCATTGGAACTGTAGGGGGCTTTAGCTAACTGGGAGAACCTGCCTCCCTGCTGGAGAGCGAGCGGCCTTCCTGTGTTTGTCTCCAGGAGACTATCCTGGCTGCGCGGGGACTCCCTCGTCTCTCTGGATATGTTGGTTTCCCTTGCACCCCGGATGAGCGCACACGCCGGCGGGGTGCGGCGATTTACGTGCATCATTCGTTACCATCGCGTGGTGTGCCTCTCGCACTTCCTTGCAGGCTGTGGCTGTGCGGCTCTTTTTAGATCGCCAGTACACTGCCTGCTCGGTTTATATTCCTCCTCATGACCCTCCTTCTCGCGACGCGGTTCGCGAATTGGTGCTGCAACTACCCCGACCGTTTCTCCTCCTCGGGGACTTAACAGTCGCGACCCGGCTTGGGGAGATGTTCGGTCGACTAATGTTGCTGGGATTTTACTCTCCTTAATGGAGGAACTTTCCTTTGCGTGTCTCAATTCCGGTGAACCTACTTACTTCCACGAACCCACGGGTTCATTTACCTGTATTGAATCTCTCCTGGTGTCCCTCGATGCCTTACTCGATTTTTCGTGGAAGGTGTTGGGGGACTCTTATGGCAGTGATCATTACCCAGTCTGTCTTGAGCCGGTCGGTCCGCAGCCGGGCGTTTCGTCTCGACCGAGGTGGTGCCTTGCGCGGGCTGACTGGCCATCTTTCAGAGCTCGTTCCGTCATTGTCCGTTCGGTGTTGAGCTTTGGCTCGGTGGATGAGAGCTTGGAGTTCTTCGAGCGGGTGGTGATGGGCGTCGCGGAAGACTGTATTCCTCGTTCTTCCGGTAACCCGCGGACTCGTAGCGTCCCGTGGTGGACTCCAGCATGTCACCAGCGGTGTGCGAGAGGAAGAGGGCAACGCGCCGCTTCCCTCGCACCCGGCGCGCGGGCCACTTGATTGAGATGCGGCGGGCGAAGGCTTTCGCCCGCCGGACTCTCAAGTTGGCCCGTCGGGCCTCTTGGCGTGCTTTTGTGTCCGGCATCTCCTCATCTACCCCTTCTGCTGCTGTGTGGCGGAAGGTACGTAGTATCGAGGGGAGGCCGGTCCCTGCTAGTCGCCCTGTCCTTCGGGACGGGGACGGCTTCCTTTCGGATCCTGCTGCTGTGGCTGATCGGCTGGCCGGTGCTTTTGCTGCGGTTTCCCGTTCGCCTTCGGCTGCGAATCGCCCTTTTCGGAGGTCACGTTCCCGCCCCCTGGGAACGAGCCCTATAACCATCTCTTTCCGATGCGGGAACTTCGGGCTGCTTTGGCAACCCGTCGTTCTTCCGCTCCTGGCCCTGATGACATTCCGTATGACTTTCTTCGGAATCTGCACCCGATGGCCCTGCACTTCTTGCTGGATCTTTTCAACACGGATGTGGGTTGAGGGGTCGTTCCCTTCCCGTTGGAGGGAGGAGATTGTGGTCCCGATACCTAAGCCGGGGAAGGATCCGGCGGAGGTGCGAGCTATCGGCCTATTGCTTTGACGAGCTGCTTATGCAAGCTCCTCGAAAAGATGGGGGCCGTCCGACTTTCCTTTACACTGGAGTCGCTTGGGTTATGCCCCCCGACCCAGTATGGTTTTCGTCGATTTCGGGGTACTCTGGACCCCTTCTCCTCCTTGGCCATGATGTACGGGAGGCATTTTCCCGCCGGAATCTTGTTCTGGCCGTCTTTTTTGACGTCCAAAAGGCCTATGACACGACCCGTCGGGGAGTGGTCATAGGACCGTTTGAAGTCTCTTGGTTTGTGGCTTTTTGCCCACGTTTCTTCGCAACTTCCTCTGCCGTCGCCACTTTCCGCGTCCGTAATGGGGCGGCCCTATCTGCCCTGTATGTTCAGGAGGAGGGGGTGCCCCAGGGGTGTGTGTTGAGCGTCTCATGCTTCAACCTAGTTATGTCTGCGCTACCGGGAGCTCTTCCGCCTCGGTGCGCTGTTCCATCTATGCAGATGATCTGGCTGTCTATGCCGCGGGGACGAGTCCCCCCCTCGTGGAGAGGCAAGTCCAACTCGCGGCAATCGGGTTGAACGCTGGGCGTCGTCGGTGGCCTTACGTTGTCTTCTCCGAAGACTTCGTGTGTGGCCTTCCTTCCGTCGAGGAGACGGGGATCCGGCGCCATCCCGGCCTTTAACCTTACACTCGGGGTCAGCCTCTGGCCTCGTTTCATCAGTACTCTTCTTGGGTATGGTTTTCGACAGCCGTTGAGTGGGTTTCCCACCTTCGCCGGCTGCGCGAGTCCGCGAGACGTACCCTGGATTTTCTGGGGCATCTGTCGCATACTACATGGGGCGCGGATAGGCGGACGCTCCTCCGTTTGTACGGGTCCCTGGTACAGTCCAAATTAGACTATGGGAGTGTGGTGTATGGCTCCGCCTCCCGCACGGCCCTTCGGATACTGGATCCGGTCCTCTCTAGAGGACTGCGCATGTCATCTGGCGCCTTCCGCTCCTCTCCGGTTGATAGTCTGCAGGTGGAGTGCGACATCCCTCCTTGGAGGATCGGAGGTCGTTCCTCGTTGCTAAACACTATCTCCGGATCCTCCGTCTTCCCACTCTCCTCTGTTCCAGGTGGTTGAGAGGGCGTTCTGCCGGGATGGGGGTTGGTATTTCACCGACACGGTGACCTCCCTCCTCGATGGTATGGGCACTCCCCCTCCATCCGTTATAACCGGTCTCTTTCAGTGGTGTTGCACCTTGGGAGAGCACCCCTGTTGCGTGCTGTAGGGCGTTGCGCCCCGTTCGCAAGACCGAGTCGGACTCTGCCTTGCTTCGGTCTCTCTTCCTTCAGCATGCGGCGTGTCACTCTGCATGTGTTGCGATCTTCACGGATGGTTCGAGGTCGTCGGGGGGGGCGTTGGATCCGCGGCTGTTCCCCAGTCGTCTGTCCTTGCTCCCCGATGTACCCGTCTCCCTGATGAGGCTTCCGTTTTTACGGCGGAGCTCTATGCCATTCTGAGCGCTCTGGAGGTGGTGCGGGAGCATCCGGATGGGTCGTTCGTCATCCATTCGGATTCCCGCAGTGCCCTGGATGGCCTGGAGTGTTTTGACTCTGTCCACCCTGGTCCGACGAATCCAGCTACTGTACCATACTCTTGTCGCTTTCGGTGGCAAGGAGGTGTGTATTTTGCTGGGTCCCAGCATGTTAACGTGGCTGGAAATGAGCTGCCGATCGAGCTGCCCGTTCCGCGTGCCGACTGCAGGTTTCACCTGTGTCCTCCCTTTTTCTGATTATATCCCTGGCTTCCCTAGGTTTTTGCGCTCCCGGTGGCAGAGTCGCTGGGATGGCGCTACGGACAACAAACTTTGCAAGATTAAACCCAAGTTGGGATGTTGGGCCTCTTCCTTCCATCGGTCGCGCCATAAGGAGGTGGCTCTGGCCCGCCTCCGTATTGGCCACACCCACCTGACCATGGCTATTTGATGGCCGGGGATCGGTGCCCCGATGTCCCAATTGTGACGTCCTCCTTACAGTTGCCCACCTTCTGGTGGAGTGTCCGCTTTACTCTGCGCTGCGCGCAGAGTATTTTCCCTTTTGGAGAACGTTGGGCTTTGTGATAGGCTTGGCGCTCTTCTGTCTGAAGGTTCCTACTTTTCGATAACCGGGTTGTTCTCCTTCCTCTTTCGCTCCCGACTTCTTTACCGGCTGTGACCCCACTATGATCTTTTTGCTTTCCCCCCACCTCCTCCTCCTCCCCCCCCGTCTATTGTTCATTTCCGTTAGTTGTTCCATACTCTTCGTTCTGTGTTCGCTCTGCTATCCACCTTTCTTTTGGTGGCCATGAGCGGTCATTCTTTGAAACAAAAAAAAAAAAAATGTATATGAAAGCTTAAGCTTAAAACTATTGAATAACTTAACTTCATTTCATACAAAATGTGCGCTATATTTACAAATTTTTTATTTTTTTTGACTAGGTACGTCAAAGGTGTGAAGTGATTAAATTTCAAAATCTATTTAGCCTGAAACCTTATTTCATCGTAAATCTATTATTTTCACTAAAAATAAACCATGAAACGCAAACTTCTTGCTCAGAATTAAAATTTTAGAGTATTTTCAATACATTTGATGTTTTAAACCTTTTGTGATTTTTTTTTTTTGTTGAATTTTGGGCACAGACCCGAACTCAGTTTTATAGTTGGTTTTTGTGTAACCTTCGAAGTCTGAAAAGAGGAGAACCTTTAGATTATCCTTAAAATTAAAGAACTGTTGTACTGTGTGGTTCGTATAGATTTGATAACTTTTTGAACACTGCATACATTGCTCATATTTTTATTTTTTATTTTTTCATTTAAGTGTTCTGTCTGCTTTGTCTAATTTGGGGTATTTGTGTTTTCACTATTTCAGCTTTGAATAACATTAAAAAAACGAGTTCTTTCCTCCTCGATACGAATGAGTACGACAGTGATTACGGAACTTTCGAGGATGGTGCTAACTCGAAGCAGTCGAGGTAAGAGCCGTGAAGGCATTAGAGGAATTCGGGAAGAGGTTTCTTAATACAGATTTAGTCCATTAAACGAGCTATTAGAAACTGTGTGCTCGACGCTTTCAAGAACTTCTTACTGTGTGGTACGCCCCTCTGCCAAGTAAGAATTGCGCACCACCAGAAATGAGGCGTGCCATCCCGTTTTTAGGGATTCGCCATTACATGAAAAAATACAGGATCAGATTCATTGAGTTTTAATGAGAAGAATGTAGCTACCTGTTTGTGTGAGAAGCGAATGCAAGGACCTTCAATCGCGTCTCGATCATGGAAAGAATGAACTTTATTTCACTGTTGGTAGTTAAGGGCATATTTGGGCCGTGATATCAATTGTACCAAACCCTGAATGCTCATCGTATTAAATTAGACTAGGAATAATGCGGGAAAAGCGTTACAATTGTAATGGACGTTCAATAAGAGAACCGCAATAAACTTGGTGACTTAGACAAAGTTTTAAAACTGCGCACAGAATCAGTCAAACCGTGTTCTTGCCTGGCTGCTTCGGTGGGAAGTGCGCCAGAAGTAAACACGTGTCCATCAGAGTGGTGAGGACAAAGGCAGTTTTTATTACTTTCGTGCCAGGTGAGAACACTGAGACTAGTTGCCTACCCAATTTCACTGCTTTGGATATGGAGTGTTTGTCCTGAGTTCAAGCATCGAGCTACTTCATAAGCAATAGGAAGTATTGTTTTTAATAGTTTGTGTGACGTAGCGATACTTTATCCTCTTACAATACAAATTTAGACCGAAAAGATGTAGATCATCCATATTTTACGTCCTTTAGGTAATTCATTCCTTTTAAATTGTGAACGTAAAAAAAGGCTGCTTAAAGTTTATATGACAAATGTTTATCAGTACTTCTAAAAATTAAATTTAAGCATGTAGGCCCAACCCCGAAACAATTTTCTACATTTAAATCCTTTTCCCAGAGGCTGGACCCAAGAGCAAATCCTCTTCCTGGAGGACAACACACTCCTGGTAGAGGAAAGAGACAGAGCCGTTCAGAATATCCTGCGATCAACCCTTGACCTCAATCAGCTTTTTAAGGATGTGGCACACTTAGTGCTAGAACAGGTAACCTAGCTTCAGGGTACGAGGAAAGCTAATTTCGGTTAGTGTTACTGAATTTCATTATTCTTTGGCTTCCCACTCTCATCCATTGAATTTTGAAAGATGGTTTGGTTCGCATCCCTGGCTTGAGTGTATTAATTTCACAAAGATGAACTAGAGATGCCTTCTGTTTGGTAAAGCAACTTAATCTTGTTTGATTGGTTTAATTATTGCTTATTTACCGCTGTTTACTTTGAACGATGGTTTACTCCTCTGCAGCATCCCACCTCATTTGCAGGATTCGTTTAGAGTATATATAATTAGGCTGGGTCATTTTTGCTTGAAAAAAATTTTTTGGGAAGTTTAATTTACCCTGTATTACGAAAGTTTGTGTACCTACATAGGAAGTATCATGACAAAGTTTTAAGTTATGTAACTATTTTGAGGTTCCACAAGTCACTTAAAGTTTTGGTGATTTTTTCCCATACTCCGTATAGTAAACTACAGCTCTCTGCTGACTTGCCATGATAGTTTACGAGACAAATCACCCAGAATTCACCACGAGCTGTAGGTCGAATTCCACACCATGCCCAGCCCAACCTCCCTTCCATTAGTTTTTACATGTAGTTTATTGATATTTGTATTCGCATTTTGACTCAAATGTAGGCATGTTTAATCTTGAAGCAATTCTTGCCTTTATAAAACCATCTCTATTTTCCTGGCCACAGACAGAAGCTGATGCTTCTGTTACAAGTTTGGCATGTCTTTCCACAGCTTGTGAATGATATGAGTACTTTTTCAATAGAGGGTTAGTTTTATCACCCCTTACGATAAGTTCTAACTTGGTGTTTGTCAAGCTTTTTGTCAGAGGTGGTTCATGTCTTGGGTAGTCTCCAAATCGAATTAAATCTCTGTAGTCTCTTGCCAAGAAATTAATTTTAGGCCGTCTAAATTCTCTAATGCCCGAGGACACTTTCCCTGGCTAAGAGAATGCGCCGGAAAGCTAACACACTCATCACCTGCCTTTCATCAAATAACATTGAGACCAATAAAGTTTCTGGGTAAGCAAAATATGCCCCTCTTTCAATAACAGGATCAACTATTGCCTTAAGCTCATCAGATAGGTATCTTGAACTAGATATCATAAACCAGAGGTCCCTCGGTCCCTGGTAATAGTAAGGATTTCGCTTTATATTAAACCACGTTGGGACATAAACGCGAACAATGAATTCGGTCAGAGTTTTCAAGTTTTCTGACTGCTTTTTGGTTGCAACATTAAGTCTAACTATCCTGTTGGCTGTCGTAAGCCATCTGGCATGGTTCAAAGAACCTGGTTGTGGTTTTCAAGGTTTTGGGAACATTGGCCTTCTATGACTGCATTACAAATTTCCACGAGATACTTTTGATCTTGCCTTAAATCGAGATCCCCGGAATAAAAGGCGCATTACTTGATTTGGTTGCTTCAAACTTGACAACTGGCATCTTTTCGCACGCAGTAAGACTTTTGCCAACATTTCCAGCAAGGGCTTTTGGTCCTTTGGTTTTACCATCCAAATAATTAAACAAATGGCAGAGAGGTAGCTCATTGGTATGCAGCAAACACACGAACCAATGAAAAGGAGTATTGTAGTGTACCTCTAGTTGCCTGATAACTCCATTATGTATGCCAGTGTTTACATTGGTTCCATCACATCCAATGACCTTCAGATTGTCTACCTTAATATTGTTACTGTTAAGAAATTTTATCACTCCCTTAGAAATGTTAGTTGAATTTCCAGTCACAGGAGTGAAGTGCCCAAGATATTTTGATTCTGGTTCAGCTATAAGCGTGATGTGTTCCTCAGTAATTGTTGTACTGTAGTACCTCCCATCCTTACAGATATTTGCTTTAGTAAGTCCTTTCTTCCATCAAAGTACAATGTTTCTATACTTTCTTCACTTGATTTACTCAACTCCTCTCTGATCTTCTTTCTCTGCCATCTCACCTTATTCTTATCCACAACATTGTGATAATTCAGAGGTAATGAGACCAAAATCTTCCAGAACAACAGAGGTAACGGCTGCACCAGCTCTGTCTGATATTTCGAATCGGTCACAAGTTTTTGCTAATGAAGGCAATTTGCGAGTGAGCTTATGCGCTTCACCTGATTTCTTTATACCTTCCTCATTGTGATCATCATGCTTTGTATCTGTTGATGTGTCAGAATCAGAAATTGTATGAAAGTTATCCCAGTCCATTGGCTCTTCCCTGGAAGTGGATAGGTTATTGAATAATAATGATATCTCCATCTTCAATGTTTTTAGAAAATCGTGCTCTTTCTTGTTCTTTACGCTCAGATCTTATTTGCAGTTCTTCATTGTCCGTAAATCAATACTGCCTATTGCCATTTTTCGCGCACCTCTTTGGTCAATTAGGAAAGAACGTTCCATGGCAGGAACTTTTAGCTCTTTTTCACAAGTGCAAGAAAACAGATCATGGCATTTGCAGGCAGCAGTATTAAAAGTCTTTGATTTTTGGATTTGAACGCGGTCAGTTTAGATTCAAAATCTTTCCTTTTTCTACCAGTCTTCTTCTTAGTTTTAGATTTTTCATGACACTCCTTTACTCTGGCTAATATTTGCCATTCTGATATTGTTGGAATTGATGCACTTTTCCAGATCTCTCTTACCTTTGATGCGACTATTCTTGCCACATCATTAGCATTTGGCTTTTTTCCCCTCACTAGCTATAAGTAAGAGATATCTTGTTTGTAAATATTCTTTTAAAACGTCTTCATATAGGGGAAGTTGATTTCCACCATGAAGTGTAGAAATTCCAGTGTTGTCCCATTTTACAGAGAAACACACTAAGTTTTTTCTGATGATAAGTTTTGACAAGTTTTTTCTTTTTTGTACGCGGGTGACAGACATTGATGATTTAAAAGCAAGAATCACAGCTGCTATTGAGCGAATTGATGTGGATATGCTGCAGCGTACATGGCAACATTTGGATTATCGATTGGATGTTTTGCGAATCACGGATGGTGCACATATCGAATGTTTGTAACAACGTTACTTTAATAAAAGAAACTTTTGAAAATACAGATTCCAAATAATCTTGTTTAAGAATTTTACGTGTGTTATCAAGAATTTTATTAAAAGATGAAATTGTACAGATAATTTTCGGACACACTGGAATTTCTAAAAAACTTGTCAAAACTTGGTATCAGAAAAAACTTAGAGATTCTCTGTAAAATGGGACAACACTGGAATTTCTACACTTCATGGTTGACTTTTAATAGCAGCCAAAACTTGTACAGATAATTCTCGGACACCCTGTATATAAATTATTATATTCTGGATGAAACAGTCAAGAAAAAACTTAATAGCAACAAGAATACAAAAATACAAGAATCTTAATAAAAATCATAATTGCCAAATAATTAATGAAGTTTACGTATTTAAATAGTTTTAAAGTTTTTTGTAATGTTTTACGTTTTACTCGCAATCTTCAGAGGACTTGCGGAACATCTAAAACTTGATCAATTTAGTTTTTTTAGTCATTGTTGAGCATTTATAGTGTATCTACAAATTTCTTGGACACAGGCATGTCAAAATTCACAATTTTAATTTTTGACTCGGCCTAAATTTGTCTTTACGGAGTTTGAAAGTGTTTGTCACTCGCAGAAGTTTTTGCATACAGAGGCGGAGCCTGTACTTCTCTCACTAATGCGTGTTCAGATTACGTTGGGTTGGGTTGGGGATTATGAACTGTCCAGCCAGGAACCGCGTTGAATTTCTTCCAAAGGTTGACCAGTCAGAGGAAGGAAAACATTTTTACGCCTTAAATTGGATTCTTTTTCGTTAGAGAATATACCTCCAACTGTTTAATTTCAGCCTACTCCAGACAAATGGAGGAAAATAGAAAAATTTGCCCCAATTTTTTTTATAGACCAAACAAACGGAAATTATGTACGTTCCAAAGTATTTTAAATGCTATAAAAGGGGTTTCATTAGTTTTAATTGATGAGAAACCGTTTTTAAACATTTGAAAGAAAAAGAATATCGTATAAATAATAATTACGTGAAATTGGCGGGCTACGGCGTGGCCAATGTCGTAACACCACTTCCCGGAGATCAGCGAAGTTAAGCAACATTGGGTCTGGGTAGCGGTCCTATTCAAAGGAGTGACATAACAAAGGAGTGACAAATCGGAGATAAAATTCAAAGGAGTGACACGAAAATACCAACAAAGAAGAAGAAAGAACAAATCCAGAGGGAAGAGAGGCTTGCAACTGTTAGGTTAGGTTAGGTTAGGTTAGGTTTCTAGTTTTTGAAATAAAATCTTAATTTTAACAATTCTGTCACTCCTTCGTTACGGTATTTGTCACTCCTTCGTTATGTCACACCTTCGTTACGGTATTTATGTCACTCCTTTGAAATGTCACTCCTTCGATACAGACCCTGGTAGTCAGGGGGCTTAATCCAAAAAATCACCCCGATTGTTCCCTTTGTTCCAAAAGTACCATTTTTTTACCAGGGGTAGATATGACCATAAGCATTCATTTTTTTGCAGGAGCCAACATGGGCTCTCCCTGTGGCGGCCATTATGGACGAATCCAAGATGGCCGCCATCTGGTCTGACATTGGGCGATAAAATAACAACCAATCATAGTAGAACAGCAAATAATGACACTTTTTGTATGTTTTTGAGTATAGAGAATCCAGTTCTGATATTTGTTTTTTAATTCAAGATATACGTCAGGTCGTATATATCCACATTTGATATTATTTTATAAGAAATGTACATTTTATGTCAATTGAATCATGATACATAATTATTGCACTTAGATTTGTGGTTGTAACAGCTATATTAACTTTTACATTGGATTTCTACTGACATTTGTCCACTATTAATCTATTTTTTATTATTTTTTGCAGGTGTTGGCATACCTGTATTCCTCTGAAGCAAGTCTATGCGGCGGTGGTGGTCTTCACATTCTAGTCTCTTCAGGCCTGCAGATATGAAGATCTCGTTAGTGTGTAGTTAGTAGTGTGTAGTAGAACATTAATACCTCAACATGTCTACTAACATAACTGGAATTAATTGGACACTGTGTTGCCTATGTCAGTCCAGCAAAGACGAGGCATTACAACAGCCAAAAGAACAGGGATATTCATCTCTTGAAAGAGACCTGAATGATTTTGTGCAGCTCAATGCTGTTCCATCTGGTATCAAGGTTAGTGAGCTCGATGATGGCTCAGGAATTGCAGCAACCCTCCAATCACATGCTGCAGTGTATCATAAAAGTTGTAGGAGTGCATGCAACAGTTACAGGGTAAAGCGGGCACGAGGAAAAGTGGCCACGCAAGATGACTGTGCAGCTGGGATAAGTCCGAAGAAACTCAGATCAAGTTACGGATCACCTCCAGAAACATTATTCTGCATCATATGTCTGGGTG
The DNA here is from genome assembly GCA_023014485.1 of Bathynomus jamesi. Taxonomy (NCBI): domain Eukaryota; kingdom Metazoa; phylum Arthropoda; class Malacostraca; order Isopoda; family Cirolanidae; genus Bathynomus; species Bathynomus jamesi. The sequence goes on along the minus strand of JAJOZX010005385.1, from coordinate 265,587 downwards.
AGGATCAGCATGATCTTCATAGAGCCTTAAGTGACAACATTGATCAAAATCTGAAGAATTGGGCAAAAACAACTAACAACTGGCATTTATATGGGCGCTTGACTGCAGGTTCTGATGCACATGCAATGGATGCATGTTATCATGTACAATGCTATTGGCGGCTTCGTGATGGAGCTCGTGCAGTTGAACGTCGATCTTCAAGTGAACCATATTTCATATTTGAAAAATGTGGAAAACAAGAAGGAACTGTTCGTCTTTATCAGTAAACAGCTGATCAAGATTGACATGGGTGGAAAACTCCTCCTCAGCACTGAATTAGAAACTGTGCTCTCCAATAAAGCATTTGATATATCAGGGCTCCAACCATGCAACCACACAGAGGCAGATACGCGGATCATTCTGCATCTTGCTCACGCATCATCTCAGGGTCACAAGAAAGCATTCATCCGCACTGTTGACAGTGACATAGTCGTTCTTGCCATTGCTTTCTTTCAACAGCTTGACCTAACAGAACTCTGGATTGGTTTTGGTAGTGGCAAATATTACCGAGACATCCCAGTGCACAGCATTCAATCACAGCTTGGTCCATCAAAGTCGCTGGCTCTACCTCTGTTCCATGCACTAACAGGCTGCGACACTACGTCTCAGTTTCTTGGATGTGGGAAGAAGACAGCATGGACTGCATGGAATAATACACCAAACTTAACTGAAACCATGATCAAATTGACTGAAGACCCCGAGTCCTTCAGTCTAGTATCTCCTGAAATGACACACATTGAGAGGTTTGTTGTGCTCATGTACAGTAAAACATGTGGACAAGCATCTGTAAACGTAGCCAGGCACCATCTGTTTTCTAGTGGCAGTCGATCATTGGACAGCATACCACCTACCCAAGCTGCCCTCTTCCAGCATATCAAGAGGTCATTGTTGCAGGCAAGTTTTGTGTGGAAGCAGTCAACCACATGCCATCAGACACTCCCTGCTTTTGATAAATGGGGATGGGAATATGACAAGCGCAGCAACCAATGGCTCCCTTTCTGGACAACTCTCGCTGATGCCAGTAAGGCATGTGCTCTTCTCCTTCATTGCGGATGCACTAAAGCCTGCAGAGGGAATTGCAAATGCAGTAGTGCTGGAATTCGATGTACGACACTCTGCAAGTGTGAGGGTGGCTGCCTGAACAATGACGACTATTAATCAGTGAACAGCCATCTATTGGATAGACATTATCATGAGATGCAGTACTGTGAGTAAAAGGAATAAAGAAGATTGTACTTGCGTATATACTAAAGTTTAATAGCAAAAGATGTTGATGCTGACTTATTTTTTATCAAGTTAACTATGTAACCTGTACTAGTATTGGTACTCAAGTGGATGTCATTTTGGACAGCGGCCATTTTGATTTGGCCAATATGGCCGCCACAGTGGGAGCCCAGCTTGGCTCCCGCGAACATTCAAATTAGTATGGTCATAGCTACCTGTGGTCCAAAAATGGCACTTTTGGAATGATTTGAACAATTATATGATTAAGCCCCCTGACTATGGGTAGTAGTTGGATGGGAGACAGTCTTCCGCACCCAGATTATGTAGCGACCCGTGGTTCGGATCCCACATAAAGCTGTAGGTCCCCTCCGTCATGACCCTAGATAAATGCAAAAAACTTCACTTTTTTTACGTGAAGGTCAAAATATGAGAATAAAAACCCACTCTAATAGACAGAGTTTATTTCCACGACAGTTTCGACGCCCACTGGCATCCTCCTCGGGTGGATACAGAAACACAAATGAAACAAAACAAGAGGGAAAAACAGTTCAGGGATCGACCGTTAAGAAATTCGCACCTAGGTTGGATTCCATTCTCTCGAGACAGGAGGGGCATTTTCATTAAGTACATTCGCACAAATTTTAAAACTATCTTCCTGTTCTAAACATACAGATTCTATTATTTTTACATAATTATTACATTTATAATTAAATTTATTACATTTAATATTGCATAATTATTAATTACAGAAATTTAAATTTATTACATTGGTTATTACATTGTTGTTTATTATACAGAAATTATAAACCGAAAAACGAATGAAAAAAGGCGATTAGGAAATAATCCAGAGACCATTGAGAAATTCGCACCTAGGTTAGATATCGTTCTCCCGAAACCAGAAGGGCATTTTATTACAGGGTCAGCTTCCACAAATTAAAAATATCTTCTTGTTCTATACATACAGATCCTAATGTTTGACATAATTACTGCATATATTTATTTCCACATTAATTACTTCCATTATTACATTTACTAAAAGCGAGTAAGGAAACATTCCAATCCAGAGACATTTAAGAAATTCACACTTAGGTTCGAACACGTTCCCACGACTCCGTAAGGGATTTATTGACCAAGAATCTCATTAAAGGGTCTAACTTATAAGTACCTTCGCACAAATTAAAATTATCTACTTTTTCTATACACACAGATTCTATTATTTTTCTTTTGACATAATTATTACATTTATAAAGTACCTTACTTGATTCCCAATCTATAGCATGATTATTTTGGCTAGCGTGATAAAAAATGGCATTATTAGTATTACAACTTCTGAAGGCATATTTGTGTTCTTTGATACGGGTTTCAATATTTCTTCCAGTTTCTCCCACGTATACTAAATCACAACTTTTACAGGGAATGCTGTAGACACAGGCTTGTTCCTCTTTTGCAACGTTATTCCTAACCAATTTACTTTTCACGGTAGACGAATATTTGAACGCCAAAGCAAACTTAAATTCTTTCGTCAACGGTTTTACTCTTTCTAAGCCGGCAATGTAAGGCAAACTCACATATTGTTTTTGGTTAACTGAAGGTTCCCGAGGGGCATAAAAAGATTTTCTGGCTTTAAAATACGCCTTTCTGATAAACCACTCAGGATATTTTAAATCCTTAAAAATGTTCCAAATCTTTGAATTTTCCGGATCCAGCAAATGTGGGCTACAAATCCTGAGTGCTCTTAGAAACATGGAAGAAATAATTGAGCTTTTAACCCCTTCATCATGATATGAAAAATAATGAATGTACGAATTACAATGAGTAGGTTTTCTATAGACCGTGAAATTGGGCTTTCCGCTTCGTTAATGACCAAAACATCTAGAAAAAGTAATTGTTTGTCGTTCTCCCATTCATATTTAAATTTAATAGAGGGAACAAGATTATTTAATGACTGAAAGAAAGTGTCAAAGTTGTTCCAGTGTCAGGCCAAAATGAGAAAATATCATCTACATAACGAAACCAAATTAGATTCCTGGGACATATTGTTTGCAACAATTCCGACTCATAATACTCCATATATAATGTACTCAGTGTTGGGGATAAAGGGGACCCCATTCCCATACCAAACGTTGCAAATAAAATTCTTCACCGAAGGAGAAGGCATTATTGGTGACACAGAGTTTTATCAGTTCTAAAAATACAGATGTGGGCATGCCTAGTTCTACGTTACATGTTGGCAATTTTCTATCTAAAAAACTAAGTACATCATCAATGGGAACTTTCGTAAACAAGGACTCAACATCAAAACTTATCATTCTTCCCCGTTTTAAATCTAAGGACATAACTTTGTTAATAAAGTCACAGGAATTAGTGATGTGCGAGCCTGAAAATTTACCAACTAATGGGGATAATTTATCTGCAAGAAATTTAGATAACCTGTAACTAAAGGAACCCCTGTGTGAAATAATGGGACGGAGTGGTATATTAATCTTATGGGTTTTGGGTAGGCCGTAAATGTGGGGGAGTTTGGGGTTAATCTGTAGAAATCTTTTAGGATCAATCGCCGGGACATCTTTTAATAAGTTCCTGATGGTTTTGTTGAATTCGGCAGAAAGACGCTTTAGGGGGACGATCTCACTTTGGTGTAGGTGAATTCATCACTAAGTAACGCTTCCATTTTTTTTTATAATCACACTTGTCCAAAATAACCACAGTGTTACTTTTGTCCGCTTTAGTGACAAATATTGCTTCATTCTTCCTGAGCTTGTCTAAAGCTAACCGGAATCTTTTGGGAATAGAGTCCAATGAGTTGAAATGTTCCAGAAACTTGCTCAGAATCAAACCATTTAAACACGGAATATCCACCCTGGAATTAACTACGGAAGACACAAAATCTAAAACAATGTTTTTATCGGGTTTAAGCGCAAACGACAGCCCTAAATTAAGAACTTCCTTTTCGGATTTGGACAAGACATATGTCGATAAATTTAAAACGGAACCTTCCACCGCACACTTTGACCAAGCACTTTCATCACATAAATAGGATAGCTTTCTGTTAAGTCGTTGTTCAGTGCGTCTAGTCTCCACGTCGCATTTATAATCTGCAGTTTCAAACAGCGCCACAAGTAGTTCCACACACATGCGATTTAAGGACGCGTAGACAATTTCTTAGTTTGAAATACGTATGGTCAATTTCTCTTTTAACACATGGAATACGTTCCTTCAAAATTTCCCTGGCAAAATTCGGAAACGGTGTATGGTCCTTCCTGAAGGTAAACGGTATCAAGGATTTCGGGCACACTTGCTCCACTAAACACACTTGCAGGAACTTGAGTTGCAGCTTCTTGGTCTTCACAGCCACTAGTGTTTTTTCATATAGACGATAGGAAGATATAAGTTGGGGAAAGGTGACTAAGAAGAAGGCGAATAGATGGCGTCTGATCGTGGGATCCATAATAAATGCAAAAAAACTTCACTTTTTTTACGTGAAGGTCAAAATATGAGAATAAAAACCCACTCTAATAGACAGAGTTTATTTCCACGACAGTTTCGACGCCCACTGGCATCCTCCTCGGGTGGATACAGAAACACAAATGAAACAAAACAAGAGGGAAAAACAGTTCAGGGATCGACCGTTAAGAAATTCGCACCTAGGTTGGATTCCATTCTCTCGAGACAGGAGGGCATTTTCATTAAGTACATTCGCACAAATTTTAAAACTATCTTCCTGTTCTAAACATACAGATTCTATTATTTTTACATAATTATTACATTTATAATTAAATTTATTACATTTAATATTGCATAATTATTAATTACAGAAATTATAAATTTATTATTACATTGGTTATTACATTGTTGTTTATTATACAGAAATTATAAACCGAAAAACGAATGAAAAAAGGCGATTAGGAAATAATCCAGAGACCATTGAGAAATTCGCACCTAGGTTAGATATCGTTCTCCCGAATATTAAATGTAATAAATTTAATTATAAATGTAATAATTATGTAAAAATAATAGAATCTGTATGTTTAGAACAGGAAGATAGTTTTAAAATTTGTGCGAATGTACTTAATGAAAATGCCCCTCCTGTCTCGAGAGAATGGAATCCAACCTAGGTGCGAATTTCTTAACGGTCGATCCCTGAACTGTTTTTCCCTCTTGTTTTGTTTCATTTGTGTTTCTGTATCCACCCGAGGAGGATGCCAGTGGGCGTCGAAACTGTCGTGGAAATAAACTCTGTCTATTAGAGTGGGTTTTTATTCTCATATTATGACCCTAGATGTTGCGAAGGAGGTTAAACCACCCCAATAAATTAACATGAAATTGGGATAGAGCTACGAATTATGTTTGCTCTTTCTTGCCACAATTTAGTTCTTAAGCATCTGGTTTTGTTCCTGATATCCATACCATGACTAAATTAATGATCGTCATTATTATTATGGTCATAATTTCAATGATGATTGATATTAATAAATTAGAAGTAAAATTACATGGTTTTAAATCATACGAAGTTTTGGCATATGATTGTGTGCCATAATATTAAATAAACAAAATAAATTATTATTTTAGACTCCGGAAATCCAAACATTATACAAGTGGTCCATTCATATTTAAGTAATATCAGTCTGGAGCACTGATTACAGTCCAATGAAACTCTATAATAATATATACATTTACGTATGCCACTGCCTCCAGGTTCGAGATTGTAAAATATATCAGTTACCACAGTCCGTTAATTATGGCTTTTACTATCTTATTAATTGATTCACCAAACCTAGTGATAAATGTATATACATATAAAATTGCATATCCCACTGACACAGTGGGATGGGATGGTATGGGCGCCCGAACCACTGCTGCATCTGGATTGGGTCTTTGCTAGGCCCTTAACGGACAAAACTCCAGGAGAGCTAATCTGCTGTTTTTAAAACGACAGTCAGGTTGGAGGGCGGGCTACCCGGGACGTTGGGCCTGCGCCTTGAAGGATGCAGCGACGGATTGGTGCATTGCCTTGGGTCCGGGGGGCTCTTATAATTATATTGTTTATGGGTACACTTTCTAAACCTCAATCTCCTCCTGTTAACGACTCTGGCCCGTCCTTGGATTTGATAAGACTTCCACTTCTGGTCGTTCAGCGGCCTCTGCCTCCGCTGGATTGACCTTAAAGCTGTATGGCCCCCTCTCGTCCTCTACGGCGTCTGGCTCTCGTGGTGGCCGTAGGGTAGGGTGGGGTTTTCGCGGCCCTCGTTCTCTCGCCCTCTCTCGGTTACCGTCACACATGGACCTGTGTCTGCTGTTAACTTCTGTCCGGTGGACAAGTTCCTTGTTCTCCGCCCTTCCGCTGGCTCCCTTCCGGGCAACTCGGAACGGGTGTTTCAGCGTCTTAAGACGGTGGGGGTTCCCTGCCGTTATGATATCCGCCCTCTGAAGGATGGCTCTCTTCTTTTGAAGTCCCGTTCTTCGGGGGTGACTTAGTCCCTTCTACAGTTACAGGGTTTCTGTGACTCCCCATCCACAACTGAATAGCTGTCAGGGCACCATTTTCGCTTCCCGTCTGCTGTCAATCCCGGTTGGTGAGTTGTAGGAGGATCTTGCCTCCCAGGGGGTTACGAAGGTCTTCCGCTTCTCGTCGCGCCGGGATGGTGCTCTTACCGCGTCCGCTCGTCTGCTCCTGACCTTTGACTCCCTTGCGCCTCCGGCCCAGGTGTTCTGGGGCATGGGTGATCGACGGTCGTGCGAGTTTTCGGTGCGGCCGTATGTGCCTGACCCGGTTCACTGCTTTGGCTGCAACCGGTTCGGCCATGTTAGCTCTGCGTGCCGCCGTGAGGGTAAGCTATGTGTTCACTGCGGTGGGCCTGCGCACCCTCCCCCATGCACGAAGCCCCCGCGGTGCTCGAACTGCTCGGGGGCCCACCCTTCCTCCTCTCGGGACTGCCCCGTTTTCTAGTTTGAATTCGAGGTGCGGTCCTTAAGGACTACCGAATTCCTTAGTGCGCGATAGGGTCCGTGACCGGGAGCCGCGGCGGGGGTTGTCCTATGCTGCCGTTCTTGGCTCCGGCGGGTCCTCGGTCCCCTCCCGTGCTACCCCGGCGCCTACCGGAGTGGTGCCCCCCCCTTGGAAGTTCCGGGGGTTGGTGGTCCTCCTGGCACCGCGGGACCTTCTTGTCCTCTTGTCCCCCTGCCTCACTTTGTCACCACGTCTGATTCCCTGCCTACAAGTGCCCCTTCTCCCTCTCCGGCCTTGGGGGGGGTTCCTTGCCAATCCGTCTCTCGGGTGGGGAAGGTGATGCCCCGGGAGGGAGGAGGAAGCGTCACCGTGGTCGGAGTCCTGTAGACCCGTTCATGACCACTGCTCACCCTGCTTCCCCTTCTTCACCGGAGGGGAAGCTGCGCGCCGCTCCTAATCCGCTCGGGACTCCCTTCCCCCCCCTATACCGAGGGCTGGTGGGGCGTCACCTCCCGGTGCCCCAACTAGTGTCCGGGTGTCGGTTGAGGTACACCGCCCCATGACACCCTCGATTACTGACTCGGTTCCCACGGTGGACCTGGTCGAGAGGGGCCTCGCCCTTCTTGGAGTCCCCCTCCATTCCATTCGACTCCTTCTGAGAGTGGTCGGGTCTCTCTCCTGGATCTACCTTTCCCACCTGTAGTGGATCTTTCCTCCCCCCCCCCCGTCAGCACTTATCTGGTGTGACGAGCCCTCGAACATCTGGTTCTCCCTGCCCCACCTCTGGTGGGGAGTCGGGGGTTTCGGCTGGGCCCGTCTCGTCGTCGTCTTTCCCCCCCTCAGGGGAGCTCCCCTCTGAACTCCTTGTTCCACTTTCCCACTCTCGTTCTACTACGGGTGAAGCAGCTGCGGAGTCTGTAGCCTCCTGTAATCGGGATCCTCGTCTCCCGGGCTTGCGCCCTGTGGCCCCTACCCTCGTCTCCCGGACTTGCGCCCTGTGACCCCTACCCTCCCCGTCCCGGGTCAGTTGGGAAGCTGATTCCGTCCCTGGTTACGGACCGTTGAGTTTGCTGCTCAGCTTGGTCCGTGGCTATTTCTCTGTTTTCTCTGCCTCTTATTCTACCCCTTCCCCTTACAGTTCCATTTTGCATTGGAACTGTAGGGGCTTTAAGCTAACTGGGAGAACCTAGCCTCCCTGCTGGAGAGCGAGCAGCCTTCCTGCGTTTGTCTCCAGGAGACTATCCTGGCTGCGCGGGGGCTCCCTCGTCTCTCGGGCTGTGTTGGTTTCCCTTGCACCCCGGATGAGCGCACACGCCGGCGGGGTGCGGCGATTTACGTTCATCATTCGTTACCCTAGCGAGGTGTGCCTCTTCGTACTTCCTTGCAGGTCGTGGCTGTGCGGCTCTTTTTAGATCGCCAGTACACTGCCTGCTCGATTTATATTCCTCCCCATGACCCTCCTTCTCGCGACGCGGTTCGCGAGTTGGTGTTGCAACTGCCTCGACCGTTTCTCCTCCTCGGGAACTTTAACAGCCGCGACCCGGCTTGGGGAGATGTCCGGTCGACAAATGTTGCTGGTATGTTGCTCTCCTTAATGGAAGAACTTTACTTCGCGTGCCTCAATTCCGGCGAACCTACCTATTTCCACGAACCCACGGGTTCATCTACCTGCATTGATCTCTCCTTGGTGTCCCCCGATGCCTTACTCGATTTTTCGTGGAGGGTGTTGGACTCTTATGGCAGTGATCATTACCCAGTCTGTCTTGAGCCGGTCAGACCGTAGCCGGGTGTCTCGTCTCGACCGAGGTGGTGCCTGGCGCGGGCTGACTGGCCATCCTTCAGAGCTCGTTCCGTCATTGCCCGTTCGGTGTTGGACATTGGCTCCGTGGATGAGAGCCTGGAGTTCTTCGAGCGGGTGGTGATGGGCGTAGCGGAGGACTGTATTCCTCGATCTTCCGGTAGCCCGTGGTGGACTCCAGCATGTCACCAGGCGGTGTGTGTGTGAGGAAGAGGGCAACGCGCCGCTTCCACCGCACCCGGCGCCAAGTACACTTGATTGAGATGCGGCGGGCGAAGGCTTTCACCCGCCGGACTCTCAAGTTGGCCCGTCGGGCCTCTTGGCGTACGTTTGTGTCTGGCATTTCCTCGTCTGCCCTTCCGCGTTATGTGGCGGAAGGTACGTAGTATCGAGGGGAGGCCGGTCCCTGCTTGTCGCCCTGTCCTTCTGGACGGGGACAGCTTCATGTCTGATCCTACTGCTGTGGCCGATCGGTTGGCCGGGGATTTTGCTGCGGTTTCTCGTTCGCCTTCAGCTGCGGATCGTCCGTTGTCGGTTGTTACGTTCCCAACCTGGGAACGAACCCTATAACCGTCTCTACGATGCAGGAACTTCGGGCTGCCCTGGCAACCCGTCGTTCTTCCGCCCCTGGCCCTGATGACATTCCTTATGACTTTGTCCGGAATCTGCATCCGATGGCTCTGCACATCTTGCTGGATCTTTTCAACCTGATGTGGGTTGAGGGGTCGTTCCCTTCCCGTTGGAGGGAGGCGATTGTGGTCCCAATACCTAAACCGGGGAAGGATCCGGCGGAGGTGGCGGGCTATCGGCCTATTGCCCTGACGAGCTGCTTATGCAAGCTCCTTGAGAAAATGGTGGCCGTCCGACTTTCATTTACACCGGAGTCGCTTGGGTTATACCCCCCGACCCAGTATGGCTTTCGTCGGTTTCGGGGTACTCTGAACCATCTTCTCCTTGGTCATGATGTACGGAAGGCCTTTTCCCGCCGGAATCTTGTTCTGGCCGTCTTTTTCGATGTCCAAAAGGCCTATGACACGACCCGTCGGGGAGTTGTCATGGACCGTTTGAAGTCTCTTGGTTTTGTGGGCTTTTTGCCCACGTTTATTCGTAACTTCCTCTGCCGTCGCACTTTCCGCGTCCGTAATGGGGCGGCCCTATCTGACCTGTATGTTCAGGAGGAGGAGGTGCCTCAGGGGTGTCTCTTGAGCGTCTCCTGTTTCAATCTGGTCATGTCTGTGCTACCGGGGGCCCTCCCACCCTCGGTGCGTTGTTCCATCTACGCCGACGATCTGGCTGTCTATGCCGCGGGGACGAGTACCCCCACTCGTGGAGAGGCAAGTCCAACTCGCGGTCAATTGGGTTGAACGTTGGCCATCGTCGGTGGGCCTTACGCTGTCTTCCCCGAAGACTTCGTGTGTGGCCTTCCTTCCGTCGAGGAGACGGGGCTCCGGCGCCCTCCCGGCGTTTAATCTTACACTCGGGGGGGGTCAGCCTCTGGCCCTCGTTCAATCAGTACGTTTCCTGGGTATGGTCTTCGATAGCCGTTTGAGCTGGGTTCCCCACCTTCGCAGGCTGCGTGAGACTACAAGACGTACCCTGGATTTGCTGGGACATTTGTCTCATACAACATTGGGCGCGGATAGGCGGACACACCTCCGTTTGTACGTGTCCCTGGTACAATCAAAATTAGACTATGGGAATGTGGTGTATGGCTCCGCCTCCCGTACGGCCCTTCGGATACTGGACCCGGACTGCGCATGTCATCTGGCGCCCTCCGCTCCTCTCCGGTTGATAGTCTGCAGGTTGAGTGCGACATCCCTCCCTTGGAGGATCGGAGGTCGTTCCTCATTGCCAAGCACTCTCTCCGGATTCATTCTCCGTCTTCCCAACTCTCCTCTGTTCCAGGTGGTTGAGAGGGCGTTCTGCTGGGATGGAGGTTGGTATTTCACTGACACGGTGACCTCCCTCTTCGATGGTATGGGCGCTCCTCCTCCATCCGTCATACCGGTCTCTTTCGAGGGTGTTGCACCTTGGGAGAGCACCCCTGTTACATGCTGTAGGGCGTTGCGCCCCGTTCGCAGGGCCGATTCTGACTCTGCCTTGCTTCGGTCTCTGTTCCTTCAGCATGCGGCGTGTCACTCTGCATGTGTTGCGGTCTTCACAGATGGCTCGGGGGCGTTGGGGCTGCGGCTGTTCCCCAGTCGTCTGTCCTTGCTCCCTGATGAGGCTTCCGTTTTCACGGCGGAGCTCTATGCCATTCTGAGCCCTCTGGAGGTGGTGCGGGAGCATCTGGATGGGTCGTTTATCTATTCGGATTCCCGCAGTGCCCTGGATGGCTTCGAGTGTTTCGACCCCGTCCACCCACTGGTCCGACGTATCAGTTACTGTGCCATATCCTTGTCACTTCTGGTGGCAAGGAGGTGGTATTTTGCTGGGTCCCTGCACATGTTAGCGTAGCTGGAAATGAGGCTGCCGATCAAGCTGCCCGTTCCGCGTGCCGACTACAGGTTTCACCCGTGTCCCTCCCCTTTTCCGATTATATCCCTGGTTTTCGTAGGTTTTTGCCCTCCCGGTGGCAGAGTCGCTGGGATGGCGCTACAAATAACAAACTCTGCAAGATTAAACCCAAATTGGGATGTTGGGCCTCTTCCTTCCATCGGTCGCGCCATAAGAAGGTGGCTCTGGCCCGCCTCCGTATTGGTCACACCCACCTGACCCATGGCTATTTGATGGCCGGGGATCGGGTGCCCCGATGTCCCAATTGTAACCTTCCACTTACAGTTGCCCACCTGGTGGAGTGTCCGCTTTACTCTGCGCTGCGCGCACAGTATTTTCCCTTTTTGGTGAGCGTCGGGCCTTGTGATAGGCTTGGCGCTATTCTATCTGAAGGTCCCTACTTTTCGGTAACCGGGTTGTTCTCCTTTCTCTTTCGTTCCCGACTTCTTTACCGGCTGTGATTCCGCTATGATTCCCCCCCCCCCCCCCGTCTATTATTCATTTCCGCTAGCTGTTTCATAGTTTTCGTCTTATGTTCGCTCTGCTATCCACCTTTCTTTTGGTGGCCATGAGCGGTCATACTTTGAAGATAAAAAATATATATACAGTATATATATATATATATATATATATATATATATATATATATATATATAGTGTGTGTAAGTAATCATAAGATGGTGTTTTGAGCGAGAATCGGATCGTTGCATTGAAGATGGTCACGAATAGCGGTCAAAGGTTAAATGAAGGTCTGCTCCATAACTTTTGAACCACTGTACATAAATTGATGAAACTTCATATACAGTATGTCATCACAAAATTATTTCTCACAGGCAAGAATCGGGTTCTTGAACCAAAGTTTAAGGTCACAAATATAGGAGGAGGCACTGACGTCGTTCCGACACAGTTCTTGTTGGTGACTAATAGTTTCAGAAACCAAACCAAACCCAGATATTAATGATTACTAGTTTTTATCCTTATTTAGAAACCTTTTAGGCGAACTTTTTTCCAAAGCCTTAAAATTAAAACCATAGTATCAGGTCATCCCAAAAGTAATGTCGTTTTTTACGATAGATTAAGTTTAAACTAATCCTACTCGGCTTAAGCATAAATTTTCCGAAGGTTATATTTAAGAGATCTTTCGTGTTTCGCTACATACTTTACAGACCTTGACCGGTGAAGACGTGTTTTGCTTTGTGAACTCCACGTAAACATGGCGGTATCAGAAGAGCATATCAGGCATATAATGCTTTACGAGTTCAAAAAAGGAAATAGTGCTACTGAAGCAAGCAACGCGAAACATTCAGGACGTTTATGGCAACGATATTCTGCATGCGAGGAAATGTCAAAGATGGTTTCAAAAGTTTAGGAATGGTGACTGCTGTTTGACATGCAGCACGCTCTGGACGCCCTGCTGAGTTTGATGATGACCTGCTGTTAGCCGCATTTGAAGAAGACTCTTCAACAACTGTCGAAGAATTGGCCCAGAAACTCAATTCATCCCGTCCACCATCCATCGACATTTGCAACAACTCGGGAAAGTGCCTAAGTTAAGGAAAATGGGTGCCATATGAATTGTCGGTCGACAATCTGAGGGTGCGGGTAAACATTAGCACAGCTCTTCATTCCCGTGAACTCCAAGATCTGTTTTTGCACCGTTTAGTGACTGGTGATGAAAAGTGGATACTGTACCAGAATGTTAAGCGCCGTCGACAGTGGGTTTGTGCCGGAGAACCAGCGACACCACAGCCAAAACCAAATCTTCACCCTCGGAAGGTGTTGCTTAGTGTTTGGTGGGATAAAGGTGGTGTAATGCACTTTGAAACCTTACCACACAACCAAACAATCACCGCTCAAGTCTACTCTCAACAACTGGATCGATTGAACACTGCACTAAAAGAAAAGAGACCTTCTTTGGTCAATCGGAAAGGAATCGTGTTCCACCACGACAACGCACGTCCTCATTCCGCTCAGATCACTTCCGCAAAAATTGAGGAGCTTGGGTGGGAAAAACTTCCACATCCTCCATATTCTCCAGACCTTGCGCCTTCAGATTATCATCTCTTCAGGAGTCTGCAAAACTATCTTGACGAGAAACAGTATACTACTTTAGATGACCTGCACACCAGTCTTTGTACGTTTTTTGCCTCAAAACCGCCTGAATTTTATAAATATGGCATTGAAAAGCTTGTAGGACGTTGGCAGAGTGTCATTGATTCCGATGGAAAATATATACTAGATTAAAAAGTTTTTTTTTTTTTTTTTTGTCCTTCAAATTCCGATCTAAAAAACATTACTTATGGGATGATCTGATATATATTTTTTACTCAAATATCATGCCTGTTTGCTGTATGTTAGTGTACCTCTCTTTCGCAGGGAACAGTCGTAGACCAAATTGAATACAATATTGAGCAGACCTCTCATAAGGTATACGAAGGATCTCAGCAGCTGAAGAAGGCTGAACAACATCAGAGGAAGAATCGAAAGATGATGTGCATAATGGGGCTCGCAGCTGCCGTGGTATTCTTCGTTTTACTTCTAGTCCTCACCAAATCTTAGTCAAGGATTACCCAGCCTTTAATCTCGAGCCCTCGTAGGGTATAGAAGGGCAATAGGTCTCTTCTACATTTAATTTCGTGCAACACGAAACCGTATCATCACCAAATCATCTAACCAAAGAATACCCGTGTGCGAATCAATCAGCCCTTCAGGCTAAGCCATAAGAGGGAGATAGGTGTCGTGAATGTTCGTACGAAATATTTTAATTCGTGCAGCACGAAGCGACATCGTATACGGAATAATTGTGTCATTTGAATATTTTGATGCAGCATTTTGATGTCCAGCCATGACGAGAGGAGCTTGATTGTATTGTCATTCTGTCGTTTGATCTGAAAGCGGGATTGAATATTGAATAACCTTTATTAATAGTAAAATAAATATATTCGTTTTACAACTTACAATGACATGAATAATTGTGAAGCTCGACTATTTATTTTATTTAATTTGGCCCTTAAGCTTTAGGCTTTACTGGGCTGTTAATTCAGAGGATCAAAAATATCGTAATGGAGTAATATATATTGGCAGTATTTGTTTCTTTTTGCAAATTTCCGATTTATTCTTAAATTAGGTATTAATTATTAATTACATAAATTTAACAGGATTACCGAATGTGTGAATTAGATATGTAAAGACGAGGGGCGTCTAATATCCACGATTGGTGCTGTAATCTCTGATAGAGAGATTTTGTTTATTTATGAATAGGGAAATAAAATGAATGTATTAATGTTTTATCATTTTTTTTGTGAGGAATATTTATGTTTGAAGTTTATTTAACTCGAGTGAACAGAAATACAATTGGTATTAAATAATTTCAATTTGTATCTGTTCACTTCAGATTCAACAACAAAATTGGTTCTGTTGACAATAGTAATTTAGTTAATTTAATATTTGCACGCAACAAATTACTCTCGTATCATATTAACGGGCGCGAGTTTCTTCAGCTAAAGGAAAGCATTATTTCTCAGTTTTGATGCTGTTTATTTCCATTATTTTATACCATTATTTGATGCTATTTATTTTCCATTATTTTAACTGTAATTGTTCATTTTATACTTTGCTTAAATGCCAAGTCAGGCACAGTATATACAGTAGAGTAAATGCTCGTTACCACCACCCTTTTTTTTTTATTCTTATGGCAGGGCTGTAAATGCCGTAAGCGTTTGAGAAACTAACCGTGATTAGCCAGTATCGACCAATCGCGGCTTTTAATTCTCATTCCTCAAAGACTCTGAACTTTATTGTATTTTGAAATTTACTGAAATTCATGGCTTGCCCAACAAGATTTAATATAACGCGCATTCATACGATAAAACGTACAATTACGAGGAACGAGAAGTCATGATTGGTTGATAAGGGTCAATACAGTCCGTTTCCCAAACTTGTACTGCCTTTGCGGCCGTCATGAGCTTAAAGAAAGGGTAGAAACAAGCATTTGATTATACTGTACAGACTGTCCAGTAGGATAATTCACAAAAATCCTTTGACAAAAATAAAAAGCATAATTGTTAAATTTTATACTATTTTCCTAACAAAATAACCTTCATCTATAATATATTTTGTATTGAATAATAAAATTATAAGTACAATACTGTTAAAAGTGTAAAATATATCATTACATTTAAAACTAATCTTCAGAATAAATTCTTTCAGTTTCATATATATATATATATATATATAATATTTGACTAAGCCTTTATCAGGTTTATTAAAGAAATATCTCTAATTTTAATATCTTTTTTTTCGGTAATGAGATTTAGCCTCAGTGACAGACCACCACTTCATTAGTCCATAGTTTTAATTATTAGATTTTTAAAAAACGCGTTTTTCTTTTGTTTTAATGTAAGAATGAATGAATTTTCATCTGTTTAATTGAACAGTTCTGAACTAAATTTTATCTGAATGTTTGGTATGACCAATTTTTCCCTTTGCTGTTGAAGCGGCATCACTTTAACAGGAATTTACTTTTCAATCTGACGTATTGTTTTTTTAACTTAATTTAGCATTGTTTACTTCGAGGTAGATTCGATTCCAGTTTGATATATATATATATATATGGTACGTCACACAAACGAAGACTTTTATCGATATTTCTTTTATTGGTGATGGGTCAAGAATACTTAAGTGACTTTTAAGTTCTCAACGTTTATAAGTTAACTACTTTATTATTATTATTATTCATTTAAATTACTTTCATGGAATACTTTAATCCAGGTCCATTTGTTATTTTGCACCTATCGATAAAAATTGTTTCAAACTTAAGGCAGTCATCTTCTGTATTAGTGTTTATGGTACTATTTACCTCTATTTGAAGAATTCTACTTTCGGGTCTTGAGTTCAAAATTATAACTTTTTAATTACAAAACTTAAGAATAATATGTTTGTTTGAATGTTGAATGTGCCAATCATAAATTTACATTATGTAGTCATAAATATTCTTAAATATGAGCGTGATATTTTCTGTATAGAATTCATTCCATATAATATGTATTTCCATTACAAAAAAGGTGGTTTGTATCAGTGTTAGAATGAATCTGTGATTTTAAGAAATAAATGACTATTATCGTTTCGTTTTAAATCTCTTGTAGAGGAAATAGTTAAAAATCTAGCAATATTTTACCAGAGGAAAAGGTACTTGTTTTTACGTCACTGTTGGAAATCCATATTGACGAGTCTTCCATGAGTTTTACTGCCAAAGCGCATTATCAATTTACTTGAATTTAGATACTAAGCAACGGCCTTTGAATCTCTCCAACACATTAACAAATGGAGTAACTACATGATCGGTTAATTTTTCTTTGACGACCGTACCATGAATGGAGCGGACTATCTAACCTGCTACATTTTTTTTTTTTTTTTCCCCCAGTGAAGGGCTACTGGAACTGACTCTAGTATAATCTTTCAACTAGGATTATACTCACAATAACTATAATCTACACACTATGCCGTTGCTGTTCGCAGCCTTTTCTCAGCGCTTGATAGATCGTGGTGGACTGAGAGCACGGCAACTTCAGTCACCTGACTTAACATATCTGGGTTATCTATGGTAGCCCGCGAGTCCCAATCGGTTATAATTAAAGCGAAAATCAATGTAGCGGAGCTCACACTGACGTAATCGATTATTAAGGAAAGAATTTGTCGAGATGGTTAGATTTTGCACTTTGAATAATCGATCAATATTTCTAAATTTATTATAAACTTTTTGTATTTGCTGTAATTATAATGACTGGGACTCGTGGACTATCTTGTATAGTATGTTTTTAAAATGAATGAGTGTTGACAAACCCAGTATTCCGGCGGAAATCCGTCAAAGAAACTGGTCACGGTACATTCCACATGAGCATATCGCCTAATGCTCTAATGGAACTCTAGCGTCGAATAAGAGTTGTGGCGACAAATGATTTGTCATCATGTGAAGCTGGTTTAAATTTAGACAGTTTGGAAAGTAAACAACTTTATAAGCTCTTATGCTCCGTCATTTCTCGGAGACCTTATATATTCAACAGTTAATATAATCCGAAGATATGGCAAAAGAAGGGTTTTTGCATTAGTTGATCAGTTTCAAGTTTAGATTTTGAGTAAAGTTTTGAACAAAATTTTGGCGGGTGGGTGAGGGGATTCTCCCCTTCCCCCTAAAAGAAAAAGCATTTAAAAGGAGGAGAAAACGTACGTCGCATCACTACCAATATAACACTACTCCATTCTCATCTGAAATTACTTTTTCACTCCACAACCTTCATAAATGTTTACTTCTCATACGATCAATTATGCTGCTTAAATTAATTATTCATCATCTCTACTACTACTGTCACTGTTGACAGTGATTTACCATGCCGACAAGCTTCTTGTTCACATCCCTCGCCTACCAACCTCAAAGTATTTTAAATTTCTTGCGTATTTATTCATCTTGCACAAACAAATTACTATATATATATCTTTGGTATTATCAGTCATTTCACCAGACTGACCTTTTGCTTTCTCGATTCTTTCCAGAATAGCTAAGTTCTCCATCAACAATCATCTTCCGAAAGCTCTATCTACCTTTTTACATCTTTTTAATACTTGCTTAGCATTCTTTGCATATCTCCTCACATTTTTCTCTATTCATCACTGCCAGGCAGCGTTTGTAACATTCTTTCCGGAACTTTTCTTTCAGTGCGTTCCTCACTTCCGTTCCACCATGCAATTGCCTCTCTCCTCACTCCCTTTCATACACACATGCGGTCTTCACTCAGCATTATACATTCTACATTGTGTACTTCCGTTTGTCCATCCTGATTAGTGATTAATAATAAAAACAAACATTATAAAATATCTTGTTTCCCAAGGGTTTGGGGGTGAGAACGCCGAAAACAACCTGGATGTAAAGTACAGAAGTTAGTGAAAAGGCAGAAAGTAAAGGGTACATTCATTAGCTGGCTGGTCCAGGGGGGGGGGGAGTTAAAGGGGCCATGATCCCCCCAGAGATTGTGCTAATACCACTTTTACCCGCCCTCTTCCCAAGGCCACGTAAAATACTTTCCCCTTTTCTTCGTGTTACCTACGAAAGTACTCTGTATATTTATTTGTTTTTTTTTATTTACCTGAAACCTGTACATTAGTCACTTATTTGCGTTTGCGTGGGTAGCTTTGTTCCAATATTTTAGAACATTTCTTGTGAATCTAGCGATTTTCAGCTTTTTTAGGATGGATCTAGTGACATTCGGTAATTTCACTTCAATTCTGAACTGAAATACTGTTCACTATTTTCATTGTGTTTAGTCAGAATTGTCCCGAATCGGCTTGTCTTTATCACGACGCAAATCCCCTGTGTCTTGTTTGTTTGTTGTATTACATCATGGTTTCCATTTTTATTCAGTGGCTATTCTTGGCATAGTCCGTAGGACAAGGAAGTAGCCATGATTAGAGAATGGAGGCAAAGGTAAGGAAGGAATAGACTTTCAATGATGGCATGCGCTGCTGCCGACGAGCCGTTGCCTCTATACTAAGGATTGAGAAACGAACTCAAACGATAGGAAGGTAAATAAAGATATTTTTTATTTATGAAAGATTTTTAGTGTAGAAATTTTGTCAAGGCCCTCAATTTGAGATGTATGCATTTGCATCGCATTTTGCGATCCAATAACTGGGCTGATTAATACAGCATTGCTTCTGTGTATATTAGTGATGTACCGATTCCATAATTTAACCAATGCCGATTCTGATTCCATTAAAAACTGCCGATATCTGGCATACCTGGTTATGTGAGGTGGAGAGTACAAGAAACCAACTCTATACTTCACCAGGCCAACTCGAGAGGAAGGGCGACAAGCTTGACCTTCGTGAAATGAGGAATCATCGCACATAACATTTGAAAGGTTGAAAGGAACCGATACCGATTCTTTGTCTATATTTTAAAAAAATCAATTCCTTCATAAATTTTGCTAATCTAAAGTGAAAACTTTCAATTTTCATATTTTACATTTCAAATTTGTTTAAACGTTTTTTCTTAGCACACACCACGAGTCCACAATATACAGCGCCAGAATTTGTTACTAGTATACCGTAGCTAAAATGATGTGAAAAAAGTTTTATTACTTAGTAAAATGATAAAATAATTTTATTTTGGTCTCACAAACTTGAATACCAATTTTTAAAGTAATTGGTTTTCCTTACATTGAAGGTATTTCAACAACAACAAAATTTTTCACTAAAATTTCAAGTCTTTTGTGGCCAACTTGAATAAAAAAAAATGGATATATAATTTGTTTATAAAATTATTAAAATATTGAAAATAAAGTTAACATAATAAGATGGTTTAATAATACTGCATAAACCTAGAAGTGATCGAACAATGCAAAACCCTTCCTTTGTCATATTAATTCCCAATATTCATTGTAAAAAGTAATTTATTAGTATTAATTTAAGTATACATTATCAAGACCGCTAAGATTATATTCATATGTGATTTACAATTAAATGCGTAATAAAACACCAACCTCAAAGGGATCAAATAATGCAGAAAACCTTCTTTGGCCATATTAATTCGAGTTGATGATTAAAAGTAACTTATAAGCTTAATTCATAACATTAATGACATGTCCAAGCGTATTACCTTTATAAGGCTAACTAACGAAACTATCACGACCTAACCTAACCAATCGTCAAGGGCGTACAGTTGACTTAACGATTGGTTAGGTTAGGTCAGGTCAGGTCGTGATATTTTCGTTAGTTGGCCTTATAAGGCTAACTAAAGAAGGCTGGGGACCCTGATCTTCAGGTGATTCATTTGATGAATTTTTCAGAAAATTATCACATTAGCAATTTATGAATAAAATTTCACAAACGAATTCTCGGCAGTTATTTGAAAATTTGCCACCATGTTTGGTAATTGATTCGTACTCTTTGGCCGAGCTGGTACGTTTTTTATTAAATACATCTGCACGCAATATGTTTATGCACCAGCAAAATTTCTTCGCCCCAATGATTTATATAGATTAGGCAGATAAAAACATTAACAACCTACTATCCTTGATCTGTTTTTTGTCTATGTTTCAGATGGGCACAGGCTTCACCCCCAAAGTTTACTGGAATTTGCTGAACTGCTAATAAATAAATACTAAATAAAGCAGTGAATAATTGAATTCTTACAACAAATAAAAATTATTTTTTCTGGCAGTGAATGGGTCTGAAATGTAAAGAATCATGGTGGATGACAGTGAGGATTGGAATGAAAAATCGAAGGAAAAGTCGAGTTCTACCTGTTGCATGCACGCTTCAGCAGACTGCCATAAAAAATTTTGTGATATAAGCAAAGTGAGGTGGAACACATTCAGGACTATCGCAAGAAAATGGCTTTTGCTGAAGGGTAGGGAAGCAAACGGGATTCAGCCCATGGATAGTCAGCTAGAGTCTCTTCCGCGATACCACCCCTCGCCGCTACAAGCGTTTCACCGACAAACGACAATTGTCCTTGCACGGAAACAGACAGATACTGCTACTGCATTGCCTACTGATAGGGTTGCCAGATTTGCCAAATAGAAATACAGGACACCCTGTTCAAATTTAAATTCAAATGATTTCTAATTTGCATATACATACGTAAATTGAGATAAAATAATATTACTGCATGGGACAAACTTATATACTAAAAAATATTGGTAACACGGTCATCTGGGTTAAATTAAAAATTTAATCAGCTTAACTTTACGCAGGCGAGACCCTGTTACCAAAATATCAATTTCTTATCTAAGTAAAATATAAGTATCTAAATCACATACCTTTAATTATATTTCACTGATGACTTGGCTCTCCTTAACAGGTCCTTGTTTTGCAGAACTTGCTTATAAAATTCCTTGCACTGGCAGTCTATGTTCCATTTACATTGTAACATAGCTTCTACTGTGGTCACATCCAACTTATTTCGTTCTTTTGTCCATTGAACATTCATTAACGAGAAAACCACGCTCAACATTAGCATTATGAGTACAAGTAGTACAAATAAAAATATTGAAAATTCCAAATCGTACACCTCTAAACTGCTGAATTTTGCAATTTATTTAAAAAAAATCTTAATACAGGACATTTAAGGCGTCCTGATAAAGTCAATACAGGACACAGGACAAAATCATTAAATACAGGACATGTCCTGTATATACGGGAAGCCTGGCAACCCTACCTACTGATAAAGGTAAGACTGATTATTTGAGTGTAGAAAACCACATATTTGCAAAACATGAGAGGATGATGGTTGGTGAATGGTGTCAAAGAGAGAGTCAAATTCAAATTCACAATCAACCAGTAGGACTTATAATGTCCCGATAAACTTGACATTTGGTGACATGTTGAGAAATACCCTGCCAAAACTAGTATAACTCATTGTGATAGATTACTGTGTATATTTTAAGATATATCACCTTGTAGTGGAAACGAAGTCATTAGTCCTTCGCCGAACAAACTCCACTCCACATCAGGGTTTCAGCCACAAAAACGATTGTCTGTCCTACCAGCTGTATGCATTATTTGCAAGAATAGCTATGCCACTAATGCCACGAAAAAATAGCAGATATCACGCTAAATGTTTTGGAGAAATATGTTTGCAGACTTTATGGGCAGGACGCTTCCAGTGTTGATGATGCCAGGTACGACATATTTTGCACTTCCTCAAAGTCCACAAAACAGAGCTTGCCACCAACAAAAGATGCCCTCACTCAACACAGCCTGAGAGCCAATTACCAGGTAGCAGTACATAGAAGGGCTCTCCACCAAAATATTTCTGCTCCTTCACCATCAGGAAAAGGATGGCAACTTATTGACGGTGAACTTAATATACACTGGATGACAAAGGACCCTGCTCCAGAAAATGTCCTTCAAATTCACTGTGGTTGTAAATCTGGCCAATGTGTGACAGAACGGTGTTCATGTAGATCATCTAAATTAAACTACAGATCTGTGCCAGTGTCAAACATATGGCAATCTTACCCAGGGAATTGAGCGCTTTGATCATGAGGATGACGACAGTGATGTTGACTAAAGACTAATAACTTTTATCTAATTCAGTGGCTTTTGTTAAGAAATCATAATCTGAAAGGATTGCATTTTATAAGCATAGCTAATACCTGGTATAATTAATCTAGACATTTATTTCGCGTTTATTTTGCAGTGTTTTTATGTTTGTACTGCTTACATAGGAATCATGCAGACATTTTATGATTATATGGGATGTTAATAGACTATTCAGACGTGCAAAGAGGATTATTAGGTATTTTAGTTGTGGTTGAAAATAAAAAATTGTGTGTTCCACCTGTCTGAGATGTTCTTATTTTCCTTTTTAGCAAATGTAACTTTAGGGAAAATAAATTGGCTATAAAATAAACTCATTCTTTTAATTGGAAATGTATGAAGAATAGTCTGTTTGGCTTGAATTGACTCTTTTGGTGTGTCACTGAACTTTTGACAAGGATTTTTCATGCTGGAAATTTTTCTGTGGAACTTAAGTTGGGGAGACATTCAGGCCTAGGTGTTCATAGAACTACAAAGAAAAGGTATTCTCCCAAGATGCTGAAACGAAAATTGATGACGTATAGCCTAATAGTATGCTTGGGATTTTGAATATGACATACTTTCCTGTCCCCAGTGGTTAATTTGTGCCGGAACGCACCGGAACAACGTTCTGGCACTTATATTTGGCCTGCCATTTCTTTTTGTATAAAATATGTCTTGCACCGATGGTCTCACTGAAAATATTTGTGAAATTGATCATAAAGAGGAATGTGAAGTGAATACCTAAAAATAAATATATTTCACACATACTAAGTGCATGAAAACATTGATTGAAGTCTGTTAATTGAAACAGCACCATGAAATAGCACTCAGAAATACCCTGATAGAAAATGTTCTTCGGGGAGACCACCCAAACCCCCTCAACAGGAGAGGGATACTACCTCCTGCAACCTCCCCGCGCTCCGTGCGCCTCGCACGCTGCGGGGGGCCCTGTCGGCTGCTTCACAACCTCTGCCTCTGGCTCACTAGCATTCCACCATTTTTTTTTACAAGTTAAGCACTGCCTGTCCTTAATTGCTCATAAAGATTAAAAATGTAGAAAATGAAAATATTATATAGTCTCAAGGGCAATGTTACCAATAAACCCTATCAGGACCAGAAACTGCTGGGAGTAAGTCCATACTCTGATTATAGGATTTACTTAAAAATATAAGCAAACTTTTATATTTTGAAAGAATCAAAATCAAATTTTTTATTTTCTTTTCGTAAAGTTTAAATTTACCTTTTACTAGGCTACTTGAACAATCAGAATTTCTTCGAACAATGGTCACTGATTTTCAAGTTAAAATCCGACTCGAAGGACCATGGAAAAATTTAGAGTTCTAGGGTCAACGCGGCGATGCTACGAAGGAATACCATTAGGTTAAAATAAACTTTCAGACCAGGTAGATCCTGGGAATTTTGTCCAATTTTGTTTAATCTTTTCTAAGGACTGACCAATCTGAGAAACTATTTCTTTTTTGTATATTAAATTCAATATGGTTTTGTTGGAATATATATTCAATGGTATATCGATATAGCTAAATAAATAAATGTTCAGAAACATGTGGTGTGATTACAGAAATATAAAAAAATCTTGGTAATAATACATATGAATAATATGTGACACCAATCCTTATCTTTTCATGTTAGCTTGTTTGAGTAGTGTAATCTGGTTTCATTAATATATTTTTTTTTTAAACTGTTGAATGTAGCGGAACTCCATTCACATATAGTTTTATAGATACAAAAGTAGCTAACTTGAAACCTGTTCAGTGTCAGATCTCCCTTACTGTCGTTGTATTATTTTCTTTTAAAAAATAAATAAAAAGTAAGTGTTTGTGGTTTATATCTAAATAATATTTAAAATACCACTATATTTACTTTTAATGTTATTGTATCAACTACTGAAGAGTTTATATTCTCTAATACCTCGTAAACTCTTTCTGTTAGTATTCTGTTATCAGTTGAAAATTGGCTAACTGTCATCTTATTTGTTTTCAGAGTCAACATGGCTGCCAGTGTCATTGTGTTGCAGTGGGTGTGAGGTAGTGTTCAATTTCAGTGATGAAGATCTCGCTCTGGATTATAAAAAATCGATTAATTAATGATAGTGTTTAGATTGGATTAACAATTTAGTAACAGATGTGCCATCTTCAATAAAACTCCAAGTTAATTTAAAAGAATGAGGTAAGCTAAACTACATTAGGTACTTGATAAATTACAATGTAATTTATTTAACTTTGGGCTAATACTAGGCTAAGTCTCGGCCAAGCTTTCAACTACAGTAAACCCCTACCTTTACTTAAACCCAGTAGGGTGAGCCTACCTGTCTAGCCTTCAGTCTTTTACAAGTGCAGTAGGCCAAAGCTGTATTAGTATGTAGCAAGGCCGTAGGCTATATTAGACCTTAGGTGGGCTGGGCCGTTAGGTTTAACCTAGGATTTCTCGTTAAACGAAAGTATCACGACTTAATCTAACCAGTCGTCAAGGGCGCCCAGTTTAACTAACTGGGCAGTTAGTAATTTTCACGTAGGTTTCGATTAATTTTAAGCAACTTTTACCAAAAACGAGCATTTATTTTTAATACATAGACAAGTGTATCACATAGGATACTGCGCTGTCGTACATGTCATGAAGCGACTCAATATACACATTCACCAATTGCTTGTATTTGGGATATTTGTCTACTTTATTAAACAATTTGGGACGCCAAAATAGGATATCGCCCTAACTTAGGCCTATCTTTACCCCTAAGCTAGGAGCTAACCATAGGTTAAGATTATGCAGATTAATATCCTACCAATAGTTTGTAGGACATGGGCACTATCCATGATTAAGCTCCAAATTTGTCCTAGTTATTAGTTTGAGTAATAGGGCCAATATAAACTCTGGTTCCAGAGAATTGTAGGCCTTAAATTAAGTTTATAGCCACTTGTATAGGATATAGGCTGAACTACACCTGTTTATCCCCTATGACAAGGAAATTTGAGTGGACTCACTAGGCTGTAATAGTGAATTAGGCGTAGTGTTAAAAGATTCAATAAAATTCTAGAATCCAGCTGCAGTTCAGAGATAGTCAGTAGGCCTAATTAATTACTAAACCTAACGCAAAAATCTAGCTTAACTTAACCTAATATATTACTAAGTTATTATGAACTGTCTGAACTGCATCTATATTTTGGAATTTTACCAGGGTTGTGGAGTCGGTCCAAAATTTTCTGACTGACTCCACACATTGTAAAAATTTGACTCCGACTCCACACATTGTAAAAAATCTAAAAATCGACTCCGACTCCTCACATTTTAAATATACGACTCCGACTCCTCTAGTGTTTCACTCTATAATTATCATAATAATAAGACATTTCATCACCACCACATGAATCGTCAGGTTACTTTCTAGGATAAGGGAACATTCAAATATTAAGAAGGATATTGACTTATAGATATTATCATATTAAGGGATTTTTATTTTTTCCAATAATAATATATATATATATATATATATATATATATATATATATATAAATGAAAAAGATTCTCTTAAACATAATTAAGGTCTAACCAGTAGTAGTCCTACTTAAAATTGAATAACCCTTAACCTAGTGGCTATAACCAGGGTTGTGGAGTCGGTCCAAAATTATTCGACTCCGACTCCGCCCTGAAACGTGCGACTCCACGACCCTGTAATTTTACCAAAGATTTTTTTAAATGATAGGCCTAGCTGTATTAAAAGTTTGAGTCTTTGAGCTATGAATATTAGACCAAATACGCAGGCCTAAGGGGGGTTATTAAGGTTTAGATTACTTTTTAAAATAAATTGGCTTATATATTTTCAGAACATGGTGGTATATTCCTCATAAAGAAAAGTTAAAGGGTTTTAAAAAGATGTATTCATGAATTTCTTTATGAAAAATCTTTAAATAAGTTTTAGGAACATTCCAGGTGCAGTTTGAAGACAGAATTCATAATGGCTTAATATGTTAAATTAGCTTAGGTCAGGTTAAGCTAATTTAGGTTTAGGTTAGTAATTAGGGCCTATAGACTCTGAACTGTCTGGCATCTAGAATTTTACCAACAAAACTATAGGCCTAGCAGATTTAGCTAAACATGGAGTAAATATTTTTTTTTTAATCTTATATATTAATTTTATTGCGAGTTAATGTAATTACTTTGTTGGTAGCCCCTATTTATTCTATTAAGTTTTAAGAAAATTTGGACACTTTCATGACTGAAAGAGATACAGGTAGTTTCTAGATTGTCATTAGTGTACCATATTTTCCTAAAGTTATGCAGGCTACTTTGATAGCTCTGTAAAGAGTTTTATGTTAATTAGCTGACTTGAGATTGATATTTTGCACAATTTTATTATAAAATATAGCTCATGACTTGGATAACCTTGATAGGCCTGAGTAGCTTTGTTTTCCAAATGATATATAATTCTCTATTCCTACTAGTTTACTTTCATTTAGGCCTACTATTGTTAATTTATGATTATGTAAAATTATATTATTTGTGAAGTTTTAAATTTTAACTAGGCTAATTACCAGTACTGAAGTTAAAAAATACCTTTTATCTTAACCACATATAGGCATGATCAGAGTGATGGGATGTAGGGAGGCAGCATCTTGGGTTAGGGGATACTCTGTCTTTATATCTCCCATTTAGAGAGATTTCTCTGAGTGGTGCCCCCCCCATAGCACTGTGATGTATGAAACTCATTATATTCACTTTTCTCATAGACACCTTTAAATGGGAGACCCTGAATGGGTGTACATTCAAATACTCTATACAGTCTTTACAGTCCCACCTACTCCTTTTATCTTAATTGTAGAGCTTGTATTATATTATTCAGGTTGTAGATATATGGCTGTATAGATAACCATGTGATGTCTACACTTAGTACAGTAGTGGTATTGATGAATGATCTACAAGATCCAAAGTTTTGAAGTTAATGTACAGCTAGTAGATGTGTGACAATCTGCAATTAGCAGAGATCAATTGGATCTTAATTTTGCATGTAACTGTATTTGTTTGTTTATATGAACAGTGGAGCCACCCAGATGGCCGAAGGGCCCCTAGTGTGCCCACTATAAAATTTTTACCATGTAACTTAAAGATTCAATGACCATGTGTGATGTGTCATTATACACAAAAGCAAAGCAGGATTTATACTGTAAATCCTGAACATTATATAATTAAATTTCATCAAATAAATAGGAACTTTAACTAATAGAATGAAATTTGAAGATGGGGTGGCTAGACACTCATTTTTTTTTTTCTCATAAATAGGCTAATAACTTAACTATGGTAGTGAAGTTGGGCCCCAACCCATTTCCAACTGAGTTAATTTCCTTCTAAATTTGGCCTAAGCTAGTAGGGGTGCACTGGATTGGATATTTGGCCAGATATTGCAAAATATCCGGTATCTGGGAGGATATGGGTCATATCTGGCTAGATATATAGGCCAAGACATTAGAAAATTAACACATGTATGAAAATCTGCCATAATATGATAACACATTACAAATAATATTTTATATACAAAAAATCGAAAGCCCTCCAGGGCCCACCCCTAAACCAGTCCAGCAACACTTTTTATATTAAATCAGCGCAATACTGATGACAAGAATAAATAAAACCTGTCCGTCCTTAATGATTATAATTCTATTATACAGGGTATTTCTAAAGTAACCATCTATTTTGCGAAATAATATGAATTATAAAAAAAACACCTTTAAAACATGAAAATATATATATATATATATTTGTAAGCTCGGCACACATTGTTGCTCTTCGTGGATAATCATCTTCTTGTAAGCTGTGGAACACTTGAATGTGGTACCTATGGCTTTTTCTTTAAATCATAACGTAGAATTCTATAAACCGTTGTTTGTGGAATTTCTAATCTGTGGGATGCCCTCCGAATCGATAATTGTGGATCCTCTTCGAATGCTTCTTGAACAGATTCGATTCTTTCGTGAGATCATCTTGGCCATCCAGATCTACGCTCGTCATGCACAGATCCAGTCCTCATAAATTTGTTTACTAATTCGCGAATAGCCTGGTCTCTAGGGCCTGTTTTACGAAACCTTCTCTCAAACTTTTCTCTAATTTCATTGCACTTCATGCCTTTTATCCTGCATGTTACTACATAAACCTGTTCTTGCACATTCATCATCAATGATATGGGTCTGAAAATAAAATAAAATAATTAACAAAAAATTGTGTAAAGCAATTGAAATATTATAAATACATGAATTTTGTATAACAATGCACATACCATTATGCCAATATAACAATTGTTTAAAATCCCCCTATTTCACCAAAATAGATGGTTACTTTAGAAACACCCTGTATAATCAGCTTTTTATAAAAACTTATAGGTGTTAAATTTTTTAAAAAGAGTAAAATATTGCTAGACCCCTGCACTTGCTTTCCATTCTTTTTTCTTTTTTTTTTCCTTTATTTTCAAAACAATACAAAACATTACAAGCTTGACAAATGTAAAACAATACGTTGAATACAATATAAAATGCCTGGAATGAAATCAATGAATGGAGGGCAGTATTGTGTAGGTCAGATGCTGCCATTCAGCCTGGAGGTCTTCAGAATAAAAAAAACTTAACAGTGATTTAGAACTTTTTTCTGTTGTGGTGCAGAAACAGCAGCATTTCTCCTCTTTTAGGCAATATTCAGGATCACCTTGCTTCATAGATGTCTCCATATTCAGAAAACATTCTCTCTGAAAATGCAGAGGATGCGGGTGTGCAGAGAAGCTTTGAAATGATAGTTTTAAGGAGAGGAAATTGGTCCTCCTGCTTCCAAATTTGAACTGGACAGCATTTCCTATCTACAAGAGGTTCAGATGCATATCAGTCTAACTCACCTGCAATCAGTAGAACAGGAGCAGTTTTTTTTTCAACCTTTCTTCTCTTGTAACTTACTTCCCCAGATTGTTCTCCTTTTGTGATCTCTGTAAAACACGCTTCAAGAATGTCCTCTTTGTCTTTCCTCTTTTGCATAGGAGAACTGGAATTTGAGCTGCTTCCACTTTCATTATCTTCACTTTCATTTTCATTAGAATCATTACCACCTTCGTCATTTTCAATACTTATGACTTCTTCAATCAGCCAGGATTTAGCCTGCTCTTTTTGATCTTGTTGAAAGAAAGATAACTTATACTGCAGATCTATTGCAGTCACAGTCACATACTAAGCCCTGTTTTTCATTGTTCAAAGACTTCCCATCATTACTCTCTGACAAGAAACACACTCGAAGAGAAGTCAGGAGTTCTCTCTCTGTCGTTTGAACACCTTGGTCATCATGGCCAATCTTTGAAAGAAATCTTCATAAAATGCAAATGCTTGGGATTATGGAAGACAAAGTTGATTTTTCCGAACTTATTTCCTGAGTTAGTTGGAAGAATGGTTTAATATTTTAAGGAGATTTCGTATCAGTGTCTACTTGAAGGATGTGATGGTAGGTAATTCACTATGATCAGCCAAATACAGTTGCACTGGAATTTTTAATTTATATAATCTTTCTAGCATTAAATATGCACTGTTCCAACATGTTGGGACATCTTGAACCAATAGGAGAGGCTCAAGATTTTGCTGCACTTGAATGTGTTTGAAATTGTTACAGGCCAAAGGAGAATGATTAGAGTTGCAAGGCAGCGACTTTTTGCAAGGATATCAGTTACACTCCTCTGAACCATAATTGAGTCACTAATAACCAGTTGGAGTAAATGAATGCTGCAGTGTATTGAAGGTATTTCAGCCATATTACTAGCTCCATCCCTCACCAATAAATTCCTTTTATTTGCATCAAAATCCCAACTATCCCACATAGAGTGAAACTCTTCAGATATATTCTTGCCAGTATGCGACCCTGAGAAATGAGAGGCATGTAGCACAGCATCGTATCTTTCAAAATCTTTACCTATCCAGTGACCCGATAATGATATAAAACTTTCTTGAGAGGTTGTGCATGTCTATATATCTGAAGAAAAGCTGACATGCTTTACTTCTTCCAGCAAAATTGCTCAGAACTCATTATAAAGACGAGGAATTATAGTATCAGAGAAGTACCTTCTGCTCAGTAAGAGATATCTGGGTTGGAGCTAGGCAATTAGATCAATAAAACCATCATCATCAACTAAAGTAAATGGCTGGTTGTCCAAAGCCATCATTATGCCAATTTTATGGTGAATCATCACAGACCTGGAGTCATTAATGTCCCATATTTTTTTAGATGAGAAGCTTTCCTCTATTGAGATCTGCTTACTCATTTGGTCCATTTTCTTTTCTTTCAGAGTACTACCAATAGAAGTTGATGGTCTAGCCCGTA
Source organism: Bathynomus jamesi (assembly GCA_023014485.1). Lineage (NCBI taxonomy): Eukaryota > Metazoa > Arthropoda > Malacostraca > Isopoda > Cirolanidae > Bathynomus > Bathynomus jamesi. Next base: position 234,652 of record JAJOZX010005385.1, on the reverse strand, counting down.
TTCTATCTATGCCTATTTCCTTTGATTCAGTCGCAGCTATTCTTTTTTTTGTCATTTTCATTTTTGGCTTCAGCATACTCTTTTGGGTGATTAATCTTCAAATGATTATGAAGAGGAGGTGTGCTAAAAGACTTTTGGCCACCTTTCTCCATCCCACGTTTGATAATCTTTTGGCAAATATTACACTTTGCAGTGATATCACTTGGATCCTTTATTGTATACAGTGACCACACACAACTTTTCATGATTAATACAACACAAGAACCTGAAAGAGAACAAAACAATTAAACATCTGAATATACTTAAATTATTATATATCTTATATTTGGGGGGGCACTTGCCCCCAATGCAAAACAAAACAGCAATATGAGTGTAAAAATAATACGGTACCTAATAATATATATCCAGCTGGATAGATATGGCCATATCTGGCATATCTGGTATCTGGCCAGATATAAAAAATTCATATCTGGTGCACCCCTATAAGCTAGTACAGTAAATAGGTGCCTAATGGGAAATTTAGTTTTCATGAACTTTAAGGGGTCATTAAAAAACCATGTGGTCCTTTCTTGGGTGGTTTTCAACCCCCCCCCCTTTGTGGTCATTTGTGGCCAATGACTTTAAACCCCCCTCCAAAACCACATGGTCTTCTGATGTCACCCACATCCTTTCTTAATCTTGTGTAGTGATGTTAAAAAATGGGTTTTTTATGTCCATGTTTTTTTTTGTCATTTTTTTGTTTTTTTTTAATAATTAATATAGATATTGCCAATTTAATTATAAGGTATACTTTTGCAATGATATATATTATAGAAATAAATAAATAAATAATAAAATAGGCCATATGGTACCAGTATAGAATGTCCTTTTCAGCCTATTTACAGAAAAAACTGGCCTCTTTCTTGCACTGAAAGTCTTGTATCTTGAGATCCATTAAACTTGGGAGAACACTGGCTGGGAGCTGACTGCCCATTGTCGAACCTTTCCAGGACTCCCATCCATGCCTCGGATTTTGAATCTCCCACTTAACTATCCTTTAGACCCGCGATGACATATTTTCCCCCCTGAGACCATCCATATATATACATACACATACACCCATATACATATATACCAATATATATATAAATACTTATACACATATTTATATCTATTATATATACCCCATACACACACATACATCCAGAATTCCAGATACATACGCACACATACTCTCATATATACCTACACAAACTCATACATCTCTATTTCGCCCTTTCATTACCTCCGAGATCATTTAGCACATACAGTAATATCCATACAGTCAAAAGAAACCGATTAAGCACAGACAGAGCAGCAAAGCTAGTATTTATATCCCAAAATGCAAAATTCTAAGAAAGTGAAGTAAAACATGGTGCTACATTGGCTTCGTCAACATCCAAATCTGCAATAAGTACCAGTACCTGTGATATTGAAACTATGCTCTAATCAATCTAGTGATAATGATTCTTCAATGGAAATAGAATCAGATAATGAAAGTTAAACAGCATTAGGTTAACACAAAGGTTAAAGAAAGAGATGAATATTTTTATTTTTTTATTTTTCTATTTGGAATACACACACACACACACACACACACACACACACACACACACACACTGGTATTCTTGCCAATCACAATTATATATATTGTTTTATACCAGTATTATATATTTTTTATTGTATATTATACCAGTACCTGTGATATTGAAACTAGCATATATGCTCTACCCAATCTAGTGATGATTCTTCCATGGAAATGAAGGTTAACAAAAAGGTTCAAAAAAAGGTGAATATTTTTTTTTTCTATCTGGAATATATATACTGGTACTCTTGCCAATCACAATTATGTATATTGTTTGAAATGAGGAAGAATGTTTTATGTTCTAGTTAAAAAATATATATGTACATATAAAAAATGAGGGTTTGTTTTTCCTTTCTATTATATAGCCCCTACTTTTTGCGTGATTCAGTTTTTCTAAAAGATGACTATATATACTAGGTATAACTGTATAAGCATGGTAGTATAGTAAATTATAGGTAATACTAATATATTTATTAGATTAAAGCAGTGGTGCACAAACTTTTTTGATGTGAGGGCCAAGTGAAGAAAATAACTAAATGTATTAGCATACTTACTTTCCATCTCCCTTCACAGAAAGCGTTTTCAAAAGTCATAAATTGGGTCACTTTTATATTATAACTTTTTCATTGAATTGAAAAGACCCGTGGGGGCCACATTTGGCCCGCATGCCAGGGTTTGTGCATCACTGGAGTAAAGGAAGAAAAATATGGAATAAGTTTAAAACCAAAAAAAACAGACTATCTTCGTTTTAAACAAAAAAAAAAAGACAAAAAATGACTCATCACTAATCTTGTGTAAAATGTAAAGTGCCATATTAGATTTCTTATATTATTGAGAGGTAGGTAATGAGGTAAATAAGCAATTAAAAGGCATATTTCTAAATAAAGTGTATTAATTGTTTTTCTTTAATTGAAACTATCTTGACTAATATTATATTATAAACAAGATATTTTAATGGTTAGTACCATATTGGCCACATGGTTAAACATCAAGACTCCCTCTCCTCCATGTGGCCATTGGTGGTCAAATAAGGAACCCCCTCCTTTAAGGACCATGTAGTTTTTGAATGGCCCCTTAAAACTGCATAAAGTGATAATCCTACCTTGAGCCATCCTACTGTATGTATGGTAAACTACTTAGTTTATTATTTAAGATATTTTGAGTAATGGCTAGTTTAATTCACCCTTCATATCATATTAGGGTAAAGTTGCCAATGGTCACTAGGGTGGTCCTTAAAATTCAAAGTTGGGAAGTTTCAGCTCCCACCCCGGAAATCATTCGAATGGTTGAGAAAACTCTCTAGTTGAATTTTTTATTAAATTGGACAACGTTTACCCATCCCTCATCGACCTTGAACTTTTACCCCCGGAGTTGTTGCCATTGTTGCCCGGTTAGCGATCCTGGGTCTGTAGGGTTCGCTTCCGAGAGTCCGGAAACTGGCAGCGGTGGCGAGCGACGACTTGCAGGAGGAACTGGAGTTGCTCCTTGTCGTGGGTCAGCGTCCGGTTGTACTCTTGGACGAGGGCAACTCCTCGCTCGGCATGGTCGTTGATTACGGCGAGCCCTCCCACACGTGCCGCCGCTGTCTTGAAGTCTTCCCGCTTCGGCCAGGTCTCTGGGTCGACCTCAAGGAAGCCGTCCTCCAGTCGAAGTTTCTTGAAGAAACCTCGTGTGTTGGACGACGCCAGGTCTTCCAACTGAAGCCCAGCGAGTACTCGGTTTGGCAGCGTGGGCCGCTTTGCCGGGGACTCCTCACCGACCCGGTCGTGGAGAGGCGATGATCTTCCTCTTCTGATCGATGGTGATCCCCGGATCGAACAGTGCCAGCGCCACCAGCTCCTCCGACAGGTACCAGAGGTGGTTCTGGAACTTGGTCAGCGCCGCCTTGGCCACCGCAGGGTTGATGTCAGAGTAGGCCAGCAGGTCCCTGAGGAGGGCGAAGTCATTTCGGGGGGCAGTTGCGGCGATCGGAGCCTCCGTCCACGCCTTGGCGTAGACCCGACAGACGAAGATGCAGATGCTCCGGAGGCCACTCTCCTCCCTCACCGTGAGTTTGAACTGCTGTCGGAACATCCAGACCTTCAAGGCGTAGATTGCCTTCGCCATCCAGCGGGCATGGTGAATCGGCCCGGGAGCTCGGAAACGCACTCCTCGCGGGGGGACGTGACCGACGAAGAGGAGGGTGAGCTCGAGCAGCTCACGGTAATCGTTGCTCAGGTCCTTGCGCTCGACTATCGCCTTTTCAAACCACTCCGTGTCGACAGTGGTGAGCAGAGGAGCGACATCGGGGTGCGCAGCGCCGGACTCGTACTGGCTTCTGTCCAGGAAATCCCAGCGCTCCTGAAAACGCTTGAAGAGGGTCACGTCAGGACCGGACGTGGGGCCCATCACAGCCGTGAACGCCGCACCGAGGAGGAGCTCCAGCACATGATGGTGGCACGCGAAGTAGAGCAAGTCTTTCGCGAGGTGTTGCTCGATGAGGACGCACGCTCCGTTGTTCCGGCCGGTGTTCGAGGCGGTGGTATCGAATGACAAGCCACTCACTTGCTCAGTGAGCTCCCACTCCTCCAACGCGTTGAGGACGGCCTTGGCCATCTCAGAGCCCATTCCACTCGGCAGCTTCGGGATGCCCAGGAGCTGCACTGCGCTGTTACCGGAGACCAAGATGGGAAGCCGATCGACTTGCTCCTTGCTCCTCAAGTCCTGCATGAGCTTGCCGTCCCAGTGAACGACAAGATTGCCGGCCCTCAGCTCTTCCTTGAGCGCCACGTTGAGCCTGGAGCGGTGCCTGCGCTGGTGTCGGCGGATGGAGCTGCGGTTGATATTGAGCTCTGCGACGTCGTGCCCAAGCGACCGGGCAACCTCTGTCAGGACGTAGACAGCTCCTCGGTCGGTCACCTTCGTGCGATCCAGCGACGACGCCACAGCCGCCGAAACGATGTTCGTTGTGTCCTGCCTGGAGCGCTTCGGAGCCCGAGGGCTCCCTTCTTCTCCATGGTCGTCGCTCTCCGCTGCGCTTGCGGCACCACTGGAAGAGGACGAAGACCACTCGAGCTCCACTCGGGCCGTAGATGTCGTCGCTTCTTCCTCGGCTCGCTGCCTCCGTCGGTCTTCTTCCCCTTGGCGTTGAGATGCGCGGGCATCGACAGCGGCTAGCGTCGAGTCGACGGACCCCAGCTTGCCGCGCCGACGGGGTTCGCGCTGAGCGAGGAGGAACGCCTTGTCCTCCTCGTTCTTGAGCAGCTCCATGGCGTTAGCGGCAGCGACGTCGAACAGGTTCATCATCCGCTCGCTGAACTCGTCCTCCCGCTTCGCTTGAGCGCCAGCTCGCCCCTTGTTCCTCTTCACATCGTTGAACTTGTGGAGCTTCTCAATCTTGGTGACGATGTGGTCCTTCCGGCGGAGGGGGATTCGCGCCTTGGACCACACCTCGGTGACGAGCTCGACGACCTGGTTGGCGGCCTCTCGAAGTGACTTCTTCTGGACGTCGATCCTGTAGACCATCAGGGCCAAGACCTCTTTTTGCGAAGGAAGTTGCGACCCGGCGATCGAAGAAATATTGAAACCTGTATCAAAGAACACAAATATGCCTTCAGAAGTTGTAATACTAATAATGCCATTTTTTATCACGCTAGCCAAAATAATCATGCTATAGATTGGGAATCAAGTAAGGTACTTTATAAATGTAATAATTATGTCAAAAGAAAAATAATAGAATCTGTGTGTATAGAAAAAGTAGATAATTTTAATTTGTGCGAAGGTACTTATAAGTTAGACCCTTTAATGAGATTCTTGGTCAATAAATCCCTTACGGAGTCGTGGGAACGTGTTCGAACCTAAGTGTGAATTTCTTAAATGTCTCTGGATTGGAATGTTTCCTTACTCGCTTTTAGTAAATGTAATAATGGAAGTAATTAATGTGGAAATAAATATATGCAGTAATTATGTCAAACATTAGGATCTGTATGTATAGAACAAGAAGATATTTTAATTTGTAGAAATGTAGTTATAAGCTGACCCTGTAATAAAATGCCCTTCTGGTTTCGGGAGAATGATATCTAACCTAGGTGCGAATTTCTCAATGGTCTCTGGATTATTTCCTAATCGCCTTTTTTCATTCGTTTTTCGGTTTATAATTTCTGTATAATAAACAACAATGTAATAACCAATGTAATAATAAATTTATAATTTCTGTAATTAATAATTATGCAATATTAAATGTAATAAATTTAATTATAAATGTAATAATTATGTAAAAATAATAGAATCTGTATGTTTAGAACAGGAAGATAGTTTTAAAATTTGTGCGAATGTACTTAATGAAAATGCCCCTCCTGTCTCGAGAGAATGGAATCCAACCTAGGTGCGAATTTCTTAACGGTCGATCCCTGAACTGTTTTTCCCTCTTGTTTTGTTTCATTTGTGTTTCTGTATCCACCCGAGGAGGATGCCAGTGGGCGTCGAAACTGTCGTGGAAATAAACTCTGTCTATTAGAGTGGGTTTTTATTCTCATATGTTGAAGGAGTTATTCACTATTCAGTTTAAATTATAATCATTAGAATTTACAGTTTTACACACATTAGTTATCCAACCACTGACGGGTAGCTTGACTTATGGTTAAAGGAGTTATTCAGTTTAAATTATAATCATTAGAATTTATAGTTTTACACACATTAGTTATCCAACCACTGATGGGTAGCTTGACTTATGGTTAAAGGAGTTATTCAGTTTAAATTATAATCATTAGAATTTACAGTTTTACCCACATTAGTTATCCAACCACTGAAAATCTGGAAAGAATGAAAAAAACAAACATTACAAATTATGTAACATTTACTTGAAAGTAAAAAAATTAGCTTAATGGTAATGCTCAATGAGGGAGGGGTAAACGTTGTCCGATTAAAAAAATAAATCACCTAGAGAGTTTTCTCGACCATTCGAACGATTTCCGCGGGTGGGAGCTGAAAAATGTTCAACTTGAAATTTCACCCCCTAAGCAAGGACCACCCTAATGGTCACACATTTGACTTAAAAAACCTCCCCACGAAATACTGCTATAGTGAAGGAAATAAAATTCATGCAATTACTCCTAGTAGGTAATGAAGTAATGTTTCGCATGAATTTTATTTCTTTCACTGTAGCAGTATTTTGTGGGGAGGTTTTTTAAGTTAAATGCATGACATTAGGACCAATGCTCAACCATTGGCAACTTTACCCTATTTTGCAGACAGTGTACAGCATCAGTTAATTCCCTAAATTTCTTTTAAATACTTTAGTTTCATCCTTTCAAATCTTCAGATTCCTGGATGTAGTTAACATTACTTCTGTAAGGCTTTGAATCTAAAGGATATTAATTAGGTTGAGTTATTTTCTCTTAAATAAAATAAAATAGGGTAACTGATATGAAAATTATATTATAGTGCATAAATTTTATGAGCATAATAATTGGCAAACAAAATATAAAAAAAAACTATAGGCCCTACCAACAATTATAAGCTACTTACTAGTTTTAATTCAGATATTTAGTATTATGTATTAAAAAGTTGAATAAAAGTTTTGGGGGCGGGGCAACAGAAAAATTATTTACATAAAGCAAGTGTTGTAGACTTAATAAATTATTGTTTCCAAAATGAACTAAGGTAAAATTCTGGAATCCAGAGATAAGAGTTAATAGGTAATTACTAGGGATGTACCAATATCGCTTTTTAGCCAATAACCAATACCGATAATTAAAAAATATCGGCCGATACCGATATCCAGCTAGGGTTTATTAGTTTGTCATTTTTGTAATGTTCATATTCATAATTTATTTTCTGTGTTGAAAATTTGGCAACAAAGCAATAATCCTTTTCATTAAAGATTGCAACACTGCATTAGATGTCATACTTTTGTTTGTTATACAATTGGTCTATGGGCCTATGTTGGGCTTAGTAAATGTGTGTTTTGGGGAACTTGGCTCAGAGATATTTGGGAGCACCATCAACAATAGATGCAAGTGAATGCATGTTCAGTATTGGAGGAAACATTGCCAGTGCTGCTAGAAATGGGCTCTCTCTCCTTAACATACAGAGCAGCTGCTATTTTTACATGAGAACTTAACCCTTATGAAAAAATAACGAGTTATGTGAAGTGATAAAACAAAAAAATATTGGAAATTTCATCCTCTAAGTAGTCTTTTATTCATAATTTTAGAAAAACTGTACTTTTGAAATATTGGCTGATAGTTTTTTTTAAAAAATCTACTGATATCGGTACATCCCTAGTAATTAGAGTACTAACCAAACCTAACTTAAGCTACAGTATTATGAACTGTTTCCAAACTGCACTGCATCTGGATTCTGGAATTTTGCTCAAAAATATTTTGTATATATATGCACAATTTTAATGAGCTAGATTTTCTTTTAAAACATACCATAGACCTTACAAGCTTGATAACTATTTCTTTATCCCTTTAACAGGTGGTGTAGGTATATTTCTTTTAAACCAGTGTATAGTGTTTGTCATCATTCAAAACTAAATATTTTAGTAACTACCTATTCACTGAAATGACACCTAATTTGGGTTCCTTTTCTGACAACTAAACAATGCCTATAGAAATGTGTTCTAATACATTTTATATTATTTCCAGTGGGATTGTATAACTCAGAGTTAAATGATAAAGATTGATATCCACCATTAAGATATCTGCCATTGGGTAAATAAGACCTGCTTACTAAATTTGGAATGAGGTGCTTACTATAGTTGTGATTCATCATGGCATCCCCCGTTAGTGTTCTCTTAATTTGCCACATGTGGTCACACCTGTGTGCCAGGTGCCAGAGTAGCCTTATATCAGATCAGCCAATCATTAATGGCCATGCATGGCTTACTTCATTAGTGATATTAATATTCTTGCACATGTTTCTGTTTTAATTATTACATTTTTTTTATATTTATACTTTATTTTAACAGTTTTGTCTGTATTCAGTATACATCTGTTACATCTGTATATTTTTAGTAAGAGCTTAAGATAATTCTCATTATTGTGGATATCTTGAACTGTACTGTATTTCCAATAAAATAATATAGATAAGTATATATGCAATGAAATGGTTGCCAAGTGTTAAAAAAAATATATCTAGCATAGGCCCTATATGCACAAATTATAAAATTTTATATTAATGTTAGGTGCAGCCCCTGTACAGGGTTGGTTTGATTGGGGACAGTTCAGTTGTCCCTACTGTGTTTTTTCAGAAAACCCAACAAAAAAAAAAATATATGGTATAGTATATTTTAGGGTTTTCAAAACCAGCTTTTTTCCTAAAGATTTTTTTTTATAAACAAACTTGTGTAGATAAACTCGTTTCAGTCATAGGGTAAAGTTGCCAATGGTCACACATTAGTCTTAATGTTGCACATTTTACTTAACCCTTTCGCTCACGAATTATGACATAGGGTAAAAAAGAAATTTGCCTTTGTGTGGTTATATAAGAATCAATATGGTTTATTTTTCAGCTATACAATTGTCTACCCAATGAGTGAAAGGGTTAAAAAACAAAAAAAAAAAAGCAAAAAAATACTGTTACAGTGAAGGAAATAAAATTTGTGTAAAACTTTACCATACTTCTAATAATATTTCGCATGAATTTTATTTCAATGTTTGCACATTAATTTTTTTTATTGCTTCTAATAATCTCATTAATGAAGTAATGTTTCACCTGATCTTTTATTTCCTCCATTGTAACAGTGTTTTATGGGGAGCTTTTTTAAATCAAGTGTATGATATTAGGATGATGTGCGACCATCGGCAAATTTACTGTATAGCTAAATAATTTTTACTATTTATAAGAATATAATAAATTATATAAATTAAGTTGAAGAGGTCCATTAGAAGTTAGTATGGTACTGTAAGTTTTTATTTGGCCCCATCAAGTAATATGTAGGCCAAAAAATTATCATGGTTTAGGTTTTTGTATTTTATTAAGATGATTTGTCGCAAAAATGATAGAAAATATGTAGTAAAGTATAGTAATTTTGGTTGTAGTACAAAAACTGTAGAAGCTACCAACTTAAACTTGCCACTCCTCCTCTTGCTCTTCAGAATGAAATATTTCTAAATTATCATAAGTTTCCCCACATTTTTGACACGCAATCTGTTGCAACTTAGAACTAAATATGGCCAAATGTGGATAATATGCTGTCAATTGCTGTTAAACTTTGAGGACAATTTAACAAAAATGCCAAAAAAACTGACAAACCCAGGCAGATTAGGTCCCCCCCCCATTATTCTTAGAAGGGTTTGGTTTGTATTGTGGTATGACTTTTTCTGTGAATAATACATCTTGTAAATAAACACACTTGTTTTCTTGTTTTTTTTCTCTTAAACTTTGGCATTGTATCTTTTTCCTAGTAAATGTTAACATTAATTTGTATTCTGTATATTTTGTAGCAAATTCTGTCAAATAACTCATTTTGTCAATGTGAAAAAGTAAAAATAAAAAGTTGGATTAATGTTTTTGAAGTAATGGTGGCATCACTAGGTATGTCTTTTTATAAGTAGAAGTCACTTTTAAATGAAACCCCATTTACTCCAATTATTTATTTATTTATTATAGCTATATATAAAAAAATTGAGGTATGATGAGACATTGTAAAGGGAAATAATATAATTTATTAACTAGGTAAAAAAAATGTTCTGCCCTTCATATTTGACAAGTTTTGTAGCTTGAATGAACTAGAAAAAATAGATTTTGCTAACTGAAAAACTCTAGCTTATAGGCAGGGTTGTTTGGTTTAAACCAATGATTTAAACCATGGTTTAAATCATTTTTAAAAAACAAAAAATATAAATGATCATCTTTATTAGATATATGGTACGTGAACCTTGATGCAGTTATGATTATGAATAAATCATACTCTAATTAAGGAAGAAAACTTGATACTATTTGGCTAAAATATGAGAGAATTACTGTGTACAGTACCTGGAAGAAAGGGTTGCGGAGCAATATGTAAAGGATGCCAAAAAGAAATTTATGGAAGGATGAGTAAAATGTTGATAAAGGAGTTTATAAAGCTTCTAAACTTGTATTTATTTATAAATGCTTTAATAAATAATTTGAAATAAATTTAGAGGCTGCATCTATAAACTTAAAGGCCAAAGAGCAATATTTTTTCCTTTTTGTTTATTTTGCTAGCTATTTGGTAATGTACCATATATTAAAGGATTTTTATTTTTAATATTTGTTTATATGCACAAAGTCATAAGTCAAATGTTTATTTTTTTTAGTTGTTTATGGTTAGGCTATTGATTTCTTTTTTTTATTTTTCAGCAAATTATATAAGAAATACTAAGTTTCCAATTTGCTCCAAATTTTATATAATATATACAGTATATATAGGTATTAAATTTTTTTTTTTTAATTTTTTTTTACCAACCCTGCTTATAGGCCTATAGGCTAAGATGTATTTACAGGGTGTTATCAGTGTGTTTCATAAATTAGTGCACATATTCAGGATGTCAAAGTGAACAAAAATGTTTCTATGAACATAACACTGCATTTGCTTCATTTCTGAGATACATTGCCTTTTTTCTGACAATGATCCATTTAAAATGAGTCATTAAAGTTTATGAAAATACTATTGCTGTTAGAAATTTTATGAATGAGGAATATCCTCGGTAGTGGACTGGTAAGCATGATCATCTAGCTTGACTACCCGGGTCTCTGGAGCTAAATGAAGTTGACTTTTTCTTGTGGGGGTTATTTAAAAAATCTCTACATGAGAGAAGTTAATAATGTAGATTAATTGTGGCAGTGCATTCAACATTGTTCATAAACAATACACAACCATGTGGGTAAGTGTTTTTGAACGTATACGGCAAAATTTTCAGTGATGCATTAAAGCGTACTAATTTACGAAACATTATTTGATAACCCTGTATAGATATATAAAACAAATAATTGTTGTTTTGATAACCTTAATAAACTTCACCTGATCAAAATTAGAGACTCTAATTCAATACTTGAATTACTGATAAATTATATTTTTCTTAATAATTTAACTTTTATGAAGTGTGCAACTGAATAGTACTATAGATCATGTATTGCCACTAATACACTGCATAAATTAGGTCATACACAGCATTTTTGTAGACTTATTCAAGATTAAAAAGATGAAACATGTTTGTCCTTGACACTGGGTGGGGATAAGTAATATATATGATCGTAACATCTGTTGCATCATGTTGAACGCATTACCAGCTACCAACTGGCTACTGTTTAAATATTTATATGTATTTTTAATTAATAATAATAACTGTAGGGTTATTCGCTGTTTGATAGAAAGCCATTATGATTGCTTTTATTACATTTAAATTTTTTTATTTTTTTGCTTTGCATCCCTATTAAACATTAATATCAAATTTGTGTTTGCAGTTCCTAATTTCCTGAATAATATCAACTTAAGTAGGCTAGTTTGATTTGTTTTAACGTAGGTAGTTACATTCTCCGTGTACTCTACACTCGCTTCCTTAACTGTAGGAACTAATTTCAGCCCAAAATTCTGTAGTTTTCTTTTGTGTAGCGCACTTAAGAAATATTAATATCTACAGTATTAATATATACAGTATGGTATGTAGCAATGATAGGATCAGTTTTGATGGAAGACCATCCATGTTGAAGTAGAGTGATTGTCGACTGCACTAATTTACTTTTTAGATTTTTTTAAATTTCATGAACTACAGTAAACAAATTTCCAGCAAGTGGAGTGTAACTTGGTCTCAAAATTTTAATTATTTCCTTAAATACTGTTGATTGAGCAGTATGAAAGGCAATAACATTTGCATAAAACAACTTTGCATTATGCATATTAATAGTTTTTCTTTGGTGTCAGTTGTTTTTACAGTAAAACGAAGTATTTGTAGCTGCTTTCTAGCTGTTCCTGGCTATGAATATACCTAGCTATACCCCATTTACTTCAGTATTCATGGTAGGTATTCATATGTTTGATGTATGTACTCTTAGTACAGGGTTTCTGCATTTCATTTTTAATTCTGTAGCTTTTATTAACAGTAAAATCTATAGCTGTCAGTACTGTATTGCTAGATATAGGGTACCAGTATAGGTAGGCTATAAGCAGCTTAGGGCTACCATACTAAAATATTTAGAAATTTTTGCTTTCTAATGAGTAGATTTTTCTAAATATTTTTTTACTTTTAGAGCTTGGCTTAGCCCCTTCCAATATCTTTGGGAGCCCCCACAGTAATTACATGTACAGTGTAGGTTTGCTTTTGAAAATTACTTCTGGAGGATGTAGACCAAGTTCTGGGCTTCCAATAATTTAAAACTTGGTAGCTTGCTTACATTTAAGTTTATTCATGCTCACTCATTGTAAGTAGCGTTTGGGTAAAAATGATTAATGCACAGTAGGCCTAGTAAAATTAGACTAAATGTCTTGGTATTCAACAAGGCCAAAAATTATGTAGGCCTATGATAGACCTAACACAGAGCATACAAAATTTAAGTAGAGGAAACTAAAGTAGGCTTCTGGTAATAAGTAAGAAATGATGGAAAAAAATTAATCCTGTAGCTATTTTAGTTCTGTATATAGCAAAAACCACTCAACATAGTAAGATTAGATCCTATGATGGCTATTTAAGTTTGATCTAGGACTGTAACTACTAAAATTATGCATATTAATAAGTATTAAGTGCCTGTCAATCCAATTTACTGACTAGACCAGTGGTTCCCAACCTTTTCACCACAAAGGACCCCTTTTATTTTTTTCCCACGGACCCCATGTTTTTGAAAGATTCCGTCTACCAAACAAACTGTTTTTATTAACTAATAATTAACTCATTTTCTATTTTTCACTATCAAATAAAGGACATATAAGAGAGTATGCAATTAAAATAAGTATTAATAATTCCAGCCAAGAGCAAGGAAACTTGAAATTTTAGCCTGAGCCCCCTTATCATGGATAAATGTACGATTTCCATTGGAGCCTCTTGAATATTGAAAGCTCACGGACCCCCAGTACTACCTTCGCGGACCCCCAGACCCCAGGTTGGGAAACCACTGGACTAGACTATAGGTCTAAAATCCAAGTACAGTTGGTAGGTCCCTGTATGAAATCTGTACAATTTTTATCTGATTTTATGATGGAATTAACATTTTGCCATTAGCTATTTGCAATTTAAAAAAATTAAATTTGATATATATAATGTATAGCTATATAATGGACATGCTATTCTTACTCTGTGTAGAAAGTTTAAACAACTGCATGGAATTTGCAGAATGTAGTGATATAGTCACTAAATTAGTATGTGCAACTGCTTGTATAATAGATAGCTATCTTTGAATAATATGCACATGAGAGTTCGAGATCAATGTCTTTCTTATTTGTATATTACTCAAATTACATTGACAGTCATTAGATCCTTAAAAAAGATCTAAAACTAGTTTAGTTTTAGTTGAAAAAAGAATTTAAAATAACATAAATCACATTTAACCCAAATACAAATAAGTGTGTTTGATTTCACAAAATCAGCTATACTATGAATCTAAAATGATGTAAAATAAAGCAGTTGATTAAAATTTTAATATTTTAATAATGAATTAAAAAATTTTATACATCAAGCCATACTTTTATTTTGATGTATAAAGCGGGGGCCCATCCTCCCCACCTTATATACACCAGTGGCCTGCGCAACAACTTGTGCTCATATGGCTCCTTACATTACTACTTAATTTCTTGCTTGCATGATTTTGGAGCCTCTTTTGTTATTTGGGACTGTCTTTACTCACAATCGTGTTAAATCGAGGTTAGCCTTGTTGGATACTATATGTAGGTTTTGAGCAAATTCACAGTTGCACCAAGCCAGGTATCACTCCAAATGTGAGTATGTCTTTACCACCCATCTAAGGCTTAGCTTCCCAGTACTTAAGTAGGGGGGCCTACTTAATATATTTATTCATCCTTTATTTTGAATTTCCTTTTCAAAACTTCATCATGGTCTTGTTAACTTGAATTGAGGCTAACCTGGATTTGTTTACCAGACTGAGTCTCCTATGAAAATAATTGTTTTAAAAGCAAAATATTAAATTCAAAGTTATTTCTGAAACCAGTATTTTTGCTCATCATCAAGCTATTAAGCTACATTTCATGTAGACCTACTGTACTGGTACTTAAACTATAGTTCCTATCACACATTCATTAATTTTGTATTAGTTAATGTGGTCATTTTTTTATAGCATTTTTGTCTAGTGATCCCTGTTATCAGTTTCTGTAATGTCGTATCAGCAGTATGAGCATGCAACCTTTTTAGTCAGATTATTAGAAAAAATAAAAAGATGATTTGCTTCTACAGTTCTCTATTGTGTTCAATGAAGCTTCTACTTCTTATCAGTAAGTCTATTTGATAGAATCTTTTGTCATACAATAATTTTATATAGAGTACCGTACCTACTCCTTTTTAAAATTCCACCCAGAGTTCCTATATTTTAGCACTTGCTATATAATGTAAATACTGTACTAACCCACACTAGGTCTACTTGAAAATGTTAGGGAATTTGTTAAAGCTGGGAAAACTGGGGATTGAATCATAATTTTTTTTTTTTGTATTTTTACATAGTCATAATAATCAACAATTGGATTGTGTGAATTAATATTTAATACATCATTAGTTTGTTTCTTGGTCATGTAGGCCTAGTTGCCATTGTCAGCCAAAAAGTCTGTTCTATGTAGGCCTGATATACTTTGTAAAGGCTGTCCATTGTGTTTGATTTAATTTCAAATTTGTGAAATCCAGAAAATTTTGCTAGTCTTGTGTATAGGGCTAATTTTTGCAATGAAAGCATCTGTAGGTCATATACAATACGTACCGTATTTAATATAGAAATCTAATGAAATTTTCTGGGTCTAATTAAAGGCTCCTTAGGCCTGTTTGCTTTTTTAAATAGAAACTGCAGGTTAAGATTCTGTTTGGGGAAGTTTTTCTTTCTTGAATCATGCAAGTGAAGCATGCGTGAATCTAAGTAGCTACACCTCTTACTTTTGCATTTAATGAGGATTTACGCCTAATAATGTAGAATCATGACCACATTTGGTTAAAATTAGGCCATAAAGATTTTAATATCTAAGGTTTAGGACTTTATGGGTTGGTTTTAATGCTGAAGATCCATAGACCTTGGTAAAAGTATAGGTAGGGCTGGATTACTTTGGCCTAAGATTTAGTTAAATAGTTGATCATTGACAAGCTTGTATTGTGTAGTATTAGATAGCTGCAAAGAGAGGTAGGTTATACACTAGTGTACAGGATTAAGTTATAAAGGTCAAGGAAAACTAGTTCTCA
Source organism: Bathynomus jamesi (assembly GCA_023014485.1). NCBI lineage: Eukaryota > Metazoa > Arthropoda > Malacostraca > Isopoda > Cirolanidae > Bathynomus > Bathynomus jamesi. The sequence goes on along the minus strand of JAJOZX010005385.1, from coordinate 218,719 downwards.
TTGGAAATACCTGGAAAAGTTGGGGAATTCTCAAATTTAGTAGACCTGCAGTTAATACAGTTGTAGGCTACTGTACTATACTGTTTTAATACTGCACTGAAGGCTGTCAATAGTTCCTTGGTTTTGTAAATATTTATGCACTAAGTTTTACAATTTTTTAAGTTTTGGTGACAAATGGTAGCATTCTGTACAGGGGTTTTGTCCATCCATGTATGGAGTAAACTTCTTGTGTATGGGTGGCTCAACCATGCTCATCCTTTTTCTGTCCAACTCTAACACAAGGGTTAATTGGTATTTTTAATCTTTTATCTACTTAACCAGTTAACTCTGGAACAATCTTCCTCAATCTACCAGGGTTGTGGAGTCGGTCCAAAATTTTCTGACTCTGACTCCGACTCCACACATTGTAAAAAATCTAAAAATCCGACTCCGACTCCTCACATTTTAAATATACGACTCCGACTCCTCTAGTGTTTCACTCTATAATTATCATAATAATAAGACATTTCATCACCACCACATGAATCATCAGGTTACTTTCTAGGATAAGGGAACATTCAAATATTAAGAAGGATATTGACTTGTAGATTATCATATTAAGGGATTTTTATTTTTTCCAATAATATATATATATATATATATATATATATATAAATGAAAAAGATTCTCTTAAACATAATTAAGGTCTAACCAGTAGTAGTGCTACTTAAAATTGAATAACCCTTCTTAACCTAGTGGCTATAACCAGGGTTGTGGAGTCGGTCCAAAATTTTCCGACTCCGACTCCACACATTGTAAAAATTCGACTCCGACTCTGCCCTGAAACGTGCGACTCCACGACTCCGACTCCACAACCCTGCAATCTACCCCCCCCCCCCCCCCCTGGTCTACGACATCCAACTGTAGCGTTCAGAACTTTGATTTGACTTCTTTTCCTCTGGGGAGGGAGGAAGCGGCGATTTTGCGAGTGTTCACCTTGGCCCCTCCTTCCTCCATTCTAGACCTAATCAAAAATCTTTACAAAATGAGTTTCATTGGTAGCCTTTTATTTGCAAGCTATTGAAGTTCAATATGAGCTGCTTTTGTGGCTCTGCAGACCAGAGGTAGGGAGTCGGGAGTCGGTAAAAATGACCGACTCCTGACTCTTTGATTCAATTTCTATATGCCAACAATTTACCAGAATACTACTCTGCCCTAAATAATATCTTCCTGAACTAATTCTAGATTCACATTTCCACATTTGATTTATTGTTCTGGTAAATCTTAGCAAATGAATTTCATATTTCTATTTTAGGATACTAGGTACCATATAAAAATTAGCAATATATTAATTTAATTAGCCCCTATTAGTAATGAGTCGTGGGCCTAGTAGAAAATCAGCAGTCTTTCAATATTTTAAGCTAAATGAGGATGAAAGTATTTTTATTTGTCAAGTAGAAAAGGATGGTAAAGAGTGTAATGCAAAAATTAGTACTTACACTGGGAAACATGCTAATGCTCCAACTAGAGCCTCAAACTTGAAATGCCATCTACGAAACAAACATCCAATATTTATAAGGTTGTAGATCAGCATGATAAGGAAAGAGTCAGGAGTCAGAGTTGGTTTTTAAAAATACCGACTCAGGAGTTGGGAGTCGGTTGTTTTTGGCTGACTCCCCATCCCTGCTGCAGACATCAAAGTGGTTTTCTGTTTCCCTTCATACATTTTGTAGCGTATCATACTGAACTTTTCTAACAGCCTCGCATATCCCTTCCTTCAAATGTTCCAAAGTTGTTGCCATTGGTGGAACAAAAACTTCATTTTTGACAGAGCCCCAGAGGAAGAAGTCAAGGGGGTTAGATTGGGCAAACAAGCTGGCTAAGGAATGGGGCCCCTCTATGCCTGATCCCAGTGATCAGGCAATTGCTCATTCAGGAATGTTGTAACCTCATTGTGGAAATGGGGTTGTACACCATCCTGATGAAACCACACATTAACTTTGTCCTCTAGCAGTGGGGCAACAGCCACAGCTGTAGCATATTCCAGTAAATGATACTGTTGTTTGTTTAGCAAAAAGAAATAGACCATACACTTTCTTGGTAGTAAGAGTGCAAAACTTTAGGGCTATATCTGACATGTTCAATATTACAAATAAAAATTCCCTGAAATATCCTTTATTTGTATATCTTGCTTTTTGCTATAGTTTTGTTAGTTTTTTCATAATGTTTAAAATTGGGAAGATCATTTGTAATCACCCCGTATATTGAATTAATTTCACAATTACAGTAAATGTGAAGTAAAAAAATTACGCACACCCATGAGGAAAAATGAAAAACAATTGCAAGGCCTTTCACGTATTCAACAGTATACTGTGTCAGGAAATGAAGAGAGAAGGCAAGAAGCTGAAAATATATGCCCAAATATAGGGTGATTTTGGCTCATGGGGTGACATTGGCACTTCTTAAAAAAAAATAATACTGGTTTCATGCATTTTATGCAAAAAAAAGTCTCATGGGAAAAAAAAAAAAAAAAAAAATCATCATTTTCAATCTATGGAATTTTGCCTATCTTTTTGTCTAAACACTTTTTTCTCTGTTCCTTAATTTATGAGTTATGTTGGGAGTTGCGACAATTGTCACAATGTAACTCATAATTAAGGAAGAGAAAAAAGTGTTTAGACAAAAAGATAGGCAAAATTCCATAGATTAAAAGATAAATGTGCTTTTTTTCCATGAAACTGTTGATTTTATGCAAAATACATAACTCAGAATCTAAAAATTCAGGATTAATAACTGAGAAACAAAGAAAAAAAATTGAAGACTATTGAGGGATGATAGTCAGAATAAAAATGAATATACAAGTTATTATTAGTAGGTTTGCAAAAAACTTAAAATTTGAATTGATTGGTACATCTCTGAAATTTTGATCCAGAAATGAGTAATTGTCATTTTCATCTCTGAAGGTTGAGACATCGCAGTTAGCAAATTTTTGTCAAGCTGAACATCTTGGGGGAGGGGGGGGTAACTTATGTAGGAGTCGGAAAAAGTTTATTGTATAGCAAATTTAGGATTCTGCCCGAACCTTTTTATAATTCACCCATGGTTTCTGCCCATACATTTAGTGTGGAAAGTATGAAAGAGGGTGTCTTTAGTTTCGCTTGTACAGAACCAGAAGTTCCTAATAGTTGTACAATACTGTATTTGCTTTAGCACAGAAGCTTCAATGTTTTCTTATATCTGAGTCATCACTCAAGGAGCTGGTGACAATTTGCCCTAAATACTTAAATTCTTGTACTTCTTCCATTGATTCACCTCTCATTTTTAAACTAATATCAGCTTGCTTTTGCGATGGAATTGCATAACCTTAGTTTTTGTAACATTAAAAAGAATGTGGTTCTACAAATACAATTCAGTGACTTTTAGGAGACAATCCAGACCTTTAACAGAATGACTTATTAGCACCATATCATCGGCGTAGACAGAGTTATTTATCCTCGTGTTAGCTAAACAACATTAACTTTTGCCTCATTAAATGAAGCAATCAAGCAAGGAGCCTTGCCTCACACCGCAGGAGAAACCAGAACACTCCGGACAATGACATTGACCCCTCCTAATTGTAAAAGACTAGTGTACCAAAATTTCAATAAATTTAGTATGTACATGAACTTTCCTGTCCTTTTAACTTTTTAAATAAAATATTGTGATTCACTCTATCATATGCCTTACTTGTATCCAGGAAACAACTACAAATTGCTGAATTACTGTCATTGTATTTAAATATAATTTCCTTGAATACACAGGTATACAGATCAATTGAGTGGGGCCTTTTAAAACCACACTGATTAGATGTCCATAAGTAATCATTTAATTGGGGGTAACAAGTTTTTGTTTCGAGAAGAAAGAAGTGATAGCAATAGGCCTGTTATATATATATATGATGCAAACCCACAAGGAAAAAGAAAAATGATTCCAAGGCCTTTCGTGTATTCAGAAGTACACCTCGTCAGGAACTAAAAGGAGAAGGCGAGATGACAAAAATATATACAAGCGGGACAGAAAAACAAAGATTAGCACATGATTAACAAGAGTTAATCAACTCTTGTTAATCATGTGCTAGTCTTTTTTTCTGTCCCCCTTGTATATATTTTTGTCATTTGCCTTCTCCCTTCAGTCCCTGACGAGGTGTACTTCTGAATACACGAAAGGCCTTGGAATCATTTTTCTTTTTCCTTGTGGGTTTATCATTCATTCATTTCACGTGTTTAATTGTGAAATTCATCATATACACCCACACACCCACACCTATCAGAGATAGGCCCAATATTCTGGATTTATTTCTTGCCTTTCATCCTTCTCCTTACTGAACTTTCTCCGTTGGGTTCCTCCGACCACAATCTTGTATCTGTTTCCTGTCCTTTCGCTCCAATTCGGCCTTTGGATCCTCCCAAGAGGAGGTACCTTTGCCATTTTGGCACCGCTGATTGGGAGGCCCTTGGGCAGTACTTCTCTCATTTCCCATGGAATGATTACTGCTTCCGTAGTCGGGGCCCTTCGAGTGTGCTGAGCGCATCACGGAGGTAATTCTCTCGGGCATGGAGGCGTATATTCCATATTCTGTTCCAACTACTAATGCCAAAAAAACCTTGGTTTAAATTTACTTATTCAAATGCTGTCAGCAATAGAGTGGTACTGTCGCCATCCAACTCCCGACTCTCGCTCAGTTTACATTTCTGCCCGAAATCGTACAAATTCTGACAAAAATGCGAAAACTTAACCAATTCTAATTCTTCTCGCTCTTTATGGCATCTAGCTAAGAACCTCTCCAACAACTTTACTTCCTCTTCTTTCCCTCCTCTTTTCCATTCCGGCGGCTCAGTTGCCGTCTCTTCTTGCAAAGCTGAACTTTTCGTTCAAACTTTCGCCTCCAACTCAACCCTGAACGATTCCAGTGCTGTTCCTCCATCTCCTCCCTCTGACTTTATTTTCTGAAATTAGAATATCTTCCAAAGATGTTCTTTCTGCCCAATATGGGCTCAACTCTAGGAAGGCGTACGGTCCTGATGGTGTTCCTGCTGTTTTCAAAAATTGTGCTTCTGTGCGAACACCCTGCCAAGTAAATGCTTTTTTGTTTCACCTGGTACATTTCCTTCATGCTGGAAGTTCATTCAGCCTGTCCTAAAGAAGGGTGACCACTCTCAATCCTCCAACTCTCGTCCAATTGCTTTGATTTCTTGCCGTTCCAAAGTTTTTGAGTCTGTCCTTAATAGGAAGATTCTTAAACACCTCTCTTCTCACAATCTTCTTTCAGATCGTCAGTATGGGCTCCACAAAGGACGCTCCATATCTCTCTGCCTTTTGGTCATCCTGCGTTTGGGATTTCGGTAAAACTTTTGCTATTACGCTCGACGTACAAAAGCTTTTGAGTCTCGCATATATCTTTAATTTCCAAACTCCCCTCCTTCGGTTTCTATCCTTTTATCTGCTTTCCTCTATAATTTCCTTTCTGGCCGATCTACGTATAGCTGTGGTTGTAGATGGCCACTGTTCTCCTAAAGCTATTAACAGTGATGTTCCTCAGGGTTCTGTCCTGTTACCCACTCTTTTTCCATTTATTTTCCAATGATTTTATTAAGTCGCACTTCATATCCTATTCACTTCTATGCCGATGATTCCACTCTTCACTTCACCCGTTTCGCAAAGCGGTCCTCTCAACAGTCACACCATGATTCGCGTAGGACTACTATGGTACACCTGACCTGATCTTTCTGCCATCTGTGATTGGGGCAGAGAGAACCTTGTGGCTTTTAATGCCTCAAAATCTTGGTTCCTCCATTTGTCACAATCTACACGACTATCCCCTTACCTTCAACAATACACAACTCAATCGTTCCTCTTCTCTTAACATTCTTGGCATTTCCTTTTCTCGTGATCTTTCCTCGAAAGATCAATCACACGCACGCACGCACGCTTTCCAAAACAGCTTCTAAGAAATTAGGTGTGTTGTACCGGCTCCGCAGTTCCTTCATCTCCACTCGGTTGCTGTCTCTGTACAGGGGTCTTGTCCGCCCGTATGGGGTACGTTTCTCGTGTGTTGGGTGGCTCAACCCACACAGCCGTACTTGATTGAGTGGACTGGAAGGCTTTTCGTCTCATCATTTCCCCGCCTCTTACTGACTGTGCTCAAATCCTCTTTCTTCTCCACACTGTTGCCTCACTCTCTCTTTACTATCGCTATTATAACTGACACTGCTCTTCTGAACTCTCTAATTGCATGCCTCCTCTTTTAAGGAGAGCACGCACCACCAAACTTTCTACACATTCTCGTCCCTTTTCTGTTCAACCCATTAACGCGAGGGTTAATCTGTATTTTCAATTTTTCGCGTACTCAACCAGTCAACTCTGGAACAATTTTCCTTAATCCATCTTTTTCCCCGTCTATGACCTCCAGTCTTTCAAACGCTGAGTGTCCAAGCATTTCGAAAACCCTGGACCTTAATTTTGGCTTTTTTCTTCTTATGGTGAGGGGGTGGGGTGCATTCACCCTTGGCCCCCTTTTCCTGAAAAAAAAAAAAAAAAAAAAAAAAAAAATATATATATATATATATATATAATTATATATTATATATATAGCCTTGGTCAGAATTATTAGGCACCTATTAAAATTCTAAGCAAAAATATGTTAGTGCAATAAAGGATATAAAAACAGATATACCTGTTACTTTTAATTATTTACATTAATTTTAATACTTGGTGTGTCTGCCTTTGGCCTTAATTACCACCTTTATTCTGTTTGCCATATTGCTCACTAAGTTGTTGCATACTGAGCTTGGCAGTTTATTCCATTCCTGCTATATAATGTTCTTCAGTTCACTTTTAGAGGTGCATCTGTGCTTCCTGATACTCTTCCCGAAATGGGCCCACAGGTGTTCGATGGGATTTAGGTCTGGTGATTGAGGGGGCCAATCCATGACTGATATTATTCTGCTCGAACCAATTTTTGCTGTGATGAGAAGTGTGGCACGGAGCGTTGTCTTGTTGGAAGATGACACCTTCAGGGACATTATTGTTGAAGATTTTGGCTACTGAACGCTCATATACTTGATCCAGCACGGTGGTGTACTTGATAGAGTTCATCCTGCCATCACAGATTTTCAACATTCCGATCCCTGCCAGAGCCATGCTACCCCCTCCGAACTTCACAGTAGGTACCACGCATTCAGCATGGTATGCTTCACCTGCTCTTCGGCGAACATAAACGGCGCCAGGGGTCCCGAAAATCTGACAAAAAAGTAGGATAAATGAATTGTTTTACCATAACGGTTGTAATGCATTTCTATACAATGTAACAATATAAATAAGCAACTACTCTGAATGTGTGTCTTACCTCGAAGTTACTTTCATCGGACCAGATCACTTTAGCCCAGTCCTCAAGGGTCCAATTTTGGTGTTGTTTGGCCCACATTAGACGCTTCTTTCGGTTGACCTCAGACAGAAACGGCTTTTTCGTGGCCTTCCGTCCTTTGAGGCATTTTTCTGCAAGCCGCCTTCTAGCGGTACGACTGGAGATGGACTTCCCAGTTGTTGACTGAAAGGCTGCAGCGACGTTCGAGGATGATTTCTTACGATCTGTCAGGCTAATTCTTTTCAGCAGCCGGTCTTCTCGGGCCGTTGTTGACCTTTTCCTACCTTGCCCTGCCCTATTCTTGTAAGACTTGGTTTCCTTGTACCTTTTTAACGTTGTCCGTACTGCACATCTTGAGCATTTCATTTGTTTTGCAATCTTAACCTGGGATAGTCCTTGCGAATGTAATAAGACTATTTGGGCCCATTCACCTTCTGAAAGTAGCTTACCCCTCGCCATTATTGTAGCAACTACTTTTGTAAACAAATAGAACGCGTGATATTAGGTCGTTTTTTCTTCTTAACTCGCTTACATTTGTATTATCTTCGTTTTACATCTCACAAATTTCCTGAAAAACAAATGTGTGTTATGTTCGTTATTTATTCTTGATATCTTATCAAAAGCATTAAAGTTTCAATTAATCACTAAAACAACACATTTGAAATTATTAAACGAATTAATATGTAGTTTAAAACAAAAAAAGAAGGGGTGCCTAATAATTCTGACCAAGGCTGTATATGTATATGTATATATATATATATATATATATTATATATATTATATATATGTGTGTGTGTTTTTGTAGATAAGTTGGTGAGTTCTCGTTATCTTTGCCAACTACATTTTAGTTAATTTCAAGTTTTAATTAATTAAAGAAGAGAGTATGTCAGTGAGATTATAGTAGTTTTCAGCAAACTGATAAATAAATTGCATGTTTTAAAAACGGGTCTATTGTACTGTACTGATGACACTCGTCAAGTATGATAATTGGCCAGAACTTAGCTATGACTTTGGAATTTACTCATTTCCAAAACTGATAATGATGTCTTTGTGAATGATTCAAGTTTGTAAAGTTCCTTTCCATAGAATGGAACAAATATGATTTAAGTATGATACGCCCAAACGAGTCGTCTATAGCCGGCAGCACGCGGGATCGTCTCGCGGCTGACGACTCGAGTCGCGTGTGATTTTACATCGACAGAATGAGAGCCCGCACACTGCGGCAACCGCGACGCGAATCGCGTCGCGGTTGCTGTTCAAGTCGTCAGTCGCGAGACTAGTTTGAGATGTAGGACTTCAAAAGTCTTCGATTCCTCCAGCTGACTAGTTCAAGCTTCGTTTTTAACTATTATGGAAGTTGGGTTGGCAGCCATTTTATTGTACGACTTTTTTCATCTCTAAAATAGAGAAAATAATGACCTCATTATGATCAAGTGCGTTTTAAAATTAAGACGTTTTTATAAGTAATTTTTAACCGTTATCAAAGTAATAAAATTGTTGTTTCGAGTCTTTTCCTGTTTTCGTAACTTGTTTATGATCAGCGTTTCATTAAACCATTGAAATAAATCCGTAAGCAGTCATTTTTAAGCATTATATATTATTATTACAGCAACTCGAAGCTGCTGTAGGCCTAATAATGCAAGGATGAGTCTGAAAAATGTTGATGGAGCACATTTTGCCAACGTATCGCTATAGGTTTTGATGTAGACATTCTTTTAACTAGGTGAATTGCTGAATTATTACTTTTTTTTTTGTCAGATGGGTTGAGAGGTATTGTTCTTCGGGATAACGGGTCCAGTAGGCCACTGTCATTCCTGAAAATAGCTTTACTTTAGGTAACCCAATTTTATATATTATTAAAATCGTGTGTGTGTTACAGAAAATTGTGAAGTAGGGATTTCATGTAAGGTTAATAACATGTTTTCGTTAGTTTCGACGAAAAAATCACAACTGAACCTAACCGATCGTCAAGGGCGTACAATTGACCTAACCGGGCATTCAATAATTTTCCCGTTGGTTTAACAAAAATATCACGACTTAACCTTACAAGAAAACCTGATTGCGCGCGCGCGCGCGCGCACACACATATATATATATATATGTAAAGAACGACGCGTGTATAGAAGAACGTTCCGCGACTTCTGATTAATCGAGGACCATGGTGTAGTGGATAGCATATCTGACCGGCAATCGGAAGATCCCGGGTTCGATTCCCGGGTGGTTACCTCATTTTTCACTTGTTCGTTCTCCCTCCTCATCTTGTGCGGAACGTTCTTCTATACACGCGTCGTACTTCCTTACTCCCATCTGCTCCATCGCATCTAAAACCATACCCCCTCCTACCCACTATCCAGCAACTGACCCTTACTCACTCCCCTAGTCTACCACCCCCAGCACAATAACATCGCCCACTCACTGCCTCGCCGAGATATGTACCGCTTTCTATACGTACGTACGAATCGGCGCTAAATTAGAGAAAAAAAAAAAAATACACGCGTCGTTCTTTACATTAATTATACTGTGTTGTTTGCAGGTAAAATGTGTGTGTGTGTATATATTATATATATATAATATATATATATATTAGTAATGGGGAGGGGTAGTTTTTTAATTTCTTTTTGCACAAAAATTTTGACCCCTCAAAGACCCCCACTTTTGGTTTTGCTCAAGTAATTTTATTTAAAATATAAATTAAAATTGATCAAAAGATGCAAAAACCTTCTTTTGTCACACACTACTTTCAGGATCGTAATTAACTTTTACATCTTGAATATTACTAGTTATTCATTACGTATGATTAAGTTTTGATAAGGATTATCAAGACCTCCTAAAATTATAATTTAAGCGTGATTTAATTAAATATCGAACTAATAAAATTTTAACCTCAAAGGGATTAATTAAATAAGGCGAAAAACCCCCTTTTTCCATATTAACACGCGCGTATTAATCGCGTCACGGTCGTTGCAGTTTGCGAAGTTCCTATCCTGTCAGCGTAAACTCATACGCGACTCGAGTCGTCACGAAACGATCCCGCGTGCGGCCGGCCTTGAAGTCTACCCGGGAGTCCAATTAACCTAACAAAACCTTTAACGGAAAAATATTGCTTAATCGCGTTAAGTTTGGCCGCAAATATTATTGCTAACCCCACGAATCGTGCGCTAGGGCCTAGGCCTAACATTAATTAATATAAACTTTTTGGTCTGAAATATAAAAGAAACTGAAAAAAATTGTAACCTGCGGGTGTATATCTAATTTAAAGAAGAGCTATTTTATTATACCTATTTAAATTGTAGAAACGAGACTTTTTTTTGTTTTGGCAACATGAAAAAAGTAATTTATTGAAGCTATATATTTATTTTCTATTGCATAGAACAAAACGAAAAAAAGTTGTAAAACTGTGTGTGTTGGGGGGGGGGGTGCAAAAAGCCCCCGCCCTTTTCTCTCTTGGAATGGATCGAACAACCTCCAATTCTTTGACGGAGTTCTGCCAAATATTTGGGTTTGTCTTAATACCCAAGTGTTTTCAGATAAAAGTTCAAAGAAATTAAGTTGGGCGATCGAGGTGACCCATATCCAACGCTGAATCACCATTGTAAACATGAATCACCAAAAGTTAACGTTTGGTGTACCATGTCACGAGATTAAATCTGGGTTTTGTTTTTTACGATTGTATCGTGATTAGGACGAATTGTCTTTATACTGCGGAGCTTTTCATTCCCAACTAAGCGCTATTAAAGTTGAGATTAAGGGTGTAATCTTTCAGCAAGATGAGGTGGATTCCCACTGTGCCTTTGCTGTTTGCAACTTTCTAGACGCAACCTTTCCTCAGCACTGAATAGACTGCGGTGGACCGACGGCATGGCTACCTCAATCATTCGACTTTAACCCTTTTTGATTTTTATATATGGGACTATGTTAAAACACTCGCGTATTGTGGCAATCCCGGTAGTCCGATAGAACGCTGCCAAAGAAACGGAGGTTACTACATCCATTCCACGAGATCATTTAATAATGCTGTAATGGAGTTCGAACGTAGAATATATGAGTGGGCATACATTGTAGCGATGAATGATTATGATCGTGTGGAAGTGTTGCGTGTGAGGGAATAGTAGGCCTATATGGAGTTATCATTGATGATTTGAATAATTGTTGGGAGGAAGGCGCATTAAAAAAAATAGATTGAGGGATAATCGTTTCGAATCTTTTAAACTATTTTCCCCCCAGCTTCAGAGAGGGGGGACATAGTTTAAAAAAGTCACTATTAGGGGGGAGATAATTTAACAAGTTTTACTTATCTTATTTACATAATAGAATTTTTAAGATATGCATATGAGATACGTATCTCGAAAATTCTATTATATTATCAGGTCATCCCATAAGTAATATCGTTTTTTACGATAGATTAAGTTTAAACTAGTCCTACTCGGTTTAAGCATAAATTTTCCGAAGGTTATATCTAAGAGGAGATCTATCGTGTTTCGCTACATACTTTACACACCTTGACCAGTGAAGACATGTTTTGCTTTATGTGAACCCCTCATAAACATGACGGTATCAGAAGAGCATATCGGGCATATAATGCTTTAAGAGTTCAAAAAAGGAAATAGTGCTACTGAAGCAACGCGAAACATTCAGGACGTTTATGGCAACGATATTCTGCATGTGAAGAAATGTCAAAGATGGTTTCAAAAGTTTAGGAATGGTGACTGCTGTTTGACAGATGCAGCACGCTCTGGACGCCCTGCTGAGTTTGATGATGACCTGCTGTTAGCCGCATTTGAAGAAGACTGTTCAACAACTGTCGAAGAATTGGCCCAGAAACTCAATTCATCCACCATCCATCGACATTTGCCACAACTCCAGAAAGTGCCTAAGTTAGGAAAATGGGTGCCACATGAATTGTCGGTCGACAATCTGAGGATGCGGGTAAACATTAGCACAGCTCTTCATTCCCGTGAACTCCAAGATCCGTTTTTGCACCGTTTAGTGACTGGTGATGAAAAGTGGATACTGTACCACAATGTTAAGCGCCGTTGACAGTGGGTTTGTGTCGGAGAACCAGTGACACCACAGCCAAAACCAAATCTTCACCCTCGGAAGGTGTTGCTTAGTGTTTGGTGGGATAAAGGTGGTGTAATGCACTTTGAAACCTTACCACACAACCAAACAATCACCGCTCAAGTCTACTGTCAACAACTGGGTCGATTGAACACTGCACTAAAAGAAAAGAGACCTTCTTTGGTTAATCGGAAAGGAATCGTGTTCCACCACGATAACGCACGTCCTCATACCGCTCGGATCACTTCTGCAAAAATTGAGGAGCTTGGGCGGGAAAAACTTCCACATCCTCCATATTCACCAGACCTTGCGCCTTCAGATTATCATCTCTTCAGGAGTCTGCAAAACTATCTTGAGAAACTGTATACTTCTTTGGATGACCTGCACACCAGTCTCAAATTTCAGTTTTTTTTTTTTTTTTGTCCTTCAAATTCCGATAAAAAAAACGACATTACTTATGGGCAGTGGTGGGCACCGTTAACCAAAAAGTTAACTTCGTTAACCGCTAATCCGTAACCAAAAAGTTAACTTCGTTAACCGTTAATCCGTTAATTCGTTAAACATGTAACGGAAGTTACCGATAAACCGTTAACGTTAACTTTTATTATAAAAAAAATGAAAAACACACTATATATATAATTTAATTTTCCCTCTTCTCGTTCTCCATTTTGTCCATGAGATGCATGTTGCCCTTCATGAAAATTAGCATATCAAAGTTTTCATCAGACAGGGATGATCTCTTGGCCCTCAGGATGTCCTTGCCCATAGAGAACAAACACTCCACTGGAGGGGATGGCTGTGTTGAACTTGATGAACAAGTCCACCAACACTTGCTCACCCAAGAAGGCAGCATCTGTCAGCAAGTCCTTGGAGTTGGTCTCCAGCCAGGTCTTGACCAAGTTCTGGGCCTTGCCCTTGAGTGACCTGTGGCTTCTGCTGCTCTCTTTTGTCTGGATGACAGCACTGAAGAAGTCATCCTCCTCCTCCTCCTCGTTGTTGCTGCCCACTTCGTTGGACTGCTGCTTCATGGCCTCCTCGACTGTACCCTCCATGCTTTTCCTCACCCTGGCGACCTTGGTGTCATACTTGTCCAACCAGATGAGGTGAAAACGCTCCCATTGTAAGACATCAATTGACTTAATTTATGTCATCAAAGTGCATGAGAATTGAAATCTTACCTGATCAGTTTTATGGTTCTTGAAATGTATCAAGGAGACTACTAATAAGGTACTCACAGACATATTATAAATATACATGACTTACTTGACAACGATTATTTTTAAATATTCACTAGCACAAACATGTTGCGCAAGAGACAGACTGCAAATGAAACGAATGTAGTTATTTGTTGTAATTGTTACATATATATTATTGAAAGTGCCTTAAAATGCTCGTGATATTTCTTGAAAGAAGTTGAAACATTCAACTCAAATGGCAAATCTTTCCGCCTGATTTTACAGTCGACCATGTTTTGCTCAAACCAATGCCATAAATAACTACCATATTTGGTAAGATACAAATTGTGGCGACGGAAACAAATATATCGCCTGATTTTGCACTGCGGAAATGGAAATTCGTTCATCACTATTAACAGTGGCGGATTAATTGCGCACCTGCTCAGCACTGAAAATAATAGAAACTTTTAAACGTTTATTTATGAATTTTTTGGGTTAACGGACTTGAGTTAACGGAAGTTAAATGTAACGGAAGTTAATTAGTCCGATAATGATTTTCAAAGTTAACTTAAAAGTTAAATCGTTAACGAAAAAGTTAACTTCGTTAATTAACGATTAACGGATTAACGGTTTGTGCCCAGCTTTGCTTATGGGATGACCTGATGTATCATATTTCCGGTTTATAGAGAACCATTATTTGCATAGAATAAAATTTGAATGTCGGTTAGTCAACTGTACGCCCTTGACGATTGGTTAAGTTTAGTCGTGATATGATAATAAAAACCCACTCTAATAGCAGTTCATTTCCACAACAGTTTCGATGCCCACTGGCATCCTCTTCGGGTATCCACCTGAAGAGGATGTCAGTGGGTATCGAAACTGTTGATAAAAACCCACTCTAATAGACAGTTTATTTCCACATCATATTTTGACCTTCACGTAGGAAAAAAAAAAAAAAAGATTTTTGCATTTATTTAGTCGTGATATTTTCATTAGTTTTAACGAAAATATCACGACTAAACCTAACCAATCGTCAAAGGTGTATAGTTGACCTAACCGGGCACTCAAATTTTATCCTATGTAAATAATGGTTCTCTATTTATTATACGTTTGCAATAAATAATAAATTTTTTGTTATTGGTTTCTTAGCTTATTTTGGTTAATTTGCCAAGTTTAAACTTTTTGGGGGATGTAGTTGAAAAGATCAACATTGGGGTGGTGGTTGCTGAAAAGAGTATGTTAGGGCGGGGGGGGATAGTTTAAAAGATCGATCGTTTCTAATTCTTTTCATCAAAATATCGTACTTTATTACAGTAATAATGATTGCGCATGCCTTTAGGCATCTTATCTCGCAGATTTGAAGCATTGTTGTCTAATTTGTCTTATTCTCTTTAACATTTCTGAGTATTCTTTGATCGCGGTGGTTTTCAATTTCAAACCAAAGAACCCTTTCAGATTTTCAATCTATATACCTCGGGAAACCGTGCTATAAAAAATTACCTTATTTTTACACGCAGTTCTAATAAGTAAAATCTGTAGTTTTATAGTATAGTGCCAAACCGCCTTGGTAGCGTTTGGAAAGTGGTTAACACCCCGATTTAAAATAATAAAAATTTCATTCCGAAACGCGGAACAGTTTGAAAACCACCGTTTTATTGGATGAACACGGTAATTTTACCTCTTGTCTAGTTTATCTCGAAGTAACTCTGTAGTTCAGATTTGGAGGTACGCGTCAGTTTCAAAACCTGGTGTTCCTCCTCTTGTAGGTAATTATTTACAATCGAAGCTGCGCGCCTTGAGTCGTTATTTTACTGGAGGACGAAACCTTCGGCCACGGTTCGACTTCCTGATTGCGTAGCATGATGTTCAGCCGAGTCGTCTCACACACACACACACACACACACACACACACACCACACACACACGATCCTTCGATTTCAAGATCTCCCGTTTTTTCAACAGCAAAACAACCCCCGACCTTTACAATTACCACCCCAATACTTCACAGTGAATGGCGAGGCATTTTTCTGACTCTTTCATACCTTTCTCTTTGCGTAAAGTTTTGTTCCAAAGAGTTCAGAGAAGGATTCGTCAGTCCAAAGTACGCGGTTCCTCTCTTCTACTGTCTAACTCCTGCCCTAGTGCTGTCTTGTGTTTTCGGGTCGTAACCATTCCTTCCCCTCTGGCCAAGCTCCTCTTTGGCGCCTGATTTTTGTTGTTGAATTGAAGTCATCTGCAATTTCTGTGCTTGTGTGAAAACGATTAGCGTTTCTCTCTCTCTCTCTCTCTCTCTGTTTATTTTCTTCCTCCTTCCACCTTTATCCATGATAATATTCATTTCTCGATTACAAATCTTATATACAGGGTGTTCCATAAGTCCGGTGTCGTAGGAAAATTTATTTTAAGTTAAATTTACAAAAGTAATACATTAGAATTAAAACAAAATGTTCAAATTGATGTCTTGTTTTGAGACCTTTTTTTTTTATTACACGTAGAATAACGCGCAATGCCTAATATGGAAGTGAGTCATACTCGTGAGGAAAAGGCCGAAGCCTTTTTTCACGATTGTAACTCGCCTCCATATTAGCTATTACGCATTATTCTACCTGCAACAAAAAAAAAAAAAAGTCCCAAAACAAAACATCAATTTGAACATTTGTTTTATTAGTTCTTATGTATTATTTTTGTAAATTTTAAAATAAATCTTCCTATGAGACCGGACTTATGATGGGACACCCTGTATATAAACAAATTTTATAGTGCAGTATTTACCGTGTAATGCGCACGCGTGAACCCCCCCCCCCCCCCCCCCCCCCCCGTTTCCTAATTCGGAGGTTTTTAATTTTGATTTATCCTCCTCCAACTTTCTTTCCCGAAGTCAGAGAGAGCTTAAAAGGTGGGAGTAATTCGTAACGAAAACCTGTATGTTCAATTGCTAACCAATCGCATTTTAGTAGGCCCTAGGCATTATTTTGTGGAGGTACCAGTTAGGGCCTAATAATGTAGGCCATAAAATTGTACGAGAGTCTAGGCTCCGTTTCGACTTTCATTAGCCTCGTAGTCTAGGCTATACCATCTTGTACTGTTGTCACACATCTTTAAAAGAAAAATCGAAAATATAAATAGACCTCACTTTTATTTTTCATTTGTGACCTCTCGAGGCTTTTTTTTTTTCCTTTTCCTTTTCCTTCTTCTGTTCTGTGTCCGTTAAATTACGTGGCTGGCGGCTGTTAAAGTTGGCAGATCTCTGCTGAGGAAGAGCATCAGAAGAAAGAACGTATTTACTCCATTATTATTTTTAATAAATGAATTTGAGTTTCGATTTTTATAGCCTCGAAACCAGTCGTTACGGGCATAGGTCGACTCGTTGTCTGAAAGGGCCGTCTTCGTTGCGAGTGTTTAACCCGTAATTGGTAAACAAATAAATTAGAAATAAAACTATTTAATTTTTAATTTTAAATAGTGATTTTTTTTTTCTTAATAAAATAAACCCTAACCTTAACAAAATTATAGGGGCCTGTATCTCGCGTTTGTTAACCTATCGGGTTATCTTAAATGCGTGATGAAAATAGGCGCCTTGTTGAAACATCTTGATGTAATCGCAATAATAACAATAGATGCAGTAAATCGAGAATTGGGTGGTCAAATGTGCGAGGTTTAAATTCTGTTAAGGAATATTTCTGCTACTGACAGGGTAGCTTTGTCCTCGACCTACGTGGAATATTTGTCTAGGCTCATCAAGATAGAGAAGTGAAATCGTTTCAGCCGAATGTAGTGAGACCGCGGTTTATATTACCTAGTTTGTAGGCCTAAGGGACTACGTGTTGTGGCATTGGTAAATTATATTTTACTCTTTAAGGAAAACATGCTAAAGGGCCAGATTTAACGCTGATTAGACCCGAACCTACTAAGCTTATTGAGCATCGCCTGAAGTTTGTTTTCTAGAATAGGCCCGTTGTAAGTTATGTAGGCCCTACTGTGTAAAAGTGAATGTAGTCTAAATTGTATCGTAATGCAGTTTGTAAGAAGCCTAAATTTTAGGGTAGCAAAGTTTGTGTAAGCCTATAATATGGCCTACAGTTTTTTCACACGTTTTCCGTTTTGTGGGTAACTGGTTTTTGGAGGTTTTTTATCGTTTTAAAGATATTTCGTAGAGGGATGAGGTTCTGCTGATGGCGAAAGAAAGTAGTAAGAGGCCTGAAAATTTCTAAGTTTAAAAATAATTAATATATAGGTAGCACATTCTTTATTCTTATAATTCGAGTGTTTACCCCAAGGGTGTGTGTGTGTGTGTGTGTGTGTGTGTGTGTTTGTGTGTGTTTTGAAGGGATTAGGAGCTGTCAAATGTGGTCTAATGGGTTAGTAAAGGTCTTATAATTATATGCATTAGGGGCTTGTACATATGTTTTATCGTGTATTTAATGAGTAGCCTATCAAAAGGCAGTTTCCCCATTAAGACGACCGTATGAAGTACGGTACGGTATAAAAATTTTTTTTCTCTTCGTAGACCCAAGTTGAATATAATTAACGAGTCTTATAAACAATTCAATGAGGAAGTCTTACTGAGAAATCGAGTTGAGTTTGTATTGTATTTGATTGGTGTTAATTTAACACCAGTCAAATGCGAACTACTGTTAATAAGTACCGTTAATTACATTTACTTAGATTTAGTTGAAGATCTTGTTCATATAAAAGAGTTAAATAAGTTTATAATTATCATAAATACGCGGGCATAATAATTTTACTAGTAATGAAATTGCTATGGGCGATATAGGTCTACCTTTCTTTATTGGACGTAGCGAAGAATCTTTCTCGTGATAACTGTAAACATTCTCTTTTGCTTGAAGCTAAATATAGTGTTATTCTTTTCTTCAGATAGGAAATGGCTTTGTATGATCTTGAACTACGCCGTCTTGCTACTCGAGAGATTATTTTACTCCATGATTCACGAGGAGTGATGAATCAAAGTAAATTATTTGAGGCGTCGCATGGTGTGCTAAGCTTGCCTTGGTTGTTGGTTGGTTGGTTTGCTACTGCCACGTATTATTGGTAGATTCGCCGCTGTTAATTATTAGGGTTTATCATTATAGATTCTAAACTCTGTCATATTCTCAGGATAAAGTCCAAGTACTGACTTTTAGTAGAAAGAGAGCCAATTTTTGTAAGTGGCACTGATAAAATAATTAATTAATTAACCTAAAATGTTTTCTTAGAAGACTATTTTCATTGAGTATTTAGGAAAGGTTTAGTTTCTTAGTAATTACTTATTGTGCTTTCATGGAACTTAACTGGGCTTAAATTATCGTATTAACAGATCTTAAGGCCTTTGCCAGTAGCCTTAGTCCAGCGAAATAGGCTTTGAAATGAGTAAGTTGGTGTAGACCTAACAAAGTTAATTCTAAAAGCGTGTAGCGCAATTCGATAATTTTTAGAGTAGGGTATAGGTCTATAGGCCTCATGCCATAGGGGGCCTGCCGGGTCAATCCCAGAATAGGCACCTGATGTACCTCAATCCCAGATGAAGCACCTGCGTTCAACCTCATTCCCAGAATAGGCACCTTGCAAGGAATTAAATAAAAAAACCTGATGATTACAAAATTTATTGTTTATACAAAGTTTATTACAAATGTAATAAAGGCAAAGTTATAAAAGGTTTAAAGTGGTTTAATAAATAAAGAAAAATTTTAGATATTATAAATTCCTGCAATATGAGCCCGAATGTTTCTGAATCCATCTGAAGCAAATCTATCTTGCCACATAAATTGGTATAGATATAGGTTAGGTTAGAGTTGATTTGTTCAAATATTGATAAAAACGATGAAATTATATCTCTAAAAACTGTTTATATTTTTTTCTCCTCAATCCCAGATTAAGCACCTGTGTTTTGCCTCAATCCCAGATTAAGCACCTAAAAATGATTTCGGGTGCCTATTCTGGGATTGATCCGGCCTGCCTTGCCTTTTCTTTTAATGAAAAAAAATGGCGCCCCTCATTAGCATTGATAATCTCGTGACTAAACGTTGATCGAGTTCAAATACTTGAGGGAAAGGCGTGGGTGGGTTCTTAAACTGTGAACCCGTTTTGAAGCCATTGTTGCATCATGTTCACACGCGTCAACCTTTCCTTAGCTTTTATGTTGCAAGTTCATGTTTTTCAAGAGTTCGGATGCGTCACCCCGAAATAATGAGCGAGTGCCACTTGAAAACTCATAAGAGCAGGTAAAATCAGCTGTGTAATCGCCACAAGCAGTTGTAACCGTCATTGATCGCTGTTTCTTTGTATTTTGAGACAGAGTTGCCAGATACTTTTGAACAAAATTAGCGAGGAACGTATCGAAAAGTCGCAAAAAGTAGCCCAACCCCAATTTCATTATTTTATTATACTATAAAATTTACTTACGGTTTTATTTAAAATTGTAGTGAATTCAATAGCTCGTCGTCTTCTTTTTCTCCTTCATCATGGCTTGTAAAGGTCTTTTCTGACTTTTCGTAAATGCCAGAATTATATTTAAGCATAGGTGGCGAAGGTTCAAAATTAACACACAAATGCTTTTTTCTTCAAGCATCATTTTTATACGAAGTACAGAAGCTAAAAGTTCTAAACCCATCCGATTCCTAAGTTTGTTTTTTGTTGATGTAACTCTTGAAAATACTCGTTCCACAGTTGCATTGCTTATTGGCAAGCTGTATAGCTTTAATGCGAATACAGAAATGTCTTTTAAAACAGGCTCTCCTGCAGCATCTTTAATGTTAAAAGCCTGGCTCCAAAATAATGCCCCATCATTTGGAATGCCGGAAGGAAAAACATCCTTCCAATCAATGTGAAGTAGCTTCCTCCATTGACTTTCTAGAGCATTTAATTTTGATTGGTCAGCTAAATCCAAAGGAAGATCGGAAAAGGGAGGACGAGTGTGACTGAGGCATTTATTTGGTGAAATGTTTTCGATTCGTTTTAATATTGCATAATTTGTGGGGATACGTTTGAGAAGTTCCTTACAGGCACATTTCAGAAATTCGTGACATCTTTTAAAGATGACTTTTTGAGATTCTGCTGCGATTTCTTTACATTTATATTTATTTGCCAGCTGAGTTAAAAAGACATGACCAAAGTCAACTTTTTCAATCGGTAGGAAAATAGATGTATATGTCATTTGTACACTTACATAAAATTTCTGAAAATAGCCCAATGTCGCGAAGTTGTGGGGGAAGTAGCACAAATTCGCAAATCGCAAATCATAAATGTTGATAGCACAGGTCCTCAGAAGTAGCCCCATTTGCGAAAAGTCGCCCAATCTGGCAACCCTGTTTTGAGAGAGACGTTTTCGGAGCAAGAATTCTGTCCAACCTAAGTACTGTAGACGAGTTAGTGATTGTAACCTCTACCATGTGGCTTTGTTTTGGGCCTATATGTCTGGGGCTGCATCGTACGGAAGGTGGGTTGGGTCATTCATTTCCCGTCTCGGCTGCTTCATCCGGAAGTCAGGAAGTTAGTTTTGGGGATTCTTTTTGTTGGCTTCTTTTTAATGAATTTAAATATTGTATCGGTACTGGACAACGTATCTTGTTTAGGATTCTGGCATAGGTCGCCTATTATTAGTTTCGGTAACCTAGCCTTAACAGGGCCTACAGCTAAAATAGTTGGCCTTCTGATAATTATATTATCAGACTATTTATCTAGTCGTAGGTTCGTGTCTCGGCCAGGACTTTAGAAGGAATTTCTTTGGGTCTTTCTTATAGTAATGGATCGTGTCCTACGTAAAGTTGAGGGTCCCCTCCGTTATGTGATGATTTTTGATGTTACGATTTACGGAGGAAGTTAAACCGCTATGAAGATTAAATTTTGATAATTCGTTAGCCCACAATTTTTCATCCATCATCGAGGTGTACTTTAACGAGTGTCGTAGAATATTAATTCTACGCTTCGTAACGGCATATTTAGATAAGGATACTTTTAAATGTATTAACGGCATATCGGATATCGATAAATTGTATTGAGTGCGGGGGGTTGAGAAGCAGTTTCTCCGTTTGACGTTGTTGTAAAACTTCATGTAAATTAGAGTGAAATTGTATTCTTTTTGTAAATGAAGTTGCTTTTCAATAGAATGAATGATTACTAATAATGTTAATTAAGCGGAGGAAAGTAAGAGTATTTAACAACATAAACGCATTTCGAATTTTTTATTTTTTTTAATTTAACGCTATTTGAGTAAATAAATCTCGCCCTGAACTTTCTTCGCCTCGAGTTTAAGCAATTCACACTCGTTGAGTGGAACTTGAAGAAGACGCGGGGCGGGAATGGATGGGATTTTTGGTGGAAAAGTTTTTAATAAAACGAAGGAGAAAGGGTCAACAACAGAGGAAACCGGTGGAAAACCGTTTGGAGAAAAATATTCCGTTTCGAGACCAGAATAATTGATTTAAAAAAATGAAATGATTCTTCATGCTGGCGTTAATAGGATTTTGGAGAGATTTGAAAAGAAAATCCTTTCGAAATAGCTGAAGCTTTTTATTTTTAGGTTTTAGTCTATTTAGGGAATATTTTTTATTATATATTATATTATATTATATTATATATTATATTATATTATACGCGCGGTTTTAGAGAAACCGCGAAGCAGAAGATGGCTGTAGTCCAATTCTTGAGAGAACTTGAGAATACTATTGGAGAAGAGCTTAATTTTATAGTATTTTATTTTTCATCTTTGAAAACCTTATTTTTCTTTTCGTATTTTTTAGTTATTTTAGTTTTAAGTGTAAGCTTAGTTGGTTGTTTTTTTCTTCTTTTGAAGTTGATGAGTGGATGTGTTATGCAGTTGGTAATGCAGCGAGGTCATCATATTGTGTGTCGGTTAATAGAGCCAAATTTTATTGTGTTTGAGTATTGGTGGTTTTTAAAATGGTATTATTGCCCGAGAAGTGATAAATAATTTTTGTGTATTATAAACGCATTGAATTTACCGCATGTAGTTCTATGTCGGTCTAGCCCTGTACTCTACTGAGTTATGGTAAACCGACTTGGTACCTACTTAGCCTACCTACCGTGTCCCGTGCAAGTTTACTTTTTAGCGTGATAGCCTACTCCAATAGGCGCTTTTCCGTAGATGCATACTTTGAAATGTTGTTTTAAAGTTCAGTGACTAATAATCGGCCGAAGGGGAGAAATTCGTCAGAGAAAAATCTTTTATGGCGTTCTGTTCAACATCAGCCCTGAAGGTTAACAGTTTTTAGTGTTAAGAGAATGAGTTGAAAGTTTGTACATCGGATGTTGCGTGTTCTCGAAACCTCGCAGCGATATATGTATTTTTTTTTTAAGCTCTTCATTTGGGATTATTTTCAGGTATTTTTTAATTGAGGTTTAAGCGTCCATTAAAGTGTGAATGGTGAGATTGATTAGTACGTAATATATACGTACGCTATTCATGTTGTACTTAAACCGCAGTACTGTACTCTTGAAATACACCTTTGCACAAATAACCTTAAATTAACGATTTAAAATTGTTATTGAAAATCATGTAGCGCCGTTTGTCTAATTTTATATATATATATATATATATATATATATATATAAAAAATTATTTCACGAAAGTGACACGTGAAAAATTATTATGATGAATAAAACCACGAAGGGAAAAGAAACACAAAAGGGTGCTCAAGCGCTTTCGTCTAATGACAGTGTTCCTGAGGATGTCATTAGACGAAAGCGCTTGAGCACCCTTTTGTGTTTCTTTTCCCTTCGTGGTTTTATTCATCATATATATATATAAATAAAATAAAATGTGGTTTTTTTATGATTGTATTAAAAAAATAATGTTGATCCACAGTTTGAAAAGTAATCGTGTTTGTCCATTTTGTCTGTAGGGTTAGAAAAAAGTTGAGTACCGTAACTGAATTAAAAAAAATAGAAGCCTTTCGACGGATCCCTCCACCCCCTCCTGATCAGTTTTTAAATTAACTCGTCCGTAAACGAGAGTTCGCGTACGAATGCAGTGTTTGCCGCTCTTCGACCAGTCGTGCGGCACCTGGACCAAATCGCTGTCCATCTGTAATGACAGTCATCTTTCAGCCAATGAAGGCGCAATAAAAGTCAGCCATTTAGGTGCCAGTGTTGGCACCGTTGTCATTGCCAACTGGTGCCAACGTTCTTGTCTATCATCCTTGATTCATGACATCATTTGCATTTTGCCCTGAGGGCCACGGATAAGGCGGATTTAATTCTGAGAAGACGAGGGACAAACGCTGTTGGGGCGGCCAGCGGACGTGATGCCATTTATATTGTGCCTCATTGGCACTGTGACGTCATGATAACCATTTTGCCGTTGATGGCATTTTTATTAAATTAAGCCCGTAATTCGTTGCCATTACTTAAGGTGTAAAGGGTTGTTCGGTGCGTGGGTATCTGTTTGGAGGGTATAAAGAACCAGTTCGTAGAGATGGCGGGTATTAGGGCCTGTATGATAACTTGCCTTCTTTACCATTCGAGTGCATGACGATTGAAGATTTCATGCAATATATCATAAATGTAATAAAATGTGTGTGTGTGTAAGGCCGTAGTCTGGCACTGGTACAGAGATACGGTGGCCCTTTTGATCACTCGAGTTTGAAAGGAAAAATTGTGCGAGGTGGCCAATAATTTTGACGTCACGGGAGCGTAACCTTGGAGACGATAAATAGCAGTAGCAGTTAGCGTACGAGTTATAAGAGCTAAAAAGGACCCAAAAGTTCACCCTAGGTTAGCCCCAAGCATCGCTGCTTTTCATTATCAGTCATTAGCATTTGGTATATGGAAAAGGAATTAATTTTCCTGTTGATAAGATTGTATATTTAATAGTTTCGAAATTGGACTTAAGTGGTCAGGCCGATTTTTTTTTGTTTTTGCGTACGAAGAACAAGTTCTAGCTTCTTTATGAGCTTTACTCCGTTAAATAGGTAGGCCTAATGGTAAGCCTACTAATTTTAATTTTTAGCAGAGTTAAACCGCTTTGCTAAAAAGTACATTAGAATGCTCTTTTTACATATTAATGAGCTTCACAGCGCCTCAAGAGCTCGGCACGAACAGGTTCACCCGCAGTGATTGTTGGATAGAGATTATTAACCTTTGTTTGTTAATAGGCTGTTAAGTCTGTTTCATGAACTTGGTTGATTCAAAGATAAGAGTCGAGTGTTCGTCCGTTCTTCGAAACACTCATATTTCAAATGTTCATTTTGACGATTTTATAAATAAGTAAATAAATAGTTTTTCCATAAAATAAATTATTTTTGTCTTCCATTTTTCATAAATTTTGGTTGGTTGGCTTTTAGCTTCCCGTTTTTCTTAGGGATACTCCCGGGACGGGTCATTCCTCTCTCTCTCCGCTGGTTACTAAATATTGTATATACGGTATATATTTATTTATTACTTTTATGGAATTAGGTATTGATAGCGGGAATATTGTTTGTTTATCGTAAGGTAATGCTGATGGGGTGGAATAGACCCAGAGTGTAGCGTAAGCTTACCCCAAAACATTTGGAAAGAGAGGCCTATTAAGTAAAGATAAAATAGCTTCACGTTATCGAGAGGTGAATAGGTTTTGCCTAATTACTGACCACCTTCCCGGATGTGGTTTATAGGCCTATAAAAATTAATTGCCTATATATTGATTCTGCTATGATGCGCACCCTTCGTAGGTCAACCACATTGATAGGTTTAATCAGGCCTACGCTCGATAGGAATAGACCAAGTAAACAAAAGCGAAATACAGTACTTATGGATCTACTTTAATGTAGGCCTACGAATTGTGGTTTATAGGAAGGGTTGGAATTTAATGCATACACGTTGTGTGTGTTTAGAAATTGCGTAATAGCATGTTATAGCGTTGTTATAAATTTAATTGTAGGAGAGCTTTTTATTGTACTTAAGAAATGGAATTTTAATGTGATGTGCGTGTGGACTTTTTGGTGCCGCTGTGTGAGTAATTGTGCATGCATACGGGATACGTACATGGAATTAAATGCGGGTCTCCTATCGGGAAACACTCGAACTAGCGTACGATTGTTTCGTGTATATACAGGGTGTTCCGTAAGTCTAGTCTCGTAGGAAAATATATCATAAATTAAATTTACAAACGTAATGCATTAGAACTAAAACAAATGTTAAAATTGACGTCTTGTTTTGAGGCCCTTTCTTCAGGAGTATAACTCCCTCCCATATTAGCCATTGCGTGTTATTCTACTCGCAACAAAAAAAAAAAAGGCCAAAACACAAAACAGGACCTCAATTTGAACATTTGTTTTTGTTCTAATACATTACTTTTGTAAATTTAATTTATAATAAATTTTCCTGAGACTGGACTTGTGGGACACCATATACAGTATATATATTATATGTGTGTGTGTGTGTGTGATATATCAGGGGGTTATATTACATTCATTGGTGAAATACATACGCATTATCATAATTCACCGACATTTACAAACACCATGCTGCTATTCATTCATGTACGCACAAAGTACACACAGGCCTACATGGGCATGACTAAATTTGAGCCATCGACACGCCCACTTTCACGTGGGCGTATATAGCTTGAAAACGCATTTTCCGCCTTTTAACGTAATTAACCGTTTCTGCCCCGACCAGTGTGTATTAGATGTTATGTCATTGTACGTCATATGTATATACACTTTTTCGCCGAAGGCTTTTTCATATCTGTAATGGAAGTTATGGGCTGGAATTGGAATGGGTTTTCTCCCCTGGCCGGGTGGGGATGGGGGATGGGGAGAAAGTAGTGGGGATGGAATTTAAATTTGATAATTTTCGCGTTGTTATTTTTTTCATAAAGTCCGTCTTTTCCATTGAGGTTTTTTTTTTTTTTTTTTTTCACTCATTTGAAGTTGAATAAATCTATCGATAGCCGAATCACTTAACGCTATCGACTCTCCACCCAACTCTTGTCCCTGGCCCCATCGAGTATAAATACCGGGTATGCGCTGCTCTATCATTTTTGCATACAATTAAGTATGATGAGGAAAGAGAGATGAACATATTCTCTGTTTGAAGTGATGCAAAAACGTTACTCATTTCGTCATCAATGATATTTACTACAAAAATATAATTTAGCTCTTCATAAAAGGTGGATTATATATGGGATGAATTTCATAATTAAACGCGTGAAATGAATGATATAAACCCACGAGGAAAACGAAAAATGATTCCAAGGCCTTTCGTGTATTCAGACCTGACGTCATTCCCTGACGAGGTGTACTTCTGAATACACGAAAGGCCTTGGAATAATTTTTTCCTTGTGGGTTTATATATATATATATATATATATATATAAACCTTTGGTTAGCTTCCGCCCGAATTGTTCATTCTGACGAAGGTCGAGCTTTTCACTCCACCTTAGACCTACAGTTTAACGTGGAATCGGAACCACGCCCCATCAGCAGCCCAGCGTCTTAACCACTACGCCACCTAGGGTACCCATTTATCTACCAACCACTTTCTTTATTGTGTGGAAGGATGAACAGCTGGGTTTTGCCGCTCGCCGCTGCCGTCGTGTCTCGAACCCGGGGCCGATGGATTCATAGTCAGCGACGCTAACCACTACACCACCGAGGCGCATTCCATATGCGTGAATCGTGAATTTTGGTTATATATATATATATATATATATATAATAGTGTATATATATATATATATATATAGTGTATATATATATATATAATATATATATATATATATATATATATATATATATACAGTGTATATATATATATATATATATATATATATATATATATATATTATATATACTATATATATATATGTATATGTATATATATATGTATTGTATATATATATGTATATTATATATATATATATATATAATATATGTATATATATATATATTGTATATATATATATATATATGTATATGTATATGTATATATATATATGTATATATGTATATGTGTATATATGTATATATATATGTATATATATATATATATACAGTATATATATATATATATATATATATGTATATATGTATATATATATATATATACAGTATATATATATATATATAGATATATATATATATGTATATATATATATATATACAGTATATATATATATGTATATATATATATATACAGTATTATATATATGTATATATTATATATATATAATATATATATATATATATATATATATATATATGTATATATATATATGTATATATATATATGTATATATATATATATACAGTATATATATATATATGTATATATATATATACAGTATATATATATATACACAGTATATGTATATATATACATATATATATACACTATGATCAAAAGTATTCGGACACCCCGGAAAATCTGCATTTCTGCAAATATCACCTTCGCCGAAAGGTATGCTGGGAAAAAGCGTGGCGAAACTATAATGCTGAGGTGTTCTGTTAAGTTATCAGTAACTGTTGTGAAGCCATGCCGCGCGGACGTGAACACTTCGAGTTCCAACGTGGACTCGTCATCGGATGTTATTTAAGTAACGTTTCTATACGAAACATTGCAGCCAAACAGGATATACCAAAGTCGACTGTAGCGGATGTTATCATGAGATGGAAGCACGACGGTGCAACTAACGCGAAAAAACGTTCCGGACGACCACGCAAACTGACTGAACGTGATAGAAGTAGTCTGGTACGACATGTCAAGAAGTCCCGCACGTCCTCTGCCGCTTCCATCGCTGAGGAGGTAGGAAGAGCATCCGGTACCTCCGTTAGTACTGTAACTATCCGCAGAGAGATGCAGACTCGGTTATTATGGTAGAGCAGCTGTACACAAGCCACTGATTACAAAAGTTAATGCCACGCGTCGTTTGGCCTGGTGTGTCTCCCGTCGTTCCTGGACCGTGGAGGACTGGAAAACTGTTCTTTGGAGCGACGAGTCGCGGTATTCACTCTTCCAGTCTGATGGGCGTGTTTGGGTGTGGCGACAGGCCGGAGAACGGCTTCTTCCTGACTGTGTACGTCCAACGGTGAAGTTCGGTGGAGGGTCCATCATGGTATGGGGTTGTTTTTCCTTGCTAGGGCTCGGCCCGTTGGTTGTTATATACCCACTACCATGAACGCTGACGTTTATCTCGACGTTCTGGACAATTCGGCCCTCCCTACACTGTGGCAATACTACGGAGATGGCCATTGTTTGTTTCAACAGGATCGAGCTCCCTGCCATACTGCAAGGCGTGTGCAGGACTGGTTTCGTGAAAATAAGGTGGATTTGTTAGACTGGCCTGCTCAGAGCCCCGATCTCAACCCAATCGAGCACATGTGGGACGAACTGGAGCGACGGATACGAAACCGCACACCACGCCCGGCTTCACTTGCATCTCTTGCATCAGCTCTGCAAGAGGAATGGCGAGCCATTCCTGCACAGACTTACCGAAAACTGGTGGAAAGTATGCCTCGACGTGTTGACTCTGTAATAAAAGCAAAGGGTGGATCTACCTGTTACTAAATGCCATAATAAAACCATTTTTCCCAAAACCATGCGGTGTCCAAATACTTTTGATCATATATATATATATCAGGTTACAAAATTAAATTAAGGAAAAACTGTAAAGATATATGGAAAATAGTAATACTAAAATGATTTTTTGAAAAAGAAGCGAAATAAATAAATAAAAATTGATCTGAATTAAGATTTGGTTTTAATTGGTCATAAAAAGTAAGTCCACGATCCTCGCCCACATTTCACTGATGATGCTTATTCCATCAATTTCAATGTGTGTGTGGCTAGGATTAAGTAGGCTGAATTTAGGTGGTTTCGTACCAACGGATTCATTTATGTTCGTAAACTTCGCTGATCGAGGGAAAAAGCGGCGTTACGACACTGGCCACGACGTAGCTCTCATTTTCAGAAGTACTGTAATATCAACATCAAGAAAGGATACATTGGAATTAAATATAAAATTTCTTACGACGCATCGATGCGTCATACCAAGTTTTATATTTAATTTCACTGTATCCTTTCTTGATGTTGATATTACTCCTGAAAATGAGAGCTACGTCGTGGCCAGTGTCGTAACGCCGCTTTCCGTCGATCAGCCAAGTTAAGCGACTGGATCTGAAGAGGAGTTGCGTGGGGCAACCGTTCTCCGCGTCCAGATTATGTAGTGACCCTTGGTTTCGGATCCCTCGCGAAGCTATAGGCTCCATCCATCGTATGACCTTAGATATTAGGGTTAAATAACCAAATCATTAAATTTTCTAATGAAAATAATTAATTCTAAACATCTGTTCACGATAAGCCAACATTCGCGCAACTAACTACTAAAATTTCTGCATTTGTTAACCCTTCGTTCGAAACGTGACTCTGAAGATCCATTTCAACGAAAGATCCCTCAAGATTTTGGTCATCGTACGCGAGTTTACATTTTGAATTAAATATTATACACAATCCGTTTCAAAATAACCGCGTTTCCCCTCAAATTTATTGAATCTGTAATCGGTTTAACAACCTTTTACTAGATTAATAATTTCAAACGAGCTTTCTAAACAACTCGTAAAGATAACTTATATTTCACAATTGCTGAATATGGAAAATTTAAGTTTCGCAGATAGGAATAATCTTATCAAATTATTAAGCGTGTTTTATCCTCAAATATGACTTAAAATAGCCTTCAGACCACACGCAATCATTGGAAGTATCATCAAGTGTAAAAGTTTTCTTTCACGAAAACGTTCCTTTATAGTTTACTAATATACGCGACGGTATGGAGTTGTACGACGTACGTACAAAAAACTCATTTCATGACGCGTATCAATGCGCATATCGGTAAATCCATCGGTACGAACCACCTTTCAAAGAAACGCCTAAATCTTAGCTCTACACACACACACACACACGTTTTCAAATTGCTGCAGCAAGCATCATCAGCGAGATGGAGGTGAGGATCGTGGAATTGCTTTTTATGACCAATTAAAACCAAATCTTAATTCGGATCGATCTTCAATTTATCTCTTCTTTTTAAAGAAATCATTTTATTAGTATTCTTTTTTCCTATATATATATATATATTTTTTTTAAACTTTTAACCATTTTTTTTAGTATACCCAAAGTCCACCTTTTATAAATAGTTAATATTGTTTTTAAAGCGAGTATCATTGATAATGAAATGATTAAGGTTTCAAAACGCTTCGTGTCACTTCGAATAAACAAGGTTCGTTTCTCATTTTCATCATCTTCAAATACGTTTTCAGACCCAAAAATCACTTCATCCCGTCCCCGCCACACACACACACACACACGTGTGTGTGTATATATATATATATATATATATATATAATATATATATATATATACACACACACACAGGGTGTCGGAGAATTATCTGTACAATTTTTGGCTGTTATTAAAAGTCAACCATGAAGTGTAGAAATTCCAGTGTTGTTCCATTTTACAGAGAATCTCATTAAGTTTTTTCTGATACCAAGTTTTGACAAGTTTTTTTAGAAATTCCAGTGTGTCCGAACATTACGGTATCTGTACAATTTCATCTTTTAATAAAATTCTTGATAACACACGTAAAATTTTTAAACAAGATTATTTAGAATCTGTATTTTCAAAAGTTTCTTTTATTAAAGTAACGTTGTTACAAACATTCGATATGTGCACCATTAGTGATTCGCAAAACATCCAATCGATACTCCAAATGTTGCCATGTACGCTGCAGCATATCCACTAGGGCGGCTCGTTTTTACATTTTTCGATATTTGATTGGGGGTAGTGCGGAAAAGTTGCGATTTGGAGAGAAAATAAAGTGTGTAAAATTTTTTTGATCTGCGTCAATACCTTCCGGTGGCGGCGAGTCCTTAAAAATCGAAAAATAGGCCTAAAAACACCACAATTTTATATAATTTTTATATAATGTTCATTGTTTAATGACTGCTATTAATTTATTCAAGCCTATAATAGTGTTCTCAGGGTTGTTGTTCAATGACTGCTATTAATTTATTCAAGCCTATAATAGTGTTCTCAGGGTTGTTTGCACAGAAATATACCGGAATTAACATTTGTATAACATCATGTTAAAACTTGCTTTAAATCAATATTTTGGATATTTTAACGGCTAAGACGCCACCGGAAGTTATTAACAGATTGTGCTGAAATTTTTATTGTTTATTTTGTAAGTCTTTAAAACCATTTTCCAATCTACCCCGTTAGGCCTATTTTTCGATTTTTAAGGACTCGCCGCCACCGGAAGGTATTGACGTAGATCAAAAAAATTTTACACACTTTATTTTCTCTCCAAATCGCAACTTTTCCGCACTACCCCAAATCAAATATCGAAAAAAGTGTAAAAACGAGTCGCCCCTAATATCCACATCAATTCGCTCAATAGCAGCTGTGATTCTTGCTTTTAAATCATCAATGTCTGTCACCCGCGTACATTTCTAAAAAACTTGTCAAAACGTGGTATCAGAAAAAACTTAATGAGATTCTCTGTAAAATGGAACAACACTGGAATTTCTACACTTCATGGTTGACTTTTAATAACAGCCAAAAATTGTACAGATAATTCTCGGACACCCGCTATATATATATATATATATATATATATATATATATATATATATATATATATATATATATATATATATTGACATCCAGGAAACGACCAGTATATAAGAAAACCGAACACGGAGATTAGAAACCCTTTAAATGTATTACACACAAACAAATATACGAGACCTCTATACTGACCATGCAGGCTGCAAATTACAATGTTCACGAAATTTAGTTACGAAAACCAGCTTAGTTATTCCAAGCGGTAGCTCGCTATCGCCCTCCGGGCAGATAGCAGTATATGTCACAGCTAGCTGTATATTGTATACGTATATGTATACTGGTACTTAGTATTATCGGGACTACCAAACTGTTTATTAAGTATTTTTGCTCTCGTCATTTTCGTTTTCGAAGTACTTACATTCACTCGTAATAGACATTAAATAGCTCGTGCTCGGCCGCGGAGTGACCTAGGACCGGGAAACTTGATATAGCACATCGGCAGCTCATGGGCTATCAGTTGGTGGTGGTTGCGGAATTTTCCGATGTGCCGTTTAGTCTGTGCACGGTTCCGAAGAAAGCGGACAGACACATTTTAGCTCAATAGTATATAGGATATGCCTAATGGAAACACACACACGCGAAAAAGGCTGTAAAAATTGCATCGAGAATACTGAAATAGCAATGCTGGACTACAGTAACATGTACAGAGGAGATAATGGCTAGACGAAAGGCAGGGTGTTGTATCTACGTGAAAAATGCATACACACGTGAGATGAAGATAAGCAAATCAAACAGCGCAGTCGAAATTATTATTTTAGAAGTTAAAGAACTGAACCTAACCATTATGGACGTCTACAGACCACCAAACACCACAAAAAGTTAATTCCAATTTGCCACAAATGAAAGAGAGAACGGGTTAAAATTACTTGAAATTCCAGCAACAAATATTCTAATTTGTGGAGATTTTAATTTCCCATTCATAACATGGAAGAAAAATGACCGTCATATATATTGAAATTTCATGGCAACATTACAAAAGATGATAGAACCCTAGCAGTAATGCTATATTAGGTATGATGGAACATTACGCCCTTACCCAGGAAATTAAGTTTGGATTTAATTTTGACAAATAACAACGAGATGATGATAAATAAAAAGGTAACGTACAAATTTCTCCGACCATAACCTAATCGATAACAACTGAAGTTAGCACCCAGAGGTCCGAAAACGCATCCCAGAGAGGCAGAAGGAATATTTGAAGGTTTAAACATAAATTCAGGGGAAGTAGATTGGGAAAGTGTAAATAAAGATTTAAATGAAGTAAATTGGGAATTGCTACTTCACGAGGAGACTCCAGAACAAATACTATGTATAATGGAGGCTGAAACCAAACTTATATTACCGAAATGTGTTCCAGAGAGACAAAAAAGAAAACGTAGCGAGCTCGAGAGAAAATCAGGACACTATTTAGACAACGGAAGCAAACCGTAAAACATCTCCACAGATGCAGAACTGATGCGAGGAGACTCAAATTAGAGAGGAAACTAGGCGAAATAGAAATTGACCTAAAGCAAACATTCATACACAAGACACGAGGAGGAAAACAAGGTAGCAGAAAACAAAAAATAACCCAAAATACTTCGACACGTTTGCAAAAAGGAAAATGCAGTGTAAAGTGAGTATTGGTCTGTTGATAGACGGAAAGGCGAAACACCCAAATGACCCCAAAGAAGTGAGCGAACTGCTTAAGGAACAATTTAACTGTGTTTAACACCCCTAAGTCCGAGATGAAAGAAAACCCAGACGAATTTTCGACATTGATACAAGTCAGCTAAGAACAAATTCTGGCACAAACCTATTAATAGACTGAGTGCTCGGAAGGAGATGTAATTAAGTCTTTATCGCAGATACGAGACGATTAGGCACCAGCTCTCACCTCCCACCTTATAAAGTGCTTTGAACGTATAATTAGAGGCAAAACTACTTACTACCTACAAGAAAAGAACTTGTACAACCCAAATCAACGTGGCTTCAGGGCTGGAAGATCATGCCTATCGCAACTATTAGACCACCAGGAGAAAATATTGGGAACATTGTGTCGAGGACAAAACATACGTGTAATATGTACTAACTTTGCTAAAGCTTTCGATAAATGTGACCATAGAATTATAGCATACAAACTTAAGAAAACAGGAATTACTGGAAAGCTAGGAAGATGTGTATTTAATTTCTTGACCCAAAGAACGCAAAAAGTGGTGGCTAAATGGAGTCAAATCGGAAGTAGAGAGCTCTGTCCCACAAGGGACAGTATTAGCTCCCTTGCTGCTCATAATAATGATTGCACATATTAATGACAGTATTGTATCATGTTTCGCGGATGACACAAAGATATGCGAGGAAATATTGAACGAAAGTTACATAGAAAAATTACAAAACTACATTGAAACATTATTCCAGTGGGCAGAAGACAACCATATGAAGTTCAACGAAGAAAAATTCCAACTTTTAAGATATGGTAACAACAAGCAGCTGCAGAATAAAGGGTACAAAACTCTGCAAGCCAGACAGATAACACGAAATCCACAAGTCAGGGATCTTGGAGTAATAATGTCCGATGCAAAATTCAGAGAGCACTACCTAAAAATTACAACGGCTAGAAAAATAATGGAAATCATGTGGAGGATCTTCCGCAGCAGAAAAGGAAACATCATGCTCAAATTATGGAAGAGTCTAGCCCTACCAATAATTGAGTATTGCTCGGTACTCACAAACCCATACAGAAAAAGAGACATTGCGAACATTGAAGCTATACAAAAGGACCTTTACGTCTAAGATAGAGGGAACGAAAGGTTAAGGCTACTTGTTTCGACTACAATCCCTGAAACTCTGTCTAAAAAGAAGACGCGAGCGGTACACAACAATATACATGTGGAAAATACTTGAAGGCTTTGTCCCAAACCTTAGAAATGAAATAGAAACAAACTGGAATGAGAGAAGAAGCAGATTTTGTACTGTTTCAGCCAGGGTTGTGGAGTCTGAGTCGTGGAGTCGCACGTTTCAGGGCGGAGTCGGAGTCGGAGTCGGTAAAAAACTTCCGACTCCGACTCCAATTTCTGTGTCCTGTGTCACCCTTAATTTCTAAATCCTAAATACTAACATTTAGGTTATTTAGTTTTTTTGGTCAATAAACCTTATTCATTGATAGCCCAGCCCCTAGATTAAGTTTTTTTAATATTTTTTTTTACATTTCAGAATATACAATTAATATTTATTTAAATATAAAATATAAAATTTCACACTTAGTGTGGTGGTGATGAAATGTCTTATTATGATAATTATAAAGTGAAACACTAGAGGAGTCGGAGTCGTATATTTAAAATGTGAGGAGTCGGAGTCGGATTTTTAGATTTTTTACAATGTGTGGAGTCGGAGTCGGAAAATTTTGGACCGACTCCACAACCCTGGTTTCAGCTGCTATATCGTCTCGGTGGTGCAGTGGTTAGCGTCGCTGACTACAAATCTATCGGCCCCGGGATCGGGACCAGTTGACGGCAGGCGGCGCGCAGCAAAACCCAAATGTTCATCCTTCCACACTAAGGAAATTACCTGGTACAGGGTGTCTCAGAAATCTTGGAGGGTTTTATTTGGCTATAACTTTTTCTTTTTTTATTAATTTATTTATTTTTGTGTTTCAATTAAAGTACCCTTGCTGCGATTAATGAAAATGGAATCCTGGACAGTGCAACAAAGAGTGGCTATTGTGGAACTTTATTTGACAAACAACTCTTCCATCGTTGGCGTTCAAAGAGCGTTTAAATTAAAATTCAATACGTTCTGCTGTTTCTGATCGAGCTATTCGTCGCTAAATTTCGTATGGGAAAGGGTGAGGGAGATGAACCACGGACTGGGCGTCCTCGGACAAGCCGAAGTCCAACTCGGGTTGAAATGATTCGTGAAAGCGTTGAGGAAAATCCACATCAGTCCAATGACACAGCCAGGAATTAAACATTTCAAGAAGTTCCTTACATCCATCGAATTTTAAGAGAGGATATCAATCTTTATCCGTACAAAATTCAAATTGCTCAAGAAATCAAACCACAAGATCATCAGAGTCGGATAACGTACGCTATATAGTCCGTGAGCCAGATCAAATTTGATTACCAAATGGATGGAATAAATCTAACAATGATATTTAGTAGTTGGATCTTCAAACTGTATGGAATCATGTGATGGACATCTCAGATTCCCAGCTCTATGCCATTTTGGCCGCCATCTTTGAAAACGATCGTCAATTTCAGGCAGATTTTAAACATGTCTGTTATTGGGTTGTAACTCATTATTGGTTGATCCTACAGAAATATATCACAAATTGAAAGTTGTTTAAAATGACATTTTACACATGGAAAAGTATTTATATTCAATCTTATAAATACAGATATTGAAATATCTGGAATAATATAGCAAAAAACATGCTTTTTTTACATTTTTTTAACATTTATATAATATAGTTCGTTATAATTTTTAATAATTGAAAGGAGTAATCAAAATTAACATGGTTACATAGCCTGATATGTGAACAGTGGAAAACAATTATAACGTTCTAAAATTACTTATCATACGCCGTTTTTGGACTGTATTTAAATGGGCGCCAAATTCAGCCCGATTATGCACATATCGAATAGTTGGCTATAACACAAAATCCGTGAGTGTTAGGCATATTTGTCACAAATGAAAAGTTTAGAATGGCATGGTGCATACATTGATGTAATATGTAACTGTTCTCAATAATTTTTTTAGAAATTATACACATTGTAATATATTACACTAATAACAGGAGGTATTTCAAACTAATTTTGGCAACCATAACGCAGTATTTATCATTTTAATCATCACAACTATCATAAGAATAATCATAGTCCTGATGTACCTCTACGTTAGCATCAGCCATGTTTGAGCAGGTTGTCAGCTTGTAGACGGGCGTACATTTCAAACCATTGTGAATGCAGGTGCAGTTAGAGGGTTGGCATCCACGAGGACAATTGCATGGTAATAGCCCAAGGACGACTCCTGGGGCTGGTAAACTTGTCATCCATTGAATTACAAGATTCCCTTCTCCATTTATTGTCCAACCATGTCCTGTTGTGGGGTCAGGAATACTGGGTAAATTCTCAAGTCTTCGCTTCCAGATGGCGGTCTGAAAGTTTGCTCGAAGTGTGTGCTGCAGTAGAGTTTCTTCACATGGTGGCAGCTGTCCAGATTCAATGTCACCTCCTCCTCTGGCACGAAACATTTGGTACCACAACTCATTAACAGAGACCATTTTTGTGTTTCTGCAGTATAGCTTGCAAGTGTACCGTATTCTTTTATGATGATGAACACTTCTGTGGGAAGTGTCCAAGTAGTACCAAGAGACGAAAATGCTTTCCTGAACTTCTCATCTCGCTGAAGGAGTTTCAGGGCTTTCGACTTTCCCTGACCTGCCAATGCATCTACAAAGTCGCATCCTGTCCACGGATGAAGCCCCAACAACGCAGTACAAACATTTGCTCCAAGTGTTGCAGCTAACTTAGTGATATCCACGAGTCTCTCACGAGTTTTAGTGCCCCGCCAAATGAAGAGTCGGCTGTTGATCTTTCGACTTAGACCTAGACAAATGATGAACACATCTGTCTCATCTGAAATGCAGAATATAGCTGGATAGTTTTCAGCAGCGTGTTTCGCATGCAGCAGTACGAGTGTGTCCGCTTCCTCTTGGTTTGAAGTTAGATCATCAATTGTTGTACAATCATTGTGGGTTAATTTGATAGTGGTCATCACACGTCACAAACATGGTTCTATTTCCCAACTGCTTCCTCTTACTACCATTTTCCAGCTGTCTGCAAGGAATTTCGTCAACATGTTCTTGCTGTCTATGCACATCAGGAGCCTCCTCCAATTTTTTATTTTGACTAGGTCGTATATGATGGAAGGTAATGCCTTCTTTTGAAGCACTGTTTCACGTTTTGCAGTCTTGATTGATTGTTGACGGTATACATCAAATACGACATCAATTCGATCGCTTCCCTGACCAGCGTGAAGAATTAGCACAAAAAATTTTCAGACAACTGTCGAACGTAAGATTCTCTCCGTGGACTTTGCGAATGAGTCCCATGGCATCAATAATTGAAGCAGATGGCTGAGTGGTCACCTCAGCAGGCAACACATTGTTTTCAAGTGCCTTAGACAGAACAGCTTCGTTAGTTTTTTTCATTGTACCATCTGCATTCGCCAATGCCCATGGTAAAGGACCAAGAGGATAACAAAAAACATCCCGCATGTCTAACTTTCTATTTTGAGCTATCAGAACCGTTAGTTACCAAACGGTCTTCGGTCAGTTCTCAGAATAACTTCTTTATTTGTTACCTTCATTGTTCTATGTTTGATTGCACTGAAAGTTTTTATGTTTCTTGATAGTGTCATAAAAACCATCACCTGTTTTCAGACGATGTTCCTGGAAAGTTTGGTAAGCTGCTTCTCCCTTTTCTTGCGCTTTCAGCGAGTTATCACGTATGTCAGGTGATGGTGATGTTCCAGTGGAGATATTAACAAGATCTGAAGGATCTTCATCAAAAGGATTTGTCCAATTGTTCTGTAGCAGATCAACCATCGAGGCATCATCAGACTCGTCTCTCTTGATGCGTGTACGTTGAAGGTCTGGATGACTGAGACCAACAGAGTGGACAGTGATTTGTTTTTGCAATTGTCGCAATGCTGCTGCTCGATGTTCAGCTGTAAGGTAATAACGGGACACTGTACCAGGCTTAAGACTAAATCCACGCGTTCCTCCAGCAGTTTGAGTGTCTTTATTAATTGTTTCTTCAGTTGTTTGATTTACAGCAATTCGCGCAAAAGGATTTGCATGCCTTAGCTGAACAGAGAATCCGCCACGTTGGAAATGATCATGCAACTCTGGACATGTCTCCTTCACTTGTCATATGAGCATAGTAAATAGGAAGATATCTTGCGTAGTTAATTTTGTCCATTGCAAAGCACCAAGGGATCATCTCTCGAATGCGGGAGAGATGTAGGTACCAGTCACCTTCACGATCAGCACGAAGTAGTCCAAATAAGATCACCAATTCGATGTAAGTCATCCAGAATGCAGAGTGATCCTCTCTCGTGTCGTAAGACTTTCAGGTAATCCATAAACAAGTTGAGAATTCTGTGACAGGATTTGTCATTTAAGGCAGAATTGTATGTTGCATGACACACGTTGTTGTGAAGTTCAAACACAGCACAATTGTCACAACTTTGAAAGATCTTCAGGGTGGTTGGTCTTAACCCACTCTGGAAAGCCTGCCCACGCTAACCTCATCAAGGCTTTAGTTTATGAAAACGGACAGACCGGTTGTATTGTTTTCCTTTCATCACCTCGATGGACCCCTCAGCAATGACTCCAGACTCGACAGCTAAATCGCGAAGTCCCGCATCACTAAACATCTTGCCTATTATTAACATTAGGTTGCACACTGTGTGAAAGTTGCCCATCATCAGTATAATGCTTCCAAACTTGTTTAGGTCATTCCATGCTATTTCTATAGCCTTTGCAAATAGAGCTTGATCAAGAACCACAGCAATTTTTGTAAGATTTAGCGAAGACTGAATAGCAATAGCTTGACATAAAATTTCATGGACGGTTGACATTTCTGTTGCGGGAGCATTGATTGTTGGCAAGTAGCCAATCGAATCACTTGATACTTCAATGTGGTTTCTTGTCAGAATGTTAGTTTGTCCAGGAGCTGATTTTCTAATTCACTGTGTCTTGATTACGCACCATTACCCACAGTAAGTTTCGATGATGTGTTTTCAAAAGATAAAGCAGAAAATGATGTGGAAAGGTCGGCTGGTATGATTGGTGGTGGACCTTTTCTTTGTCTGGTAGTGTGTGTTGCAAGTTGTTGGTCAGTTGGCTAGATTGTTCGCTTGTCTCTTCATTACAGTTGTTGTTGGTTTTGGTGGTGTACATGGAGATGTGGGTTGAACAACTATGCCATTGACGCGATGTGAAGTTCCAGCTCCACTGAGTACTTCCTTTCGTCTATCAATATTGTCAAATGCAAGTACAGTAGGAACAGTAAAGTGTATGTTTGAAGGAAGAGGTACTGCATCAGTGTTGACATTACAGATTTTTTCAATACAAAGTGCTATGTCGCTCTCTTCCAATTGTGAATATGAACACGAGTGTCCTAGTTGATTCAATATTTTGATCAGTTCAACATTTCCCGTGAGTGTTTTGATGATCCAAGGAAGTAGTATGTGCTTGGGAGTTTGCAGTTGACCGTTGACCGCCAGTCACAGCGTTGATTATATCTTGAGCAATGGACCAGGTCAATCTGTTAATGCGAGCTGAAGACTTTTTTACCACCAAGTAAGACTCAAAAAATGAACCAAGCTTTCGGGTAATGAAATATATGTCGAGTTCAGATCTTGAGGGTGTTGAGGCCAAGACTGTTCATGATTTGAACACTTTATTTGATCACGCAAGTACATGGCAACCTCCTTAACTCTGCTGGTGACTGTTTGATGGCCATCAGATGCACTGAGTTTACTCTTCAAAAGTATATTTTCAGTAGCAACGGATTCAATTGACAGGTTATCCGGTCTGACGTACACTTGCCGATTCACAGTGAAGAAGTGAAGGGAGTCTCCAAATTCTGATTCAAGTTGTCGACGAAAATGTGTTTTGGTTGATTCTTTGACTTGACCTATTCCATTTGTAGTCCTAAAATGTGTGATTTGAGAAGTGAATTCTGTAAGAGGCACAACACGACGGTTTGAAAACAAATCGCAACAAATATTGTTACGTAGCGTATTTAGTACAGCTTTTTCCACTTTTTTGTACGCGCCTTCTACTTCATAACATATTGGAGATGACTTTTCCGGCTTTGGTCGTGTGTAGTTTCTGTAACACGTTGTGTGGTAATGCGCTTCTGCTATAACAATATCTCTTGAAGTCACACAAGTCTTTCATCTAAGCGTTCAATTGCAATCGTGCGAACTCTTTGGTCAGCTCTGAGTTCTACTGCTGCTTTCAAAGGTTCACGACTATTGGTTCCTTTGAGATATTTTGTAACTTTCAGACAAAAAAATGCACACTGTCCATACACTGTGGATTCTGTAGAAGGTCTTTGTTTATAAGATTTCATGGATGCCTCGACATTGCGGTCAGTTGCTGAAAAATCGTTTTGCTGAAGCCTGGCCAGTGTTTTTCTGTGTGTGAAATTTGATCGAAATTTCCTGTGATACTGTACTTTTGTAAAAACATTTGGAATGTCCTCACGTGCAAGCTTGTTAATTGGCTCAAATTTTCTAACTACAGCAGCTTCAGTGACTGTTTTCCATGAATGGTCATCTTGAGAACTTGTCAGTTCATTAAGATGTGACTCATTATTGCATATAATACACATTCCAAAGTCCACCTTTCGTCTTTTGGATTTCACTTCACTGTCTGACGTTGTTATTGCTTGCTCACAAGAGGGGAATGATTGTGCTGCTCTACTGCTGCTTCACGCTCTACGTCACCACACACCTGAAAGTATAGAGAAGATGATGATGTATTATTTGTTTCTGAATATACGAAATGTGTTGTAACCGAGCAGATATCACTATATATATATATCATGCAAAACAAAGCACACTAGTTGGACACCCAACAATCTCACACACACAGACAATCTGTCTGCTACGCAGGCCCGTTTTAACTTACATGGCGCTGCAGTAGCCATACGGACAATTCTATGCGCAATGATAAATACAATTACTTATACAATACTATATACAATTTCATGGTACATAATCCATAAATGAGGCCAAGTACTACGAAGGATTTTGGGCACAGGCAAAATTGTAATACAAATAAAATCCTGAACAAATTAAGATTCCTTATCTTTCTATATGTGTAACACAAAACGAGAAATTAACCCATCATATATTGAATGTCATTCTAAAAACTTCATTCGTGATAAATATGTATAACACTCGCGGCTTGTGTTATAGTCAACTATCCGATATGTGCACAATCGGGCTGAATTTGGCGCCCATTTAAATATAGTCCAAAAACGGCATATGATAAGTAATTTTAGAATGTTATAATTGTTTTCCACTGTTCACATATCAGGCTATGTAACAGCATGTTAATTTTGATTACTCCTTTCAATTATTAAAAATTATAATGAACTATATTATGTAAATGTTAAAAAAATGTAAAAAAAGCATGTGTTTTTTGCTATATTATTCCAGATATTTCAATATCTGTATTTATAAAACTGAATATAAATACTTCTCCATATGTAAAATGACATTTTAAACCACTTTCAATTTGTGACATATTTCTGTAGGATCAACCAATAATGAGTTACAACCCAATAACAGACACGTTTAAAATCTGCCTGAAATTGACGATCGTTTTCAAAGATGGCGGCCAAAATGGCATATAGCTGGGAATCTGAGATGTCCATCACATGATTGCATACAGTTTAAAGATTGAACTAACTAAAAACCATTGCAAGATTTAATCCATCCATTTGGTAGTCCACTCCAAAATTTCAAAGGCTGGCTCACGGACTACCAATGCGATTTTAGATTTCCGCAATGAAAATGAAGATTTTCACCAGATATTAAATTTGTAATTAAAATCGCAATAAATATATTTTCAAGTGTTACGAACCTTTTTTTTATTTGATCCCTAAATAAAAAGTTATAGCCAAATAAAACCCCTCCAAGACTCGTGGGACACCCTTTAGATAAATGGGTACCTTGGTGGGTAGCCTAGTGGTTAAGACGCTGGGCTGCTGGTGGGGCGTGGTTCGGATTCCACGTTAACCCATTACCACCCAGAGGTCTTTTCCGAGATCGAATAAAATCGTCTGGCGTTAGCCAGAACAAAATCAGTAAAGTGACGTTGGGCACTGATGGGTTAAACTTAGGTGTAAGGTGGAGCGACAAGCTTGACCTTCGTCAGTATGAACCATTCGGACGGAAGCAAAACCAAGGTTAAATATACTAGCTATTCATTTGCAATAACAATGCGTAATAGAAGTTAGAGAAACCTTTCATTCCATTGCATTTTTGCCATTTAATTACGTTTGAAGTTGTTGAATTATGGCGAATGCATTATTGTTGTTGTTGTTGTGTGTCGTTTTTTAAGGGACAATTAATGGCCTTAATATTATGCGTCAGTAGTTACTCTTGTTTTAATTGTAAAGGGAATTTTGTTCAGGATTGCCACAGATTAAGTGACGTATATATATACACACACACATACATACATATATATATATATATATATATATATATATATATTATGTATGTGTGTGTGTGTGTGTGTATATATATGTGTGTATATATATATGTGTGTGTGTGTGTATATATATATATGTGTGTGTGTGTATATATATATTGTTGTGTGTTGTATATATATATATGTGTGTGTGTGTATCATCTGAAAATTTGTCTTGAAAGATCTTTGAGCTGAAACTACACTTCTTCCATGCTCATAATATTGCTCAGTTATGAAACGCAGCTGTTCCACAGTCCATGCAGTCATCTTGAAAGGTTAGTTTTAACTAACACTTTATTTTGTTTTGTATCTTATCTTGTCTTGTATTGTATTGTCAAAACCTATACAATCCTGTACAAACTTGTAACTATCCTCTTTCGAATGATGCGTATGATTTTATAAAAGGACTTATACTTTGAGTTACAGGGGTTTCTTTTGGGTCCCATTTCTCTGGATCACCCTTTATAATCACACCAAAAAATGTTTCTACATGAGGAATGGAATTTGCAAGTACGGAACAACCTGCTATTATTTCTACCCTTCTGTGTGTGTACAAACAGTCAATTAAAAAAAAATCCTGGTAATTATTCGTTTTTACACCGTCTGTTTTTATGATGAGAAACTTTTCTGGTCAATTTTGGTGTTTTGCACGAATCTGCCATCGGTTTCCTGTACAAATGCGTAGTTTTCGAGATATCGTCATCTCGAAAACTACGCATTTGCGCAGGAAACTGATGGCAGTTTCATACAAAACACCTCAAAATTAACCAGAAAAGTTTGCTCTCATCGTTTTCATTTAAACTAACGAAAATATCACGACTTAACCTGACCAATCATCAAGGGTGTACAGTGACCTAACCGGGCATTCAATTAACCTAACGGGTTAATATTGGTTATTTCACCTAAATATCATCTGATCTTTTCGTATTAGGCACTCACTGTCACATTTCGGGCAAGTTAAGGATGAGAGAAT
This sequence comes from Bathynomus jamesi, assembly GCA_023014485.1. Lineage (NCBI taxonomy): Eukaryota > Metazoa > Arthropoda > Malacostraca > Isopoda > Cirolanidae > Bathynomus > Bathynomus jamesi. The sequence goes on along the minus strand of JAJOZX010005385.1, from coordinate 174,261 downwards.
AACGCCGTAATTGATAAAAACATCCAATCCTTTTGTCTTCAACTAGGGCACACGACGAATCAAGTTCTCAAAGTCAAAATCACACGAATGGCACGTCATAATTCTATCACAAACACCACTAAACTGAATCCAATTAGAAAAAAAAAATAGCCAGAACAAAACCCAACGAACTAATTAAAGTCGCAGAGTAGCGAAAAAATAGCACAATCAGGAAAAATATTTTATGAAAAAAGTACATTATAGCCAAAACAGGAAATATATTTTATTAAAGTACATTTGAACAAATTTACACAACATAAGATATATATTTTCTTAGTCAGTTTTGAATGGCAATTCAATATATTGTATCGTTTTAACCGCGCGTGAGCGGGTGAAAAGACGAATGTTAACCAAAATCCTAAATATGGAGTATCCGTATTTTCACAATAAGGGTATTCAAAGAAGAGAACGAGAAAGACGGCTCACATTCTAAATAGAAGTAATAACAGTGGCAATGAAGTACATTTTTTAGAGGAAGTGAGAATGATGAAAGCTAGGGGTTGCCAGATTTTTCAAATGCCCATGCGGGACAAAAAAATTTCAGAGGTTTTTTTTTTTAAATTGAAAAGATTTCTTCAACGGTTACAACAAACAAAATTAGAAAAATTTTATTACAATAATATTTAACAATTAAACATTGTGAATAAATTGGAATTATTCTACAAAATATTGAAATTCTAAATCAATTCATCCTAAAAAATTTGCTTAAAAAATATTTTTTGGGGGACATTTTGAAAGCGGGAGTTTTGGATCAAATGCGGGACTGTCCCGTAAAATACGGGACGTCTGGCAACCCTATGAAAGCGCAACTGTCCTTTTTAATGAAAAAAGACATCTTCGCGGATATACACACCCCCGCATCATATACATCACCCTCCTATTCAACACCACCACTTGATATCCAGTGCTATCAAGGGCCGCGGCCCCAATACTCCCAAATGAAGCAGCCCAGCCAATAACAGCAAACAGGAACCGACAACATCGACCCGGAAACGAGCATTGTGTAGGAAAACCGAACATGAAGATTAGAAACTATAAATTTATTATACACAAATATACAACGCCTGTATACTGACCAATGACCATGCAGACTGCAAAGTACAATTCTTGCAAAATTTAGCTTCGAAAACCAGCATAGATATATGCCTAACGGAAACGCGCGCGCATAAATGTGGAGAAGGCTGTGAAAACTGCATTGAGGATACTGAAATAGCAAAACTGGACTACAGTATACACAAAGTAGGTGGTTGCTGGACGAGGAGGAGGGTGTTGCGTCTTCGTGGAAAAACGGGTACGCGTGTGAGGTGAAGGTGGGGTTGCCACTAGGGCTTTAAAAGCTTTAAAAAGCTTTAAATTTCAGATTTTACAAAAAAGGCTTTAAAGGGGCTTTATTGAGATTTTACTGTTAAGTGTTTAACAATAAATTTGGAAATACTACGCATTTTATTCTATTTACAGTGTTTAGTATGAGAAATAAGTTGTGGTTACAATCGGCCTAGGATCAGTAATTCTATTGTCACGTTGTCTCTAGATTCAAAATTTCGAAATTTAAGTTATAAGATGACATTGTGGATCATTGCATTTGTAATTAATTTTGAAATAATTTAATTTTTTATCTAAAGAGTATAAGGAATAGGTTAGCTTCAATTTCATCCGGCCTGTTGGTAGGGGTATATAAAAAATTGATGCAATATATTAATATTTTTGCGTATATACACGTTTTAATATAGGTAAATATTGAATGAAACTAGGGCTTTAAAAAGCTTTATTTTTATAAGAATTTTGGCTTTATTTCAAAATTTTAGAATGGCAACCCTGGGTGAAGGTAAGCAAATCAAACGGCATAGTCGAAATTATTTTAGAAGTAAAAGAACTGAACCTAACCATTACGAACGTCTACAGGCCACCAAACTCCACAAAAAGTGAATTCCAATTTGCTACAAATGAAATGGAAAACGTGTTAAAATTACTCGAAACCCCAGCACCAAATATCCATAATTTGTGAGGATTTTAATTTTCCATTCGTTCAAAGAAAATAGATTGGGAAAGTGTAAATGAAGATCTAAAGAAAGTAAACTGGGAATTGCTACTTCACGAGAAGACTCGAGAAGAAATACTATACACGTATTATAGAAAATGAAACTAAACCTATATTGCTGAAACATGTTCCGAAGAGACAAAAAAGAGAACGTAGGAAGCTCGAGAGAGAAATTAAAACACTATTTAGACAACGGAAACAAACGGTAAAAAATCTCCGTAGGTGTAGAACTGATGCAAGGAGACTCCAAACTCGGAAAAAATAAATATGCGAAATAGAAGTGGACCTGAAACAAACATTCATCCATAAGACAAACGAAGAGGAAAACAAGGTAGCAGAAAACATCAAAAAATCAAAATACTTTTACACGTTTGCAAAAAGAAAAATGAAGTGTAAAGAAAGTATTGGTCCGTTGATAAATGGGACGACCGAATGTACAAATGACCCAGAAAAAAAAAATGAGCGAACCGCTTAAGGAACAATTTAACTCTGTGTTTAGCACTCCAAGTCCGAGAAGAAAGTAGAAAATCCAGGTGAATTTTTTGACATTGATACAAATTAGCCAAGAACAAGTTCAGCACGAACCTATTAGTAGACTTAGACTTCTCGGAAGGAGATGTAATTAAGGTTTACCACGAATGCGAGAAAATTGGGCACCAGGGGCAAGACGTGGAGTGCCACGTTTCAGAAGAAACACCAGACAAATTCCACTTCCATTAAAGAACGCGAACATTGCCCCCTCATTTAAAGGTGGTAACAGAGCGATGCCTTAGAATTATCGGCCAATAGGTTTCACTTCTCACCCTATAAAGTGTTTTGGAACGTATAATTAGAGGCAAAACTGACTGACTTCTCTGACTCATGGAACACGAAGGGTGGTAGTAAATGAAGTCTCTGGTTCAATATTACTCCCTTACTCTTCAAAATAATGATTACGGATATTGATGCAGCTATTAATGATATCATTGTATCATATTTCGCGGATGACGCAAAGATACGCAAGGAAATATCGAACGAAGTTGACATCGAAAAATTGCAAGTTCTAAGATATGGAAATGACAAGATGTTACAGAATAAAGGATAAAAAATTCTGCGAGCCAAACAGTAACAGCAAACCCACAAATCAGGGATCGGTACTTACGTATTAACGGGGGGCCACCACATATTGATGATTGGTTAGGTTAAGGTGTAATATTTTCGTTAGTTGAAAATTTCTAATAAATCATATTTTTTAAATAGCAATATTTTTTAAAATATTTACGACGATTTATATTTCAAGAATTTTTGCAAAAAAGAGACTGCATCATCACTTTTTGGTAGATCCCAAATTTTCATCATGAATGAGCCTAAAAATTTTTTTTTTTTTCAGAAAATTGTATAAAAGAATATTTTAAATATTGTTATTTAAAAAATATGATGCATTAGAAATTTTCAACTAACGGAAATATTACAACTTAACCTAACGAATCATCAATATGGGGTGGCCCCCGTTAATACGTAAGTACCCAGGGATCTTAGAGTAATGATGATGTCGGATGCAAAATTCAAAGAACACTAACATTAAAATGAGAACAGCAAGAAAAATAATGGGAATCATCTGAAAGAGCGTCCACAACAGAAAAGCAAACATCATGTTCAAATTATGGAAAAGTCTAGGCCTATTACTAATTCAGTATTGCTCGTGAGCCCATACAGAAAACGAGACATTGCAAACCTAGAAGCCAGACAAAAGACTTTTACGCGTCTAGGTAGAGGAAACGAAAGGTGATAACTACTGGTCTTTATTACAATATCTCAAACTCTACTGTTTAGAAAGAAGACGCGAGCGTTATACAATAATATACATATGAAAAATACTCTATATTTTTGTCCCTAAACTTCTAAATAAAATAGAAGCACACTGGAATGAGAGAAGAGGCAGATTTTGTACTCTCTCAGCCCGCGGTGGGACGGGGAGCCATGAAAACGAGGATTGAAAATCCCCTCGGAATATGTAATGTAACCCGCAACTTTTTAATATCCGCTCCGAAGAACTGAGGAACATCTAGCACACCAACCTGAAAATTTTCAAGAACCAGCCGGACAAGTTCCTTCGCAAAGTCCTTGATCAGCCATGCGTGGCTGACTACGAGGCAGGAGGAGATCGAAAAGCAATTCCCTCCTCTAATCCCGCGAATGAGGCAGGATTCTACAGAGGTCGATCGCGGGTCGATCCTGAGACGTTGTTCAGACCGTCATAAAGTACACACAACACACACACACACACACACACACACGTGTTGTTACTTTTTTATTTCGCAAAAAGAAAGTCGAACCAAAGTTTTTTTAAATATAAACCTAAAAGTGAAAAAAAAAAAAAATTTCAACCTTTTGACAAGCACACCGGACAAAAAATTAGTCACCCCTAATAGTACCGATAGTAGGAAGTTCAAGGTCACACACAGGGCGCTGATGTAGCATTGGTAAGTGACAAGTAGCGGTGACGTAGCACACAGGATCAGATCTGTTTCGTGAGGTGGTGAAGAACAAGTGTGTGTTGGATATAGTCTGCAAAATGGGTCGTGAGGCAGACGTTACTCAGTGGCAAAAAGGAGCCATCGTGTTTGGCAGAGCCCACGGACACAAAATGTCTGAAGTAGCCCAATTTGTTGGTGTGTCAACGCGTACTGTCCAGCGAGTTTACAAAGAGTGGTGTAGTTCGCAATCAACTGACAATCGACGGCGTAACTGTGGCCGGAAAACAATTCTCGACAATAGGGGCCGCCGCCATGTTTCTCGTCTAGTAACTGCAAATCGTTTTCAAACCAGAGAACAATTGCTCCAAGAAACCAATGAGGTTCTCCAGCGACCAATTTCCGAACGGACATCTGGAGCAGGGTACCACGGAAGAGGCCGCTGTTAACAGCAAGTCACAAATTGGCACGTTATAAATGGGCTCAGGGGCACAAAAACTGGACTGCGGCAGATTGGAAACGTGTAATTTGGTCCGATGAGTCCCGTTTTTGTTTGTTCTCCAATGATGGGAGGCGACGAGTACATCGCAGGTCCAATGAAGCCTTTAATCCTGAATGCGTCGAAGGTGTTGTTCAGGCTGGAAACAGAAAGTGAAGCGCAGGAATAGACACCCACGGACTCTGGCGGAACTTCGGGACCGGCTGATGAACGAGTGGCAGCAAATCGATGTTCAGTACATGCACAACCTCGTAGAGTCTCTGCCTCGCCGGATTCGTGCGGTTATCAAGGCCAGAGGCGCCGTCACACGTTATTAGGTACATTCTGAGAGGGGTGACTAATTTTTTGTCCGGTGTGCTTATCTTACGATAACAACTCTCAGACCGTCCGCACACAGGATCATCTCGCGTCGCGAGTAGCGAGACGATCCGTGTGCGGCCGGCCTAAGTTATCCTGAAGAACAGTGCTCCTCAACATGAGGGTCGCGAGAAATGGTCAGAGGGCTTCGGTGCTTAGCAAAAAAAAAAAAAAAAAAAAAAAAAAACAATCGACCACCATGGAAATTAGTTTATTTTTCCAGTGAGTAGTTTTTTTTTAGAAATATGGATTTCAAAAAGTTGGTACTTCGCTTATAAGGAAGTGCGCGCACGTGATATGTTTGTGTGGTGGTGGCATCTTGATGGTTATCCTACGTGGTTGGAGTGTATTTTTCTGAGGTGTCGAATAAAAAATGGTGGGAATGTACCTCCTCTTTACTTAATTACGGAACTAAAGACTCCCAAATTTTATCTCATCTGATGTGTTTTCGCGTGGGGGAGGGGGATGGAAAGAAAACGGCAGGGTATGTAGTGGGTGGGTGGGTGGGGGAGGGCCGTACCACCTCCAGGTGGTGTCTTTCCTCCCCCATTTTAGTGATAATTTAACTTTTTTTTTTTGGTCCCGTTTCCAGAATGTTTTTTTGTAAAAAGAGGTGTTTTTTAAGGGTTTGAATTGACTTGCGATGAAAACGAAGAAGATATATTTATTTTACTTTAGACGTAATGTTTTTAATAATAGCGGTGCAAGTAGCGTCTCCACATCGATTTTCGAAAGGGGAAATTGTATCTTCTTCATAAACTCTCAGTAATAATGATGATGATGATAATAATAATAAAAAACTATAATTCTCTTAGGTGTAACTGTCAGTTAAAAATGTGTGTTGTAGGCAAGAAGGTTTTTAACGCCGTTGAAATGGAAGCTCTTCCACTTTGTAATTTCGAACACGATATAACCGAACTCGCAAAACGTGACAAACTTTTCATTTAAAATGTCTCGTTTAAAATGTCTCGCGAGTGGCTCCGCGGCGCGAAGTTCGAGCTTTCCTCCCTCGATCAGAATTTTAAATGAGAGAGAGTGGACGGGAAAGTATAATGGTGATGGTGTTTCGAGCGCTGCTGCTGCTGCTGCTGCTGCTGCACCTCCAATTTGATCTCGTCCCTCCGTCGTTTAGCGGGTCCCGGGCGTGGCTCCTCCCCCTCCCCCTTTGAAGAAAAGTGGGGTGAGGGAAGGTTGAAGGGGTCTCTCAACCCCCAGTTTAGTTACCATAGAGGAGGAGGGGAGAGCAGTGTGCTTGTGAATGAATTAAAAGGGGCGATTTTTTAATCAGGGCTAAAAATTAAAATTTAATTCTGGTTCATTTTTTCATTTTAATATTTAATAATAATTTGTGATTTGGTATAATTTAAATTACTTTTTTTCTTCATGCTTTCCTTTGGCGTACACGTTTCGAGGTTGGTCTTCATTGCACAGTGAGTCGTTGATGAGCGGATGCTATTGAAACGTCGTCTCTAAATCATCAAAAGTTCCTGCTGACGATGATATAAGAGCGTTTTCAATAATACTGACGTTTCCATCTGTTACTACATCCACCTATGTATATATATATGCACAGAGCGACACACACACACACACGCGTATGTTTTGCTGTAGGAAAAAAGTTTAAAAAGTGAGTTAAAATTTGTAAAAAAAAAATTTTTTTTGAGATCGCGAGTAATCGAAGCAGAAAAAACTAGTTAAAAAATTTGCATGAGAAAAAGACGATGGAATCTCCCACAATTAAAAGAAAAGACGTTCCACTTCACGAGCGCGCGCGCGCTGGTACACACACACACACACACACACACACACACACACACACACACACATATGCAAAGCAACACGTGATCTTTTTAATAAGCAAAGAACCACAAGGAAAAGGAACAAGAAGCACGAAGTCCGAGCGCCGCTTTCGTGATATATTCACATCTTCAGGGACAAGAAAGTATTTTTCTTGTCCCTGAAGATGTGAATATATCACGAAAGCGCATGTCTGTTATAAATAGATATAGTGTGTAACATATTTGTGGATAGTAGTCTATTATGACTTGATCCTTTGGATCCAGAGATTCTATCTTTAGTTTTAAATTGATAATTAATTAGTTTTAAATTGATAATTATTTAGTTTTGTAAAAATTGGTTGTTGCCAATGTACAGGCAGTTTTTACATAGTGGAGCCGCCTCGATGGGACGACGTGGCCCCTAGTGTGCCCACTATAAAAATTTCTTATGTTCTTGTGGTTCGGAACCCACGTAAAATTGTAGGTCCCCTCCGCCACCACGGAGGACATCCACAATACACAGTTAGGTAGACCAGCCATGAGTGGATCCTAGGGTCTTTGTTGGTCTGAAAAACACACACACACACACACACACCACACATATATATATATATATATATATATATATATATATATATATAAATGTAGTGCATCTGACACTTTGTAATCTATTTTATTTATAGAGCATATATTATAGACAATTTTGTGCCTCCCTACTCTCCCTCACCACGAGCCGCCACTGTATATATATATATATATATGTTAAACAGAAGAGTTCCTTGTTCCATGCACGGTCTGTGTTTAACATATAATTGTCTCAGGGAACCATTCTGAATTTGTGTATATATATATATATAAGGTGTTCCAGAAGTCATCACCCCATCTGAAGTAGCTGTAACCCTAATTTAATTATTTTCTTGAATTTTTTTCCAGATTGTAGATGATGAACCCCAATAATTTGAAGATGGAACACTACACACCACAACATAATTCTAAATAAAATAAATTATTTCCACCTTCTACAGTATTTGTTTTATTGGTTCAAAAGTTAAGCAAAACAAATGGGGTGATGACTTTTGGAGCACCCTGTGTGTGTGTGTGTGTGTGTGTGTGAGAACGTGGAATCGATATTGTGCATTGTGGCTACCGATTGATTGTTATCAGAAGTTGAGCAATCGTAGTTAGGATATAATCTCTCGCTCAATTTCCTCTTAACATTGTTTAAATATTTAATGTACAGATAATGCTTTCTTTTAACTTTAAGGAAATGCTCATGTATATATTTGTGTTTGTGTGTGTGAGAGAGAGAATATTTCGTAAGAATAAGCTAACTAAAACGGCAATGATAAACTTCGCTGATAAGGATATTACTTCCTTGAGCCCGTTTTCATGTTCTTTAAGGAAATCCTTTGATGGTAGCTTTTTTTTTCTTCCCCTTAAACTATGTTGCTTTGGTTTAAAGGTACTATGAAAGCTGTCTATGCGATAGTTCTTTGTTTCAGCCAATTGGGTGCTTTTTAAAATTGTTGCGCATGGCATTCCCCAGGGTTCTATTTTGTGTCCTTGACTTTTTTTTTTTTTTTTTTTTTCCCCTCGTAAGTTATCCTTGAAGATGTTCAAATATAGCGCCCCTAATCAAGTTCATATTATATGGAGAGAAGACACCAGCTTGATTTTCTAATGAATATTTTTAATATTGTAAAAAAGAACGTCAGTACTTAATTTACGAGGATTTATTAATTTATAGTAAACTTTTCTCGGATATTACTAAAACTAATTTTATTATTTTTAGTGCCCAGGAGCTGATCGTGGTGAAAGAATGCACTGAGACACACTTTGTTGGTTTAATTCTCCGTAATGACGATATTTGTTTAAAAAGTTTCTCGGTGTTGTTATAACGTCCCCATTTAGATATATCATCACTAAATACAACTTGATAAATTTATATATAACGTTCGTCCTTCCTTCTTCGATGAAGATTGGGTACTCCTGTTTGGGGGGGTTAAAATGCGCAGAAAGTAAATTATTTTTTGTTGAAACGCGTCCCAGAATCATTTTAATGAATACTTATTATGTTGGTCACTTGAGTGTTCCTTTCGAGGAATTAAAACTACCGTATTAAAAATCAGTGACATTTATAAAATGGTCCTTACTAGCATACTCATAAGCGAGTGCCGAACTAACTATCAACCTAAATTTAGTAAGTTACTGTAGGTAATTTAACCAGAATTAATAAATGACATACTTCGTAACTCTCTATATTCTCTCTATTCAGCGAGTGGTTGAAGTAGACAGTTTATACCTCAATTTAGATTATGTTCGTCACAAAAATGATCAATTTTGGCGGATTACGACTACGCAATAAATTAGGCGGTGAACTAAAGACCATTTAATTTAAAATAAAACTGAAATCTGCCCTCGTTTTCAGAGTAGACAATGTGGCAACATTATAGTACAATGACTCTTATAGTTGCACTATATTATTATTGTATTGTATTACTTCCTCAGAATATATTTCATCGTTTTCTTGTGCGTGTTAACAGTATATTTGATGATAAGGATTTTAATTCTGTAAAAAAGTTAGGTTCGATGAAATATAGCTCTATTTTTTATATTTTTATGTAAATAGCATTTATTAAGTTTTATATTGTATCGGTATAAAGTGATTTGTTTGCGTAAAACATTATTTTAACTTAGAAGGAAGTGCTACATCCACATTTAATTCGATGGAAGCGATTCGAGGCCTTTTCCTGAGAGGAGTGTAACTCGCTTCAGTATTCGCCTGCAAAAAAAAAAAAAAAAAAAAAAGATTCCGAATTAAGACTTTAAGACTGCAATTTGAACATTTGTTTTAGTTCAAATGAATTAATTTTGTAAGTTATAAAATAAATTTTCCTATGAGACCGGACTTAGGGACACCCTGTATAAATTGTATATAAATATCTGAAAATTATATAAAATTTATAAAAATGAAGCCAATTCTAGTCATTAAATTTAATAAGTTGAAATATATTTACAAAAATAGAAGTATAAAAGCAGTTTTTTGTTTTGGCAAATTGTGTGAAGATTTTCTTTTTTTTTTCTTTTTTTACACCGTGTGAAAAAGTAATCATATCTGGTTGGTTGTAAGGTTTGAAGCAGCTGCGAAAGTATCTTGCTTTGGTTGGGTTTAGAGTTACTTGGAGTGCATTGCTTGTAGTTATAAATTTTCGCTCTGAGTAATAATAATAATAATAATTTATTATTATTATTATTATTATTATTATTATTTATTGCTTCGAAGTTGAAGAGGCTTTTTTTTCTTTCTCTCTCCGTTCTTATTTTGTTCTTTCAAAGTACTTTATTTCGGACAAGGACTGGTCTTGTCATTATTTTTCTTCCTTCACGGGATTAATAACTACTCGTAATCTCGCGTGTACGTAAAACGTGTGACCTAATTTAAAGTATTGAAGGTGATTAGGAGACGCGTTTATCATTCGATGCCACAAACATTGGGCATCGTAACGCGAGAACGTGGGTCTCCGGTAATCACTTACGATGTTTTGGAAGGAAGGCAATTATTGTTTGACGAGTCTTACGGAGAAGGATGACGAAAGAGTCGCTTCGTTTCGTAGTAAGGTTGAAAAGGGTCTATAGTTGCTTTAAAAGCGGAGAGGTTTCTTTTGGTTCATGGCTCCGTGCGTGGTTTTAAAGCTCCCCGAGCGTAGTCCGTTCCTGAAGGCGGAGCCCATGCGTGCTAGGACCCCCCTCCTCCCAGCCCCCGACCGGAGCTGCAATACCATGCTCCAAATGTATATGTACCGCGAGCCCTCTTGCTAAGCGAAGTCTGGCGTTCGTTCGTGCGTTACCATTGTATCCGAGATTCCGACTGTGGGGGAGTAGAAGGGAGGGATGTGATCGATCGCGTGGCCCCTCCCTGTTCATCCCCCAATTTGGAGGGGGCGTAACCCCGCCTACTCCCAGTTCCCCCCCTCTCTCTCTCTCTCTCTCTCTCTCTAATATAAACTACTGTATATAAAAGCGAGAGTTTGACGCTAGTTTTGTCTTGGTTCGGCACGTTGGGTTGGGATCCCTGCACGTAAATACGCTTGTTTGGTTGGTGTAAAACGAGGAATATTCCAGTTTTGAGTTTAACACACACACACACACACACACACACACAGCGTGTCGTTCCATGTTCAGCAGTGGAGTAATGTATGTGAGTGTGACTTTGGCAAACCTTGTTTGCTAAGCTTCTGTGCTTAAACTTTAGATTTTCTTGTAAATATTTAAAAATGGAAACTATTTTAAGTTTGGTTTAAATTTGGTTTTTAACGTTTTCGTTAGGTTTGCGACCCCAAGTCTCCAAATGGCATTAATTTACACATTTGTAATCGTTCACACACACACACACACACACACACACCCCACACACACACACACACTCTATTTGCAAGCATTCTGTGGAAAGTTCGATATCGTTTTAATGTCCTTCCTACTATTCCCCCCCCCCCCCCCCCCTTCTTTCAGAGTGTCCTCTTTAGTACCATGTTTTAATTTTTTTATGTCCCTTACTTATTGCTAAGAAAAGAATATAATTATCATCCCCTCATTTTGCTACTTTTGTTTGCAAATAAGAAAAGTTTTTTTTCTTTAATTAAAAATGTATTTTCGTTTATAATTTTGGATTTATTTCGTAATTCATTTGTTTTTAACTTTCACTTTTTTATGCAAGATTTTCTTAGCAATAATTTATTGGTAAAGGAAGGACAAGTTTTTGGCTTAAATACCCCCCCCCCCCCCCCCCCCCTCTCTCTCTCTCTCTCTCTCTCTCTCTCTCTCTCTCTCTCTCTCTCTCGACGAAAGCATGTGAATTGTCTTGCTTTCACCTCCCCGGCTCCCTTTACTTTCGGAGAGGGGTAATTTTTTTTTTTTTTTTTTAGGGGTTAGGTTATAAGGAGGGAGCGCTTCGTATCACGCCTCTCCCACCCCTTCTTCCCTTTACTGCACACGCCCTCTTATTGCCAACCACGACACAAAAAAGTAAAATTTTTGTTAGGTTCATGTTGTGTTTTATGAAAGGTTTTCATTTTTTCAGAAAGTATCATTAAATTTTTTTTATGTATTTTATCCGTCAGGGCTGTTAATCCGGAGGTCGTGGGTTCTAGTCTGAGCTGGGACTTTGGATTTCGGCGATTAATGCGCTTCCCTGGTTCTTTCTCGGCATGGTAGTGGTTCGGATCGCGCGTAAAGCCGTAGGTGTCCTCCGTCATGCGGCCTTAGATGTTACGAAGGGGGTTTACCCGCAACTTTATTATTATTATTATTGAAGGTACTTCCCCGGACTCGGGTTTGGTTGGTTGAATTTTGTCTTTTAGGTTTGACGTCCTTTTTATTCGTTTATTCACTTATTTTTGGTGTAAATATAAAAGAAACAAGTTGCAAACAAATCTTTTCACTCAATCACTTTTTTACAAATCGCTTCGGATAATGTTTTCAGATGGTTTTCTAACGCAATTTGTAGATAAACTAATATAATAATAAAGTTTATAGACGAACCAACTAGGGATCAAGCAGTCTTAAATTTGGTTCTATTCAATGATTACGAGGTTATTAGGGAACTCGCAGGAGGAGAGTCATTAGGGAATAGTAACCATTTTATCGTATGTTGTTTTAAGATGGAATTAAAAAGGGATCTAGTTACCCATTTCTTGAAGGGTGACTATAGTAAATTTAGGAAGTTATGCTCAGTAAAGTGGGATAATGAATTTGTCAATAAAAATGCTATTGAGATGTGGTCTAGATTCAAAGAAATTTTAGAGGATGTACAATGTAGGTGTATTCCTTTCAGAACTGTTAGAAATAACGAGATTAGGAAACCTTTGTGGTGGAATAGGGAAATAGCTAAAATGATTAAAAATAAAAAAAAAAGGCATTCAAAGAAATTTAAAATGGACTTGGATAATTATAAGCAGTTAAGAAATAAGTTAATTAGTTTGATTAGGAAGAGCAAAAGGCATAGTGAAATAAATCTAGCTAGAAATAGCAATAAAGATCCAAAAAATTCTTTAGTTTTTATAGATATAATAATTAGTATATTAAGATTCGCCCAATAGAACATGATGATAGGAGATTTGATAACTTGAATAACTTTGATTTTAACTCTCTAGATTCCGTAAACTCGGGCATTCTTGATAAGATTCATATAATGAAGGATGATGTTAGGCAAGTGATTCATACAATGAAGTTAAATGAAGCTGCTGGACTTATATATACGGTAGCAAACAATGATTGCCACCCCCTCCCCCCGCCTCCTGCACAGATGAAACTAATAGAGGTACCAAAAAAATCTGATTGTTGCATATTTTAGACAATTTAATTCTGTCTAAACAAAACCACTCGATAGTTGGTGTTGCCTCCTTGCGCTTGGCGGACGGCTTTAAGTCGGCAAGGGTAGGAGGAGAAGAGACTCGAAAAGGTCAGTGTCGTACTCAAGATTTCGGAGGATTGTTTCAATGTGCTGTTCCATGGTTCGGCGGCAGAATCGTTCAGGATCCATCCTGAAAGACCTAGTGGAATCCCTGATGCATGCTGAACCACCAGCCACCCGATTCTGCCGCCGGACCATGGAGCAGCACATCGAAACAATCCTCCGAAATCTTGAGTACGACACTGACCTTTTCTAGTAGTAGTATGGGCTCAAAATGGGAGAGTGCAGGAAGGTTGCAATGCAATGTTGATCAATGTTGCAAAGGGGGATGGGTTATGCAGAAAATCAATGCTGCAAAGGGGGAGGGAGGGAGCGAGCGAGCGAGCTTGGGGGGAGAAGGGAGGATGACCTCCCCCCAAAGGGGTAACCTTAACCTAAGAGAGGGAGAGAAAGGAGGAGGAGGGTCTTTGGGAGAGAAGGTGGGATGTTCTCACCCCCCAAAGGGAAATCTAACCTAAGGGGGGGGGAGAGAGTTCTTTATTCCACCTGAGTCCGTGTCCGTCGCATTATGAGCGTCCAGGGGCCAAGCAACTGTTATATAGAGGGTCGTGAGTTGCCAGATACCACTTATTTACATATGGAGGGGTTACCAGAGCACTATATATTTATTTATTTATATAAGGAGGGTTACCAGATACCACCATTTATTTTAATTATATTCAGGTGTACCTTATTAGGGTGAGTTGCCACTTATTTATTAAAGGCGAGGGAGACTACTTAAATTTGTTCAGCAAGAGAACTAATTATTTAAACTATCACCAATATTAACAATAAAAGAAATGCACTAGACAATCCATGGCTTAGCCAAAGAAATCGTTCATCTTAATATTCATTTATTTTTTACAGTATGCTAAATTGGCAATAAACATTTTAAGTATTCTATAAGAATAATATTTGATTTATAATTCGAAAGACATGAAACGCTTTCATTTATTCTAAAGCTTTAAACCGAAAGTGTATATTTACTTTTGACAATCCTTTCTATACACCTATACTTTTTATAAATAAATTTCAGCGAAATGGTTCAAAAACAATGCTACTTGACATCTTGTACTTTAGAACGGTTGCCTTTAGCATATAAAAGCACATGTCAGTACAGTGATTTACTCTAAAGCCAAACCGAAAATGTGTGTCTACTTTTGTCAGTCACATATATATATATATATATATATATATATATATATATATATATATATATAATATACTGCAAACCCACAAGGAAAAAGGAAAACGATTCCAAGGCCTTTCGTGCATTCAGAGCTACACCTCGTCAGGGATTGAAGAGAGAAGGCAAGATGCCCATAAATATATACAATGTAGCGGAAACCAAAGCAATTAGCACATATTAACAAGAGTTAATGAGAGGCAAAAGGAATTTTAACAAGATATTGTCAATTTTATACATTCCCACTGTTTTTGAAATTGTTTTTAAAATGAATAAATGCACATTCTAGAATATTTCTTTTATATCTCTGTTTTCAACAAGCCCTTTAGAACTATCCCACTTGATGCTATGATTACATCTATACATATAGTTAAACAAAGCATTGGAATTACTAGCTGTTCTACACACATGCTGTTTTACCCTAATATCTAACGTTTTACCCGTTTGGCATATATATACTGAGTTACATTGTATACATCCAATCGAATACACAACCAACAACATTTTCCGGGCTATTCTTTATTAGGCGTGATTTAACAGTATTATTGTACTTGAAAGACTACATTGATGCCAATTACTTTAAGTGAAGTCGGAAGATATTGAAAATTAACATGGTAAGGTAGGCTAAGGATATTTTTACGCTCAAATTCCTTTACAGTTACATTATTATAATGCCTATTCTTGCTTGGCTTTCCTAAGAGAGTTATCTAAAAATGAAGTAGGATAACATAATTTAGTACCAATATTCATGATATTGCATAACTCGGAATCTAAAAATTCAGGACTGACCACTCAAAATGCTCTAAGAAACATAGTAGAGAAAATAGAGGATTTAATCGAGGGATGATGGTCAGAATAAATATTAGGCCAAAGGCATAAAATATCATCTATATACCTGTACCAAACCAGGTTAGAATTAACAATCGAAGGGAAAATTCTATTTTCAAAAAATTCCATATATATACTAGCTAGTACAGGTGAAAGGGGATTTCCCATCGCCAATCCAAACGACATAGCATGAAACTTATTTTCAAACTGAAATTTACAATCTTTGACACAAAGCTTAATTAACTTAAGTGTTGTGTTGAACAGGGAAAGAATATTCAGAGATCTTTCTTTTAAAAAATCAAGTAGGTCATCAACAGGGACTTTTGTGAATAACGAGCATACATCAAAGCTTACCAATTTGAAATTAGGGTCATTAGGAAACTTCAGTTTGTCAATAAGATCCATGCTATTTACAGTCTGTGACTTAAAAATAGAACCAACTAACAGCGTTAATAAACTAACGAACCATTTAGATAGCTTATAGGTTACGGAGCCTACTGAGCTAACAATAGGCCTCATGGGATTATTAACTGTTTTTACTGAGCCGAAAGTGAGGTGACTTTAGCCAAAGGTTGTGTGTATAGTGCTTTTAATACGAGGTATGAATCGAATTAGCCTTTGAGGTTTGAAAAAACCCTAAAAATACTTAAAAATAATGATTCATTACATATTACTAAAGCGGACAAATCTAATTCGATCGTCGTCATGGACAAAAAGTTATGTTGAAAAGATGAATACGTTATTGAGTGATCGCGATATGTACAAACCTCTAAATAGACCCATTGGAGGATGTTAATAAAATGTTTAGCGTAAAATTAAGAGAAATATTAAAAAATAACTATAATGGGCTTTCGCAGCAGTTTCTTAGTATCAATCCGTCACTACCATATCTGTACGGCTTAGTAAAAACTCACACAGTTAATAACCCCATGAGGCTTATTGTTAGCTCAGTAGGCTCCGTAATCTATAAGCTATCTAAATGGTTAGTTAGTTTATTAACGCCGTTAGTTGGTTCTATTTCTGAGTCACATATTGTAAAAATAGCATGGATCTTATTGACAAACTGAAGTTTCCTAATGACCCTAATTTCAAATTGGTAAGCTTTGATGTATGCTCGTTATTCACGAAAGTACCTGTTGATGACCTACTTGATTTTTTAAAAGATAAGATCTCTGAATATTCTTTCCCTGTTCAACACAACACTTAAGTTAATTAAGCTTTGTGTCAAAGATTGTAAATTTCGGTTTGAAAATAGTTTCATGCTATGTCGTTTGGATTGGCGATGGGAAATCCCCTTTCACCTGTACTAGCTAATTTATATATGGAATTTTTTGAAAGTACAGGGTGTCTATAAATGATTACCCTGATTAAAGCATGCTATAACTTTTAAATACACTCGTATTCAAACAGTTTTAATCATAAGTAGATAAACATACGAAGTTTTGATACATAGTTAATGAACTTAATAAGCTTCCACATGTGCACCCCTAGTGGCACGTAAAATGTCTAAACGGTATTCACACACACACACTCCACATATTTTCCAACATTTGTGGGTTAACTGTTGCAATTGCATCCATAATGCGTTCTCGCAATGTCCTGATATCTGGAACAACTGTTGCATAAACCAAATCTTTAACATGACCCCAGAGAAAGAAATCCAGCGGGGTAATGTCTGGTGATCTTGGGGGCCATGGGATTGGCCTGTCCCTGCCAATCCATCGATTTGGAAATGTTGCGTCGAGAGTTTCACGAACAACATGCGCCCAGTGAGGGGGTGCCCCCATGTTGTTGGAAGATGAGTTGGCTGCCTATCCTGCAGCTGGGGGATGGCGTAATTGGTGAGTATATCCAGGTACACAGTTGCGGAAACAGTGTTCTCAGCGAAGAAGAAAGGACCAATTATCTGGTCATGCATTAGTCTACACCAGACATTGATCTTCGGACTGCCCCGAATATGCTCCCTTACGGCACGTGGGTTTTCCGATCCCCAAATACGCGCATTGTGTCTGTTGACTCTACCACTAAGCTGAAACGTAGCCTCGTCTGAAAAGCAGACACGTAACAAGAAGTCATTATCCTCGTCAATGCTGTTCAAAATGTCACTAGCGAATTGTTCACATTTTGGACGGTCATCAGGCTTCAGTTCTTGAACAATTTGTACCTTGTAGGCATGTAACTTCAAACGTTTGTGTAACACCTTGTGCACCGTAGACTTCGGTATCTTTAGTTGGCATGAAGCTTGTCTCACTGATTTCCTTGGTGACCGTGTGAAAGCAGTTTGAATGTTTTCCACCGTCCCATCAGAAGCTGATGGTCTACCACTGCTCTTTCCCCTTTCCACGTTTCCAGTTTCCAAGAATTTTTTCATCCACGACTTAACTTCACATCAGGTGGATTCTTTCCATACTTTGTTCTGAACCTTCGCTGAACACTGACAGGAGATTTTGTCTTTGAAAGCCACACAACACATTGTGCCTTCTCTGTCACAGACGCCATCTTAACTGAACAGCTACTACAGCGCTCCTAGCGCGAATGCGGTAGACGAAACACACCAGCACAGAAACTATGCGTGTACGAGATCACCTGTAAAAAGAAAATGGATGTAAGATTCGTCATTAAAACATGAGAGCATACTGTTTTCAGGGTAAACATTTATGGACACCCTGTAGAATTTTGCTTTCGATTGTTAATTTTAACCTGGTTTGGTACAGGTATATAGATGATATTTTATGCCTTTGGCCTAATAATTTGGATGTTGACTTATTTCTTGGTAGGCTCAACAATTTAATCCCATCTATTAAGTTCACAGTTGAAAAAGGAAATGATGGAAGCCCATCTTTTCTGGATGTAAAAATTTGGAGATGCTGTAATCAATTCAAATTTGAAGTCTATCGCAAGCCTACTAATAACATGTGCATTTTTATTCTGACCATCCCTCGATTAAATCCTCTATTTTCTCTACTATGTTTCTTAGAGCATTTTGAGTAGTCAGTCCTGAATTTTTAGATTCCGAGTTATGCAATATCATGAATATTCATACTAAATTATGTTATCCTATTTGATTTTTAGATAACTGTCTTAGGAAAGCCAAGAATAGGTATTATAATAATGTAACTGTAAACTTGTGTAAAGGAATTTGGGCGTAAAAATATCCTTAGCCTACCTTACCATGTTAATTTTCAATATCTTCCGACTTCACTTAAAGCAATTGGCATCAATGTAGTCTTTCAAGTATAATAATACTGTTAAATCACGCCTAATAAAGAATAGCCCGGAAAATGTTGTTGGTTGTGTATTCGATTGGATGTATACAATGTAACTCAGTATATATATGCCAAACGGGTAAAACGTTAGATATTAGGGTAAAACAGCATAAATATGTGTGTAGAACAGCTAATAATTCCAATGCTTTGTTTAACTATATGTATAGATGTAATCATAGCATTAAGTGGGATAGTTCTAAAGCGCTTGTTGAAAACAGAGATATAAAAGAAATATTCTAGAATGTTTTTAAAATGAATAAATGCACAATTTCAATAACAGTGCGGGAATGTATAAAATTGACAATATCTTGTTAAAATTCCTTTTGCCTCTCATTAACTCTTGTTAAGTATGTGCTAATTGCTTTGGTTTCCGTTACGTTGTACAGGGTGTCCGAGAATTATCTGTACAATTTTTGGCTGTTATTAAAAGTCAACCATGAAGTGTAGAAATGCCAGTGCTGTCCCATTTTACAGAGAATCTCATTAAGTTTTTTCTGATACCACGTTTTGACAAGTTTTTTAGAAATGTACGCGGGTGACAGACATTGATGATTTAAAAGCAAGAATCACAGCTGCTATTGAGCGAATTGATGTGGATATGCTGCAGCGTACATGGCAACATTTGGAGTATCGATTGGATGTTTTGCGAATCACTAATGGTGCACATATCGAATGTTTGTAACAACGTTACTTTAATAAAAGAAACTTTTGAAAATACAGATTCTAAATAATCTTGTTTAAGAATTTTACGTGTGTTATCAAGAATTTTATTAAAAGATGAAATTGTACAGATAATGTTCGGACACACTGGAATTTCTAAAAAACTTGTCAAAACTTGGTATCAGAAAAACTTAGTGATTCTCTGTAAAATGGGACAACACTGGAATTTCTACACTTCATTGTTGACTTTTAATAACAGCCAAAAATTGTACAGATAATTCTCGGACACCCTGTATATATTTCTGGGCATCTTGCCTTCTCTCTTCAATCCCTGACGAGGTGTAGCTCTGAATACACGAAAGGCCTTGGAATCGTTTTTCTTTTTCCTTGTAGGTTTGCAGCATTCATTCATTTCACGTGTTTAATTGTGAAATTCATCCCATATATATATATATATATATATATATGCACACATGCACACAAGATGTCTTCACAATTTCGTACATTTTTGTTTTCGTTCATCTTAATATTAATTCATTCTTTACAGTATGCTAAATTGACAATAAACATTTTAAATATTCTGTAAGAATAATATTCATTTTACCTGTAATTCGAAAGACAAGGAAGGCATTCGTTAAAACAACACTATTCGAGGAATGGAAGATTAATGGTATAAACTCGACACGCATAGAAACTCTCACCTGACCTACCTGAGGCTACTTGAAAACCGCAAAGGTCCATTTGACCTAAATCCGTCCAAGACCACTTGGTGAATCTTTCTCGACTCCTATTTATTGTTTTCATTATTACCATTACTAATGAAGTTAAAAACTGAACTTTTAAATATATACATAGTCCTCACGTAATTGTTTTCCATGAACAAATTATTTATAGGCTAAATTAGCCTTTGATTAAGTAATGAATTAATTTCCTTATAATTCCATATGCAAATATATATATATATATATATATATATATATATATATATAATATATATATATATATACAGGGCGTCCCAAAAAAATGTATACACACTTTAACAGCTGATAGCTCAATTGATGTTTCTTTCTTTCCAAGTTAAACCCTTAGAATTAATAATGGCAGTCAGACTAAGCTTTGAACAAAGGAAATTCATCCTAAAATGCTACTGGAAGTGTGAAAACGCAGTTGAAGTGCAAAGACAGTTTAGGAGGGAGTTTCAAACAGATCCACCAACGCGACTTACCATCACTCGAATTAGAGATAAGTTTGAAGCCGATGGAACGTTCGTTCAGAATGTCCACAAGAAGCGTTCCGGAAGACCACGGACATCGACAAGCCCCACAAAGCAAGAAAGAGTACTGGAAACGTATCACCAAAGTCCAAGAAAATCTGTGCGGCAAGCGAGTTGTGAGGTAGGAATTTCAGAATCGTCTGTCCAACGCATTTTGAAGCGCTGTCAATGGAAAAGTTACATTCCAAGATTAGTCCATGCTATTAATGAAGATGATCCGGACCGAAGAGTGGAGTATTGCGAGTGGTACTTGGCACGATGTGGATGTGGATTGGACGAAGGGGTTTCGTAGAATACCCTCCGCGTTCACAAGACCTCACACCACTAGACTCTTTTTTATGGGGATACTTAAAAGACAAAGTCTACGCTATAAAACCTGCAACAGTCGCTGAATTGAGAGCAGCCATTGAACGAGAATGCACACAAATACCAAACGAAATGTTTCGTGATGTTTGCGATTCCATTGCTTCGCGTTATCAGCAGTGCCTGGACCAGAACGGACGTCAGTTTGAAAACAGGCGTGTGTATACATTTTTTTGGGACGCCCTGTATATGTATATATATATATATATATATATATATATATATATAACATATAGAGGGTGCAAATTACAGTAGTAATAATAAGAAGCTGAATCGGGTTTCCTTCTCCCCGAATTGTTCATTTTGACAAAGATCAAACTTGTCACCCGCCTTAGACCTACAGTTTAACGTTGAATCCGAACGATTTTTCTTTGCGTGTAATTTGTGTGGTATCATCATCATAGTTGTTAAAACTTTACATTGTCTTTGTTACTGAAATGAATGAATGAAAACGAGAAAATGGAAAGGTTTATTAATATTATTACGTGCGATGATTTCACGAAGATTAAGCTTATTGCTCCTCCTTTCGAGTTGATCTGATGAAGTGAGTTGGCTTCTTTTACTCCACCTCACATAAGTACACCCGGCTCATCGGGGATTGTATGTACCAAGAAATTACAATGTCACCGTTCGGACTCGATCTCTCAACCTCCGATCAACACCCCAGCGTCTTAACCACTCGGATACCTTAGGTTCCCATTTATCTACCAGCCCAACCAGACATTAATTTTCACCAACAAAACACAATTTAATCACACTCCTACGCGAGAATTGGCAAGTAGAAAGTCAAGCCGAATAGTTGAATCAAAGTTGAGGATCGAATAGTATGACAGCAAATAATAATAATGCAAAATATTGTCGTGGTAGAGATTGCAAATGGCAAATGTTGATCAATGTTGCAAAGGGGTGAGGGATATTGCATAAAAGGGTGGGTTCCAAAATGGGAAAACCGAGAACAGTATGGGCGCAAATGTTAATGCAAATATTGTCGGTAGAGATTGCAAGTGGCAGTACACCTTGAGATGTGAACATTAAATCTACGGAGAGAAGATAAAGACACCATTAGTCAATCAATTAGGACGTCCAAAGCGTGGACCCGTAATATAGGTGTTACGATTGGTACACAAAATTTAACATAGCCCCCCCAGTTATATTGACAATAACTAATCATCAAACTTACGAACCGCCTATTAGTCTTTTTGGGTGGTGCTTGGGGATCATGCATATAAAAAGAGTATTTTCACCAGTGAATAAACATTCCCTCCGTCAGGAATCAAGAACTTTACAGTTCACCGGATTTATAAGAAGATGAAGACACTATCGCGTTGTCTACAATTAATCTTTTTAACGCAGCCGACCGGGATGGGTTATTTCCATCGCAAACCATTAATGATATTTGGAATGACTCTCCTTACAATCTGAGGCAAGGGACTGCCGTAGAAATGTAAGTAATTATGTGACTAATTTTATTTTTTGTAGCCAATTATTTGCGAAGTTATTTATTTAGTGCCTGTCATTAGGAGAAAGAGCACTGTTCTGGATTATTTCATCATATATATGGAGGGTTGTAGTAATTCATCTCATCACAGAAATGCTTCATTTAGGCATCCGCAATTATAGATTAGTTTGCAATTAATATGCTAAAGTCCTGTTTTGATTCGTTGAATTTTTTTTATAGCAATCCTTTGCAAGTTTTAAATAATTTTATAATTTCCATAAATATTCGGCATTTTCCCTTAAAGGAACTTCTCTGAGCGGTTCGAAGATATCTTCACATTGTAATACTCTTACTATACGTATACTCTGCATGTTTTAAGCAATTGTGTTTTAAAAAAGATTCAGTATGAACTAATCTAATCCTTTCGTTTTGAAGAAACGCGTGTCGTGGACTTGAATACGGAGGTAGAATATTTACCGAGCAAGTCAACCCAGCGATTGTCACATCATTAACGAAATAATGCAAGTATTTTTTTTTTTTTTCGATCTTTTTCGGGGAAGACAATGTATTTTCATCAATTTATTAAATGAAAGAAATCATGGTTTTTAGTACAATAACCATCTTAAGCTACATAATATACAAACTAACATTATTGGTTACAAATATATATATATGTGTGTGTGTGTACACACGAACAAAACACTATACAACGAGTGCGCACAATCGGAAAACGGCTTTTTATCTGTCTGCATACCATTTCGTCGTTTCGTTGAGTGTGACGGGTCGAATAATTTTAAAAAGTTTATAAATTCCTTACCACGTGACATGTGCATGAGAAATGAAAGACAGTACATCCCACAAGTATTACTAAAATATCCTTGTAGCCGGAAGGGATTCCATACAACTTCGGGGATATGCATTTCATCGAGAAATTTTACAATAACAGGGTCACTAGGGTCGAGTGCCGAGTGAATCAAAATAGTACATACAGTCCCTATTTTTAAAATAGATAGCAAACCAATGAATCCCTTCACTACCAATAACATCGTTACAATCAGGTCTTAACGCGGCAGATGTCGTCTTCTGCCCTGTTAAGACCTGATTGTAACGCTTTCCTCCCGAGATATTTGGCACCCCTCTTCAGCAAGAGGACAGCCGCCGTAGTATGGTTCAAAAATGGATCGAAGTCCACTACCACGCTGGTATCTCATACCTCAATAGACTGTGAAAGGCTTTCTGTCCATTACAACTCAGTGCGTCGAAAGTGCAGCTTTACTGTTAAGCTCCCGTTACCGAATGGGAAATTTTTTCCCTCAATCGTTCTTATATATATATATATTGGTTATTAGATTAGCTGAGACATTCACATAATGGGGCCTGTCATGTGTAATACTCAAGCTCTTTCCTCTATGGTTGGGGATGTGCGCTATGCGCAGCAGGCGTGCCTGGGTATCCCCAACAAACTGGTGCTCCACTATATTGCTGTAAATATAGCACATGTCTGCGGGTTTATAGCCATCAACCATTTTCTCCAATTTCAACTGATACATAAGGTTGGACAAGTGTTGTGCCTCGTGAAGTGTATCTCTTTGGATGACTGATCGATATCGTCCATCGGTCATAATTTTCAACACACTTTGGTCCTTAATATTTCGGTTAGCCTGCGATTTTGGGGCCACAGTACATGCATGGGGATCATTGTTTACGATTTAGTATACTAAATCGCCCGTAAGATTTGAGCTTTTTAAACTTACGTTTGTCTCACAACATCCTCGACCGCACCATAGTGACCCGGTCCAAGTGTTACTTCTGTACCTTAATACCGTGCATCCCCAGTCAGGGCGGTACGCATGGTTTTATCCCGAGTTACCCCGGCTTTTTCACACTAATATTACAGTCTCTAAGAATCGTAAAAACGGGTTCTTTATAATTAATACTTAAAAAAAAGGTATTCAGCTGAATTTCGCATATACCCACCTCATACGTATCACGACAGAATTCAATGGGTCCGTGGAGTTCTGTTACAAAGTTGGCTAGATTGTTGTACAGACAGGGACGAGGAGGATGGGAGTGTAACGTAGAAATGGTTAAGCGCCATGTTGCATACTATTTAAGCTTCATTATTGCATGTTTTTATATAGGTGTTGAAGCTTTCTGGGTATCCTAGCCATTTCACCAGGTACATTGTTTTCTCTTTCCTGAACTTTTGCTTCCTACAATTTTCTCAATTTTAAACACCTTTTCTCGTAAAATGTCACTTTCTGCAACGCGGTAAAAGCCTCCTGCGATTTCTTCCCCATTCAAATCTACGTAATACATTATCTCGTCTTTAGATTTCATAGCCCTAACTTTAAAAATCTCGTGTGTCCATCCTTGCTCAAATCCCTTCACGAATTTATTTCCTGAACGCGATAGCCTTACATAATCATTGATTTTGAAACGCGCAGTGTGTGGTGGTAGTGTTCCATCTCTTCTCACATCAGGCTCTGCGCGCACCTCTTTCTAAAATCTCGTTAGGTGTCCCAATCGTGCGATGGTGTGAGCGGTTGTAGGATGAGGCCAATGATTCCAGAATGTCTAGAAATCTGTTTTTATGTGTAAAATAGCGGTGCATGCGTTCCTTTATGGTACGTTGAACTCTTTCGGCTAAAGATGCCTTATGTATAGAATTGATAGTGTAGTAACTGATATTAAACTTTGTCAACATGTTCTGAAAAGCTCGGCCTATAAATTCTTTCCCATATCCGTATAAAAATAGCCAGGAACCCTGTTTTCTTTCAACATTAACAGTTTGCTGGCTTTAGCAACTGTTTCAGGCGATTTATTTTTCAGAGGAATTAGCCACAGATATCTAGAGAACACATCTATTATGAATAGGGTGTAGCGGTAACCATCGTTATACACTGAATATCTTTGCATGTCTTAAATTTGCTTGCCAAATAGTCAATCGAAGCAGCTGTTGTCTTTGCTGTTTTAAACCTTTTTCTCACAGGTTTATGAAGTGTATAAGTGTCCTGCTTCCGCAAAAAACTCTCATCTTTTTTCCCTACTCCAACATTGTAAACATTTCTGTACAGTCTATCTACGCCTTCGTAGGAGGCTGGGTTAGAAATATAATAGCGTCTTATGTTAGCCATTTGCGTATTTTAGAGGCACGTTGGTAGGGTTGATCGTTGTTTATCTTCTTTCTCCTCTTCAGAGGTGTTACCGCCGGGGGTGATGGCGTTTTCAATTGTGTCACGTGCGATGCATGTTCCAAGTCTTAACCTGTTCAGATTTCCTATCATTGTTTTGGGGACATTTATTTGTTGTAGTCTTGCTTTAATATGCTTCCATCCTGATGGTGAGGGCCTATGCCACTTTTTCACCAGATCATGGACGGTGTCTACGATATCCGATCCCTTATACCTTTGCTCCTTCCACAATGATCTCGCCTGTATCCGTCCGTTGTATGTTGGAATCTTCATTCAATAGATTATAAAGACAAACCGCTATTCCTCAATGTGGGAGGGTGCTTTTTAATACATGCTCGATATGTTGTGTGGCCGACCCGTTAACCTTTGGTTGGTCAGCTCTATCGTTGGACACAGGCTCTGTGCTGTGCCTAGTGTTGCAAAAAAAACTGTTTTTTTTAAATCGTTTTTTTTTTTTTTTATAAAATTGGTATATAGATATTATCCCTTCTTTATTTTGAAACAAAAGTACACGTATGTTGTTCTCATTGTAACATTGATTTCAAGGAGTAACGAAAACAAAAAAGGTTTAAATTCATTTTTCATTATTTTTCCTTTTAATAAAGGTTGACACTGCCCCTAAAAAGACTCTAGACACAAGCCCAATTATAAAATCCATTGTAAATTTATATTAACTAAAAAAAATACACTTTCAACATTTTTTTCATCATTTGAGGAGTCATAGAGAGTCATTCATCATACATTGAGTTTTCAGACTCTGAATAGAACATTTCATTCCCTTCATGATCATACTCTCTGCTTGATGATGGCCATTCTTGTGCTTGGAGAGTTGTCTGGGACATGTTTTGCTTCTGCTGAGCACCTGCTTCAGATTCATGGTCTTGTGGTTCATTGTGATCACCCAAAGCATGGTTATGAGCGATGAAAAACTAGCTTAGATGCTCTATCAGTTGTCAGTTGGTTCCGTTTGACTGAGTGGATCCATGAGTGGCGACTGAAAGAGCGTTCCACAGCTGCACTAGTTGGGGGCAGGTTGAGAATATTTGCTGCAACCTTGGAGAGCTGGGTCGAACCACAAATTCCATTCCACCAGCTTGTTGGATTCGCCTGTGCAGCTGCCTTCCAGACAAAAGGCTTTGCAAAGATATTCTCTTTTAATCGGTAGTCAGCTAACTCTCCCAATGTCTTGCTATCATCCACAGATGGAACAGCTACAGATATCTCTTGTATGACTTCCATGGCATCCACCTGAAATACAATTTGTAACACATTAAATATAAAATAATATCAAATAATAGATAATGAATGTCTGCAAAATAAGAACATAAATCAATATTCGGTGCTAGTTGTAAAATCAACAACTTACTATTTCTTCTCCAGAGATGTGGCATCCTTTGTAGCGAGGATCAAGAAGATTTGCTGCCAGGTGGATACTTCTAAGAAGAAACTTTCTCCGTTTAGGAATAATTCCCTTAAAACAATCTTCTTCGCTCTTCAGAATTGGGCTCGAGGAGAGATTCTTCTCGAAGGATTGTTGAAGGTCATTAAATATCTTTGGTACAATAGAGAGGTATTTGTTGTCCCCTTCTACTGCAGTGATAGCATCAGAAACTGGCTTCAACAACTTCAAAGATCCATCCAGTTTATCCCAGAAGACTTCAGTATATATACACAACAGAATTAGCTAATATAAAAAAAACAAAAAAAACGGTTTTTTTTGTTGTTTTTTTTAAAAAAAACCTCCTTGTTTTTTTTGGGTTGCAACACTAGCTGTGCCTAATAACCACGGGAATATCTCGGATTCTTATAATTTTCGTACTCGTGAAGAAATTTCTGCAGAGCTTCTTGGTATAAGATTCTTTTCTCATCAGGTGTTTTTTCACTGTTTAATAGGGCTAACAATTCGCTTTCCATTCTTTTAAGCCTGCTTTTACGGGGTTCTAGATCCTTGTCTGGATTCTTTGAACTTTGCAGTGAAGCATACACCGTGTGGAATCACTACCACTTCATTATATTAATCTAGTCAGTGAAGGACCCAAAACTGAAAATAAGATGGGGAGGAATGACCCTCCTCTTTGTACAATAATTCGTTTTTTCTTCCCCACAGTTTGACTTCTACGAGCGAGTGCACGTATTATGTTCCTGTAACGGCGTAGGCGAGCCTTCTGAGGTGGTTTCATTGATACATTGCAATTTATAACGTTAAGACATTTCACAGATGCATTTTAAAAAGTCGGAGTCGATATTTTTAATAAACATCTGCTGCATTGCCCGGGGCAGTCGATGATAGATTTTTATGAATTCATGGTATTTCTTTAGCTTTTGTCATTCTGGAATATACACCGTTTCAGGCTTGTTTGGAAATATATTCGTTCTTAGAAGCACCCTAAACGTGTTTCGCGGCTGAAGGTCGCAGAGCAAATATCTGTAACGCGGGCTTGTAGCTTCTTTATAAACTCCCAAAAACTCCTTACGCTGATTCGGGAACATTTGATTGGCTAATACCCCAATTTGTGATACATCTCTACGTTGCGCGAATAAGACTAGATATTGTGTATTTAACGACACATCGCGCATTGTATCTATTTTTGAAAAAATAGATTCTGATTAAGAACACGCTTATGTTAAAATGGTGGGAGAATACTGTAAATGTCTCGGCAAACGTTTTATCCATCTCCAACATGAGATCGTCAATTACAATGACTATGTTCATTTCCCTTTAACGAATTAACGTCAGATACACCTTTGTGGAACAAAATATCTTTGTACTCGAACACTGATACGTCGAATAGCACCATATAATTTTATGCACATTTTGAGGACATCTCTCCCTTTTCTTTAATAACACTGGGCAACAACAACAAAAAATTTTCATGTCCCAAGAATGAAAATACCTTATTCTTATAGTATTTTCTGTGCTGAATCCAAATAAGTTTGTAAAATTTCTCTATCAGGTCTGGTTTTTGTGTGACATGCAACTTAATTTTTAAAAACCCATATAGTTACATACTTATTAAAATATGATCGAAAAGACATACCTGTAGTTTAAAAAGTAGCTTGTTTTGATTTTCTGCTGTGCTTTGCCTCAGGCATGTCTCTCTTAAGAGTCCAGCATACTGGGGCTCCATTTGCCTTGGTAACTGTTTTCCATGGCAGAAATATCCTGATGAAAACGCTCACCATGTTCGTAGCTTACCGCACCCAGGTTTTCCGGAAAAAAGTCCAAGTGAGAGTCCAAGAAATGAACCTTTAATGACATTGCACCCCATTGCTTGGTAAGACTTAAGAAGATCTACTATTTCAGGATAGTTTTCGGCCTTGTGATTTCCCAAAAAATTTGTGCAGACACTTTTGAAACTCTGCCACGCAGCTTTCTCAACTTCATTCAACTCTCCTTCAAATCTCTCATCTCTTAACAATTCTCTGATCTGAGGGCCTACAAAAATGCCTTCTTTAATCTTGGCATCACTGATCCGGGAAACTTATTTCTCAAGTATGTGAATCCTGTTTGCGCTTTATCCATCGCTTCAACAAAGTTTTTCATAAGTCCAAGCTTGATATGCAAAGGAGGAAGGTACACTTTCTCAGGGTCAACAAGTGAACTATTCACAACATTTTTCTTGCCTGGAACAAGTGAGGTGCGTTTTGGCCAATCCTTCTTAACGTAGTGGTTTTGCTTGTCCCTACTGTCCCACTCACATAAAAACAACAGTACTTGGTGTAACCTAGCTGCAACCCTAGCAAAAGTGCAATGACCTTCAGATCTCCACAGATATTCCACTTATATTTCTGATATTGAAACTTTTCTAAAAGCAACTTCATGTTGTCGTATGACTCTCTCATGTTTGCAGCATGTGCAATAGGTACAGAAGGAAATTTATTTCCGTTGTGAAGGAGGACTGCTTTCAAGCTGACTTTTGAGGAGTCAATGAACAATCGCCACTCATCCACGTTATGTTCATGACTAAGAGCCCCCATGACTGAATTAACATCTTTACAAAACACAAGTCCATCTTCATGAAAGAACCATTCTTTGAATTCATCATGGCGGCTGCGGAAAAAACAAACTTTAGTGTCACGTTGCAGTAGATTCCAACCCTTTAATCTTGAACCTAAAAGTTCAGCCTGCTTCTTAGATAATTTCAAATCACGAACTAGGTCATTTAGATCTTGTGACAGTAAATGTGGTTCATTGGAGGAACAGGTAGCCTGGAATGTTGGATCAGAAATGTCATCTTTTTCCTCGTGATATGCTACAGCTACGTTTGATTCCTCATCACTTAAACTTACATGTTCAGGAGGATTTGGTACTGGAAGTTTGAGCACTGTGGGGAACTGGTCTCATTGCAGACGGTAGATTAGGGTATTTCATAAGGCTCTTTGTTTTTGAAGTGATCCCCTTTGTATTTACCAGGCAGAAATAGCAGTCTGTTGTGTGATCTTCGGGTTCCCTCCAAATCATTGGAATAGCAAATGGCATGTGACGTGAACTGTTTAGCCATCCTGTAAGTAGTCTTACACATGTCACACAACAAATGTGAGGGGCCCAACTCTTGTCCTGATCGCCTACTTTACATCCGAAATAAAGTTCATAGCATTTTTTTACTAATGGTGTAAAGTTACGTTTCTGGGATTTTAAAGTTAGATCACCACATACATAACAAAAGGAATTAGGATGATTCAGACAGTTCCGCGGCATTACAAAACATCTATATGAATACAACATTGGTGTAAAATTAACAAGAAGCAACAGACACTAGCTGTTAACACTGTGACATTTACAAGCAGACTGACTTGGAGCTGCTCTACACACAGAAACTAGGCTCATGTCTGAACAGGTACAAACATGTTTCAACCTGCACAGTCTACTGCTCCGACCAAATTTATCCTGCCAGCATTATCAGAACTTTCTCCCCAAAGGAATAAATTGTACTAATTTTACAGAAAAATTAATACAACATATATATTAATATTAATATATTTTATTATAGTTATATTAATTAATATAATATTATATTTATTATTTTTATAATGTTTTATATTATAATATTGTTATATACTTAATTATATATATGTTATTATTTTTTTATCCGGTGACCATGCTAAATGAGGAAAAAATGAACATAGCGTCACAAGTAAACTAAGCCTGATAGAAAAAATCTGATTTCATATTTAGATTCAGCATGAAAAAGTACACTTAGAACACCCATCAAAACGCTTGTGACAAAATTGTTGTTGACCAGTGTAATTTTAAGTATAAACAGTTTTACCACATCCTGTGAACCTGAATTTTTCTACATAATCCATTTCTAACACGTCACACTCTTAAGTGGGTCATTTACAAAATATAATATTTAAGTGATGACCCTTATATTCTAATCTTGTTTTTCTCTTCTCCCACAGAACCGTGAATGACGATGAGGTACAGCAACCCATCATCGATATTACAGATGACCCCGACGACAGTCTAGTTGTGATTACAGGCTTCATCCTCATTGCCGAGTCCACACCAACGATACCTGTAGCACGCGACAATTCAAAGCGGAGGCATGACGAAGAGCCCACCACGTCAGGTATAAAGCGTGCCAGGATTGCGCCGGTTGTTAGACCACCAGTAATAGAGCCCCAACCTTCTACGTCTTACGACCCAACCCCCACAATAGTACGTTCCTCAAATAGAAATATACCCCCTTATTCCTGTTCAATTCCGGGTACATCTTCCACAGCCGCAGCAGCTTCTCGTTCTGTAGAGGATGGTATAACATTCGAGTTGGTACGCACCGCTACCCCCACCCCAGCCTTGACTAGAAATCGGTGTATAGTCAGGGTTGATTCTAGATCAATGTATAGCAATGGTGTTGAACACGGACTACGGCGCATAGTTGAACGTATTGTAGAACCGCGACGAACATGAAGTCAGGACGAGGCTGTCGTTCGGGTCAGATGATGTAGATGATTTTTGGGTAGTAATACCATTCAGACGCTTGGCAGTTGAAGATAGAGTATATATTAGGCCGTATAATGCAGGCCTCAAAGTAGTTTAGCCTTCAATATGGACAACTTCACTGTAAATATTGACCGTGTATTACGTGTTGCAGGTCATAGTGCCACACCTTATACTCTTAACTCTTTGAGGACAAAAGGACATATTTGTCCCAAGGAAATAATAATATAAATTGTACAATGATGCAACGTTTCTACAAATACATCTACATGTTTATACAAGTATCGTTTAGTTGTCGGAAAATTAACCCCAAATGGGTCATTTTAGTGACTATAGTTACTAATATCTAATTGTAAAACAATAAAACTTAAACTTTTAAGTTCAAAGAAATGTATACTGGTCATCAAAGAGTTAACTTCAATTCTCAGGCTATTTATAGACGGCATATAAACGTCGATCGTGGTTGCGGCTTTATAGCAGTAGTCTTAGCTCGTATGTTTACTGTACTAAATACGTGAACCCAAAATATTTGGTTGCTTACGGTAGTGGAGCGTGCCCATAAACTGGCTTCAGATTGTAAGCTTGAGTTTGAGTGTAATATGGGTCCTGAAGAACTGAGAAGGGTAGAACAGGAAATGAATGTTCGTATAGTTGTATTTGGAATGGATGATCGTCGTAGGACTGTGTATGTTTTTAAAAGCTATGAGAGAGATCGTACAAGACCCCCTACTTATTTTAGGCCTGTCAGGGACAACGTATCTCCCCATCCCTAATATAAGGAACCTTTACGCGAGTTATGATAAAAAAAAGTCGAAAATATGGACGACATCGAGTATAGAGTTTGCGGATGATATAGTGAAACATCGTAAAGATTGCCACATGGTATGTGAGCAATGTAAAAGCTCCAAATGTGAAAGCCGTGTAGTTGAAGCTGAGAAGAGGGATTGTGATGTGTGTAGACACATTTTTCAATAATAACTATTTTGAGCTCCATAAATCAATTGGCACGTGCAGGAAAATGAGAATCTGTGAATGTGGTGTTTCATATGATGGATAATTGGGGGAATTTCAAGCATAAATGTGATAAAATTTACTGTTCTACATGCCATGAGAAATATAAGGCGGTTGGATAAAGCATGTATGTTATATGAAAGACGCTAAGCCTAAAAATAGCCCTTGTATAACTTTGTACTAAGATATACGGGGCTCCAATAAACCTTAGCCCCCCCCCCCCATTGCCTAAACCATTAGAGGTACAGTAAAATTAAACATACCTTACAAAAGAGAATTTAACCCTGCATTTAATGAGAAACAACTAAAACTTGGTGTTCCCGCCATTGGCTTCCAAGACAGCCTGAATTCGCTTTGGGTAGCTTGCCAAAAGTGACGTGAATAGATCTTGATCGTTACGCAAGCTTGCTAAAACCGTTTCAATGTGTTGCGTCATTGTATCCTTCGAAAATCGATTTGCTGCAGGTTCTTGAAACAAGAGCCATTCAACCTTGTCCTTTATAACTGATCTAATGTGTTCACAGACGTTCAGGTCAGGAGAATTTCCTGGCCATTCTTCATTTCCAAAGAAATCGATCTCGTGGTTCCGCAACAACTGTTGAGTGGCTAATGCCTTAAAGCAGGGGGCCTTATCGTGCAGAAGTGTGACCTGATCGACATCCATAACATTGTTTGGGTTTCTTAGAAAAGGAATGACATGCTGGGATAGAATAATATCACGAAAATACTGTCCATCCCAACTCTGACCATTTGGCTTCAGTACCCACATGAGCTTCTTTGCAGTGAACAAAACAAACACACCAACACAGTCTGGACTTTTTAATAATTCGCGATAATGTTCATTGTCATCGATTTCATCTGGTGTTGTGGCCCCCACACGATCATTTTGGTAGTTAGGCCGACGTGTTACGTAAACAAAAAAATTCATCGGAGACAGCTAAATGCATGAAATCATCCACATCCCAATCTTCAGGATAATGGGCAAACCACATTCTGTCATCGATGTTGCGTTTTTCTTGGCTTTGGAAGTTCATGCCAAGGCTTTAAACCTTGCCTATGACGGTACAGTCGAATAATCTCACCACTAACGATCTTTCCTCTCAACATTTCGATCTCTCTAGAAAGTTTAGCGCAGCTGTTTTTCCGCTTACGCGTACCGCTTTCAATGATGTCCTTTGTTTCCTGAGAGAGAGGCAAATTTGGGCGCCCAGATTTGGTTGTATTCATTTCACATTCATCCAAAGTTTTATTCCAATTTCTTTTGACGAAGTCCTCACTTCTTCGCAACTTTTTGGCAACCCATGAACGTGTTATAAAGGTGGCTCCAGCATCAAGAGCTTCCCGAAATGTTATTGCTAATATGCGATCTATCACGTTGCCTCTCCGAATCACCAATTGAGAAGCCATTATATTATCACTTTATCAGCTAGAGTAATTTTAATACCTGCAATAAATAAGGAATTTTATATATTTTTATAATCACTAAAAACTATTTCGATATAAGTAAACCTGTAAGCTGCAAATGGGGGGGCTAAGTTTTTTTGGAACCCCTTACAAACATACACGAACGCTGAAACCAGAGAGGTTATTCCACATTTACTTCTAAGCCAGACTATCTGTGATGAGTGTTACAAATGTGGTAAACGGACAAACGTTTTTAAAACGAATGCCCACGATAGCCCTGTGAAACTTTGTGTCCCATATTGTCAAGTTAGCGGACAAGTTAAAAAAAATGACGGTGTATATTCTTGCCCATAAAGGGGCAAAATTTGACACACCGTTCCTTTATAAGGAGTTGCTTGAGCACGAGTCATCTTAGATATTTACAGGTGATCCCTTGAAAAGAGGCAAGAAACTAATACAGATGCAAATAAGAAGTAATGTACAGTTTAAAGACACTTTATTATTCACACCTTGTAAATTAGCAAAGCTATCCAAGGTGATGGGCGTAGCCGCTGAAGTTTCAAAAGGATATTTCCCTTACACATTTATCACTAGGGAAACTTTAAACTACGTAGGACTACCTCCACCCAAACATTACTTTAACTATGAATGCAGATGAACGTGAAGATTTTGACCGATACTACAACAGTTTTAATGAATCTAATCCTTACAATATAGCTGATGAATGTGAGCGTTATTGCGTGAATGATGTGCGCGTGCTTAGAGTATGTTTCCAGGCTTTTAGAAGGATGTACATAGGCCGTTTCAAATGCGATCCGTTGCAAGTCGCAACCACCATCGCCTCATTATGTTTTACGGTGTTCAAGAATAACTTCATGCCTAAAGACACCTTAGCCGTTATTCACAGAAACAATCCCCGCAGTTATGGGCACAAGGCTTACTGGCTCATACACATACAGCAGCAGACAAGTGTATACATAAAGCATGCTCGCAACATGGGGGGAAGTACCCATTAAGGTTAATGGTCGTGTTTTTTGGGTTTATGGTCTAAGACTCTAAGCGAAAACCGTGCCACTGGTGAGAAGACTACTACTTTAACGGTTGCTGGTGGCACGGATGCCCCCGTCCTGAGTAGAATCGGAGGAGATATCCACGGTAGATCTCCTGCCGACTGTCTTGCGTGGACCCGCACCCGCGATCAACTTACAGGATCCCAGTTCACTCCAAGTCTTGTGGGAGCACGAGTATGATGCACGGATGGAAACAGATGGACAGTACCGTGAAGAAATAAACACGGTCAAACGTTCAATGGTGCTGGATATCCTCAAATGCGGTGATAGCTTGTTCAGAGGGCGTACAAATCCCTTCAAGCTATACTTTCCGCCTACGGAGGATGTGAAACTCCATTACTACGACTTCTGTTCTTTATATACCTACGTGATGAACAACAATCCGTACCCCGTGGGTGACCTGAGAAACTGGTGGGACCTGACCTGCCCACCATCGAGGTGTTCTCAACAAATTTGAACGGGTACTATTTCGGCCTTTCTTTCGTAGATGTGCTCCCCCCACGCGATTTATGGATGCCGATCTTACCCGTCGTTATCGATCACAAGCTCATGTTTCCCCTGTGCGTGAAGTGCGCAGAGGAGAACAATGGGGAATGTAATCATACAACCAACCAGCGTAAGATCAGAGGTGTATATACAAGCCCAGAGCTGTATCTAGCTCTTCGCCATGGCTACAGAATATTGAAGATACATGAGGTGTGGTTTCAGAAGCTCCCCAACCTTTTCACGCTATAAATAAACGTTTTTTGAAGGATAAGGTAGCAGCATCATGGTATCCGCGAGGAGTTGATACCGAATATGAAAAATCGGCTTATATTCAACGTTACTGTGACCGTGAAGGTATACAGCTTGACCGTTCCCAAATTGTAAAGAACCCAGGCAAGCGCTTTAGTCCAAAGTTGTCTAAACAGTCTGGGGGGAACGTTCATTTGGCACAAAGTTATAGTAAAGTTTGGGATTATGCCAACGTTCCGTTCCCGATAAAGAGGTCATGGGGATCGTGAATGTAGGTAATATTTGCATAATAAAGTACAACAATACCGAATTGGCCACAGACACCTCACGGGTTACAAACATACCTGTAGCCAGCTTCACAACGGCTTCCGCATGCATCAAACTTTGGGGCCTATTGCATTCTCTTGGGCGGAGGGTTTTGTACGCCGTTACAGATAATATGATATTCACAGAGAGGGAGGGTGAATACATGCCTCCTATTGGTGAATTCCTCGGAGAATTAACTGATGATCAAGGATGAGTATGGAGACATCGCATATGCCGTCTCTTTTGTCTCAACAGGGCCAAAAAACTTATGGGGTACGGGTGAGGGTTGGGGGAGGATATGAAATATATCGTGAAGGCTAAGGGTATCACGCTCAACCAGGCGAATCAGCGGGTCGTTAACTTTGATTCGTTGAAGGATCTAGTGTGCTTGGATGATGATGAGGGTGACCAGCCATCCCAACTAACTGTAGGGATCCACAATTTTCGGGCGCAGAAGCTGGGGGGCGTGAAGGAACTTAGGGGTACGAAGGTGTGCGTAACACCTATAGGAAACGTTACCAAGTGCCTGGTACCTATGATACCGTACCCTTTGGATACCATAATCTTTGATATGTGTATTGCTAACGATATGTTTGTTTATTACACGTATTTGTAAATATATATATATATATATACATACACCTTGAATATTTAGTTTATTAAATCGTGTTTCAATTAGCGTTTCACTTTCTCCTTTGTGTGCGCGTGCGTGCGTATGTACAGGCGAAAATTCTAAGCTCCCCCCACCTGTATGATCGGTCACGTGACTCCTGCTACTGCCTGGGCATGATGTGGCTAACGATGACCTCTTTGTGCGTGCTTTTGAATATATTCGTTTAAAGGTAACTTGTCAACCGAATGTAAAGTGGACACAGAAATAGTATTGAACGATATGAAGGCCATTTACATAAGAGTATAGGTATCCTTATAACTTGAGCGGTGAAATAATGTTAAATCGTGTTTACTGCGTAGTGCAAAGCAATAATGATGTTACTGTAGACTCGATTATGTGCGAGTTTAGGGTTTTGCGCAGTAGAACAAAGTGAATGTATTTTGATGTATATTTATTTTCAATATACAGTATTTAATTATTTAATATAATTGTATATACACACATTTCTCCTGTACTATTATTTTGATGGTAATGTCGCGCGTGTGCGCGAGCCACTGCCCGCTGGCGACTTTTAAGATGAATG
Source organism: Bathynomus jamesi (assembly GCA_023014485.1). Taxonomy (NCBI): domain Eukaryota; kingdom Metazoa; phylum Arthropoda; class Malacostraca; order Isopoda; family Cirolanidae; genus Bathynomus; species Bathynomus jamesi. The sequence goes on along the minus strand of JAJOZX010005385.1, from coordinate 136,775 downwards.
CACTTTGGACAATCCAACGAGGGTGGTCCTTGTTGGTTAAGCTTGGCCTTAGCCGTAGGGCATCCGAGTAACAATAAACAGTTTCTACCAAGTATTTTCCCCGAAGGGGTGAATGGAAACACTTCACTTCTAGATTGGAGTTTTCGTTCACTCGTATAATTTTTATTTCACAAAGTATATACAGAACGAGGCATTGCTAATCAGAAGTTTACAGGGGGGGGGGAGGTTTTACCTCTTACCAACAACAGCTCAAGCAGGAATTTAAAATGGAAGCTCGACCTCCTTGGTCTAAGCCTCAGGCGGGAATCTACAGGGATAGAGGTTCGACCCCTTTTTTTTTTTTTTTTTTTTTTTCCCAATAGTTAAGGCAGGAATTGAAAGCGAGGAGGCTTGTCCTCCTCGAGTAAGGGTTACGGCAGGAATTTAAAAGGAAAGAGGTGCAACCTCTTTTTACAATGGCCCAGGCAGGAATTTAAAGGGAGGAAGGTCGTCCTCCGCGAGTAAGGGGTAAGGCAGGAATTTAAGGCGAGGGGGCTCGGCCTCCTCGAGTAAAGGCTACGGCAGGAATGATTTATTTTACAAGAAATAAATAAGTAAATTTTGGGGGAGTGCAGTTGAAAGTTAAGTTCCCATTTTAACTGGAGAGCTAAAGAATTCGGACGTTAAGCATAATTTAAGCATACAACGAAATTTAGAAAGATAAAAAAAATTAAAAATACTAATTTTTGTAAGGTATACACTTTTGGATGGCGACATAATGTCGGGGTACCGATATGTACCGAGTACATTAAGTACATTAATAAAATCATTAAATTATTACCGTTAATTACAATTTTAGCAGATTGTTAATTGACATATCTGATACTGAAGTAATTTAAATAGGTGATACAATTTATATAATGAAGGAGAGTTCTCCGTTGTTCTATAATTTAAAGGGGGGTTAACAACAATGTTATATATTTATAGTTATCAATAATTACACCAAATCATGTCAAATAATATTAGAAGAATGGTTGGTTATCATAGTTTGAAAGCCTAAAAGCCAGCGATGATGAAACGGAGGAAAAATACAGTGTACTTTCCATTGGAAGTATATGGACATTTATGATAACGTAACACATAAGCAGCATAGAATTTGAATGACAATTAGGCAGAAATAGTAAGTACAGGTAATGAGAACGTGGATAACTATGTGACGTAAGCAGATAACGAACCAGTGGCCTGGTATAGAAACAATACAGTATATTATAATAACATCTTAACGTTATAATTTGGTAGAAGCAAGAGAGAAGAGTTCGGATTGAGAGGCTCGCTTTTGGCGACGTCATCGGAATTAGAACATTCATATCAGCATTAACGAATATCTTGCGAGAGGTGAAATAATTAAAAGAAAGTAAAAAGCATACATGTGGACGTATTTACATGTACGTAATCATGAGCATCAAGGGACATGTACGACTGCACAAAGTATTGTACACATCGGTTGTCACACAATAGGTTGTGTGCATAATATAGACACGAGTAAACATGGACTGATAGGTTGATAGGGCATAAGTAGACAATAGGTAGATGAATGAATAATAAAATTAATAAAGGATAGTGGTCAAGAACATGGATGTATGAATGAGTATGGTCGAATAATATTTATATTGCATAACACCAGACAGGACACAAAATATAAATAATGACTTATAGAGAAGTTTTTATTATTATTAAAGAATTTACCATACATTGAATACGAAGGATATCCACATACTAAACACGTGATTCAGTATTCAAGACAAAAACGTGAAGGAAATTGTTACCCTATGACGTCATAGTGATTTGCTTTGTACGTACAGCAGAGCTGGGCACCGCAAACTCAAAATCACTTCCGCAATCGCAAATCCGCAAACTCAAACCTTACCATCCGCAAACTGCTTGCCATTTTGGTGCCGCAAACGCAAATCCGCAAACGCAAACCATATTTCCAATTTTTACAGTGCTGGGCACTTCCGCAAACACTTCCGCAAACCGCAAATTCCGCAATCGCAATTTTAACTATAAAAAGTATCCAAAACATTAAAGAGGTATAAAAAGTTTTTATATCTTTTTAATGTTTAATGTTTTAGCCTTGTTTTTATTAAAAACAAGGCTAAATAATTTATTACAATAAATCACTATTGTAGCAGAAATAAAAATACTACATATATTGATATATTATATTGAACAAAAACACCTCCTGCAAGTAAATAGTAAATAAATTAAATAATAAATTTAATCATTTGAATTTCATAAATTTTGAGACTTAGACACGTTAGAGAAGACTGTACTGTAACTGTAGTAACTGTACACACATTACATTACACAAGTTAAATTAAGTTAACACTGTGACTGTACACAACTTGAACTCACTGTACAACTCAACCCCTCTAGCCTCTACAAGTGTACGCCTCTGGCTTTGTCAACAAGTTCAGTCGTCCTCCTCCAGTAACTGAGCCAAATCCAGTTTTAATAAGTCCATGTTCCCCTTCATGAACACGAGACGTTCGAAGTTGTCAGAGGTCAGGCTGGCCCTTTTGGGAAATTTGCGGAAAGATTTGCGTTTGCGGTCTTAGTTCCGCAACGCAAATTCACTAATTTGCGATGACTTTGCCGCAAACGCAAATCCGCAAACGAAAAACATACTTCCGCAATTGCGGAATTTGCGGTTTGCGGAAGTGCCCAGCTCTGACGTACAGTATAAGTCATTATTGGGAGAAATTAAGGGAGACGAATTAGAGAGACACAGTTAAGGGACATTCGCTTCTCACAGCGAACTTCTAATGGCCCAAACATGGATACTGCTCAACCATGGAAATGGTAGGTCGCATGGTTGTGACATTTATACTCCATCGTTTTGTATTATTTTTTTGATTATATATTCCTCGTTTGTATTTCTTATATTATTTTTTATTGCATGTATTCCTCGTTTTTATAGGATTGTATATTTATTTTTTATATATTTCATGAAATTGATTCCAATAATTCGTCTAAATAAACAGAATGATGTAATGGTGTTTTATTTAATTATACCAAATGGCTGATTAAACCTTCTAAACTGACTGACGGAATTTGAAACCAATTGTCAAGAATATATGCTTTAATTAAATAAATAGCACTGAGAAGCCTTCTAAGCCAACTGGCTGATTTACACCTTATGAGACAACGGGCGCTCAGATGAACTCTCATTATTCGTCTGGCTGGAGCCAGGCGAACACCCCTCCTCCTTTCTCTCCCTCTTAGGTTAAGGTTACCCCTCTCGGGAAAGGTCATCCCCCCTCCCCCCCCGAAGCCCCCCTCCCCTTTTGCAGCATTGATTTGTTGCATAACCCCTCTGCAACATTGATTTGTTACATAACCCCCTCCCCTTTGTTGTATAACCATTGCAACATTCCCCCTCCCCCTTTGTTGTATAACTATTGCAACATTCCTGCACTCCCATTTTGCGGTCATACTACTACGAGTCTCTCCTCACCACCTACCCTTGCCGACTTGAAGCCGTCCGCCAAGCACAAGGAAGCAACACCAACTATTGAGTGGTTTTGTTCAGACGTAGAATTAAATTGTCTAATAGATGTACAAAAAACTGATTGTTGCATCTTTGTTTCATCTGTGCAGGGGAGGGGGGATCATTGCTTGCCACCCCTTATATGCTAGGATTCTCAGAGAAGGGGAGGAAAGCTTATCCGAGACACCATTTTGTTTGTTAGGTCTTAATTATGCAGAGATACCTGATGAGTGGAGAAAAAAGCACAAATGTCGAACTCCTTTACGAAAAGGATACTAAAAAGGAGGTAGGAAATTATAGGCCTGTTAGTTTAACATCATTGGTAGGAAAAAATATAGGAAGAATTATAAAGGAAAATATTAGAGATTATTTGGAAAATTTTAATCTTATTTAAAGTTCCCAACATGGATTTAGATCAGGAAGGTCTTGTTTCTCTAATCAAAGAATTTTTAGTTTGTAACTGATCAAGTAGATAATGGAAATGATGTAGATGCTATTTATTTGGATTTTAGTTAGTAGTCCGGTTTGTTATAAAGCAAATCTTGACATATTTTGAAACTTATACCACCCCATTCAAGAATCCACCTGACCCCCGCTTGGCTGCCATTTTCCAAGATGGCCGGCGAAACTGAAAAATCCCATATCCTGGTCAATACTTGATGGATTTTGATGATCTTGGTGTCATTTCTAGGGTTTTTTAAGATAAGAAGTCGATCTGGAGGGGTTGCAGATACTTTGGGAGTCGTTTTGACCCACATTCGTCAATACTCAAGGTCATTGGAGGTTAAACACTCCCCGAAATAAGGAATATCCCATATTCCGGGTAGTCGTGATGTTTTGATCTTACTGTCGTTTTTATGGTTTTGGGAGCGAGACTGAGTAGTTCTATAAGCACATGATAACAGTAGGATATCATTTTGCAACTCCATGGGTCAAGTCAAGGTCATTTGAGGTTAAAGTTTGGCCTTGAAATATGATAATGCCACAGTTGACATCACTGTATTTGCTTTATTTCAGTGACAATGTCTACAATCTAGCTAACTGCTGAGCACTTAACATCTTTTCTGCAGATAAAACCAGATCATAATGCTTAAATGACATAACCCACATTATATGGATATTCGGATATAAACCACAATTTATGCTGAAGTAGGGCGCACGCATTGTATGGAAGGTTGCAAAGCTACAAGATATGACCTCGTAAGCAAAACAAAGCTCACACCTAGCTGGGGGATTGGCATTGACAACTTTGATGCAGTTTTTCACATTAGGTAACCATTTATTAGGGGCAAATATCAAAAGACATGGTTGTGTCAGGATCATCAGTCTGCTCTTCGTTTGCGTTTTGGGTCAATGGATTGTTGCAATCCAAGCCGCTGCCACATGCACTGAACATTGTGCAAGGGATTCCGTGTCCCATGCAGCCGCAGCGACTCCCCCTGCATGCTGATTGTGATTCACACCCACATCTGATGAACTTCAGAACTTCATCTGGTACTAAGCACACTCCTTCACCAACTGTTTTTGGGATGAGAATTCTGTTTGTTTCGTCTCTCTCCCACCCATAATGCACAGGATCAAGTGGTGGTGGGTCACACTTTAGTGCATCGAGCCAGTTCGCTACAGTGTAGTGGGCTCTGAGCACATTTTGATGGAAAGCTTCAGTTGTTGGTGGTAGAGAACATAGTTTGGGTGCAGCAGCTCCCGACTTCCCTGTCTTCTGAGCCCATACTCGCTGACGACACTCAGTAAGAGATGAGGATTTCTTATCCCCATAGCATGCAACAATGAACGATGTTGCCTCTTTCTCGATATGGTCAAAGCATGCATCAAGGGACACAAGCTTGTCTAGCTTCCGACCCTTCTTGGCTGTGGCAATGGCAGTGGCTTTGCCAATGGAAGTCGGTATGGTCTACCATCCTGCAAGCACTAGCTCATGGTCTTGGGTTACAGTTGCGAGATAGTCACTGTCAGCAAGGATTTGCTCACAGAGCAGCCCTTTTAGTTGCTCCTTGTTCGCGGTGCACGTGAGAACAGCGTCTCTTGTAGGCAATGGGGTGTTGAGGTCCAGCTTGTGAACTCTGCTGCTCTTGCTTCTCATTGCCCGAGTGCATGATTTCGGAGAGAAATCATAGTAGCGATCAAAAGCTAGCTAGTACTACAGATGCATGAGAAAGATGTTTCGGTAGCCATACTTTGAAAGTTTGGATAAATGTAGCAACTGTGCCACTAGCAGGCCAGTCGACTGTCCACAAAACAGCTGACACATCCATGATGATAACTGTTGGTCGACCCCATGTTCGAGAGGATGTTTCCACTCCCAAGTTCTGCTTCAATGCGGACTTAGCTGCAGTTCTCATTAAGCCATCTGGTTGGAACAGTGCGGGTGGGTATGCCATGCCGCAAGCTCTGTTGCGAATACATGGGTCAAGTCCGCGTTCGTTCATCAGCAAACCGATGACGCGTGCATAAGTCGCTTCTTGGTCCATAACCAAGTGGGCACCCACCTTGATATGTTTCGCTTTACTTGCAAAGGTGATGACATGTTTGGAAATGGTGCCATAAAAGCCTTGTGGCCATGATGACTCGTACTGTGCCAGTTGGATCTTTCCAATACTAACAGCTCTATCGTCATTGGCATCTGGAGATGCAAGCTGCCCTTCTGAATATTGTATAAGTTGCCTCCTGGATGTAACTCTGGATCCATTGGGTCCATGCACTTAGAAAGGGAATCATGAAGTGATTGGCGATCTCCATCATGTTTGATGCGACCTCCTGCCTCCTCTTTGTGGTACAGATGGAATGTTTCTCGGTGCTCACTCATATCTAGGAGGTCAGCAGTCAGACTCACGAGCATTGAGGCTGTATACCCACGTGGCCATCACTTGTGGATTTTGGGTGTTACCAATGACACCACTAGGGCCCTTCCCACGACGCATCCAGGTACTCTCCAGGAACTGGTCGGTTGGCACCCCTTTCCAGAGTCCATCCATGTGATGCATATAACCCTCTCCTCTCATAAATGCATCTAAGACTTCTTCAGGTAACCACGTTATAGATCGAACGAAGAAGAGGCCATATCTACTGTTGTTGTGATGCCCAGCAGCGAAGAAATATGGCAACATATTTTCAGCTGTTTGAATGACCAGAGCATAATCACCTTCATGTGTACTGCGCGTGTATTTCATAATTAGAAAAGTTGGCTTGATGATGATGATGTCAACCCACATACGAGTTGTTCTGTTAGCAGAGGCCAGTTCTTCAAGGACTTGCATCAAGTCAGCCGTGGTATTGACACGCTTACCATACTTCAAGAATACAGGTCTGAGAGCTTCTTCAGTCAGCATGTGAAGTGCACGGCCATTTTGAGGGTACTTTTTTCCTTCTAGCATTTTATCCACTGATCCGAATGTGCCACAGAGAACTTCTTTCAGGCTACTTCCCGCTGCTAGACTGCCAATCGCACCTATGAAGTCCATCACCAAGTGCATTTCACCAAGGATGGTAACCACATCAGTCAGAAGACTACGTGTATGGAACAGGATGTCCACTATAACTAGTGATGCGAGGTCTGACAACTTGACATGACAATGACATGTCAAAATGCTCTGAAATGTTTGACAAGTTGAAACGTCTTTTCTCTCTCTCTCTCTCTCTCTCTCTCCTCTCTCTCCTCTCTCTCTCTCTCTCTCTCTCTCTCTGGATGTTGTAAACTTTATACTTGGGGTGTGACAGCCCTCCGGTCCCGAGTCGTGGGATTCTAGAGAAATTGGCTGCCAGTTCCTTTAGGTTCTCTCTCTCTTTCGGGAGGGCGGGTGAAGTATGTTGTACAATCCTGTCCCGTGGGTTACTAGGACCCCATCCCATCCCTACTCTGTCCTTTTAGCTTACGTTAAGGATGTTCTCCTCTGACTAAAAAAAAAAAAATTCTTTTAGTATTAAGTCTTTTTCTCTTCTTTTACTATTAGGACCCTACTGCTACCTCATGCGTGGGAAGAGAGGCTTTGGAACCTCTATAAATAACCATTTAACGCTCGTAGGTGAGAGACTGGGATGGAGGGGTCCCAGGCGTAGGGGCGCGATGAATGGAGTGTGGCTAGTGCCCCGTTAAGCCCATTCCTAACGCGTAATGGCCTGACCAGCCCCCTGCGACCGTTCTTTGGTGACCAATTGATGGTGCTTGGCTGTACTGCTCTGAGGTGAGAGCTTTACTGCCCAGCTGGCTGCCAGGCCAGCGTAAAGTCTCGGGCGTAGCCTCTGGGTCTGGTGGGATATCCCTTGAACACTGGATTCTAAGAGTCTGGCCGCTTGTGAGTGACTAGTAAGACTTAGTAAGGGGCTGCATCTCGCTGTCGCTCCTGGCGGGAAATCCGTGACGCCTGCGTCGCGAGTGTTTGTCAGTTGGTAGCTGCGACACGTTTGGGACTGTCCGGCCCTGGGGAGACCTTTGGTCGGTGCGGCAGCAGCGAGAGGTGTAGTCTTCTGGAAGGGATGAACGTCACTTGCAAATAGGTGGATGCGTCTACGCGCGGGAAGAATTCACCCCCCCCTCCTTTTTTATATACTGGTCAGAACGTTTTTGATAGTTTTCATTGCTAGAACGCTTTATCTTATTCAGAGTTCGGAAAAAAAAAAGTTACAATGACTGGACCGCAGAAACTGAAGGCTGAATGTGCGAGGTGTGAAGTAAACCAGTGGGTGACGAACTTCAAAGAAGCCTGCTTCGCGAAGATCAACCACTCCAGCATGTGCCGCTTTTGCGAACTCATGCGGTTTTACGAGAAGCTAGAGGAGAGGGTCCGGCGGCTCGAGTCGTCCAGACCGGCTGTTGGAGGTGCGGCGGTCACTGATGCGGCTGCGCCCTCCACCCCGGAGCTCATTGATAGGATAGCTGCCATGGAAAGGCGGTCCAGCGATGGACTGGACAGGGCTCGGGACCGCGGAGAAAGGGTAGAGGTGCAACCGGGGGCTAGGGTACAAAATGTGTGAAGAATCGCCAGCGACCCACGTGGAATGCACGGAACCGCGGCGCAAGGTGGAGGGCGTAAAGAAGGGGCTGATAGAGAAGGGTGGGAAGGGGCCGATAAAGAAAAAGGTGGGAAGGGGCCTACTGATGGCCCAAAGAAACCGAAGGATGTAGCTGCCGGTCGGGGTGGGTCGGTGGTGTAACTGCGTCTATGGGTGGCGACGGGTTCGAAAGGTCTCGGGCAAGAAGGCTGCGAAGCCGAAGCCTGAGACCCCAGTTGCCCCTGTCAGGACCTCCAACCGCTTTAGTCTCCTGTGCTCGAAGGAGGAAGACACCGTTTTGATTGGGGACTCGCAGATCAGGGGCCAGGAGAAGTACTTTGCTTCTGCAAACCGGGACGGGAGGAAGGTAAGGTGCTTACCTGGGCGGGGAACGGCGCACTTAAGGAAGGAGGTAGAGAAGTGCGCGTGGCTAGTCGGAGGACTGCGATCGTTGTCCACGCTGGTGGCAACGACCTGTTCCTCAAAGGCGGTAGGGTAGGTCTTACAGAAGGGATCATCACCGAGATCATGTCTCTTGCGGATGATCTAAAACTGAAGACAGACAGGGGAATGTTAATGGGTATTTTACCGCGAATGAATGCCAGTGACCACGCGCTCAGTAAGGTCATTGGCATCAACGAGAGGGTGCAAGACTTGTGCGTCCCGCTGGGCGTGAGGTTTATTGACCCTTCGACGCATTTTCGGGTAGGTGGGACCTTTACCAGAGGGATGGTGTCCACCTCAATAACAAGGGTAAAGGTGTGCTAGGCGCGCTGCTCGACCGGCACCTATACAGAATGGTGAGGTCGAGTCCGGGGAGAGATGATGATGAGCCGGTGGCGGACGTACCTTCAACTGAAGGGTGCGTCCAGGTACAGGTGGGTGACCCTCCTTCCACGTTGGAGGGGCTCAGGCTCCTGCGGAAGTTGCCCCCTCGTTAGTGAGGGGCTCTTCAACTCCCGACAGCCCTGGCTGTTCGGGAAACGGGTCGTGCTAGGGGGCGGTCAGAATAGGGAAGGCTCCCTCCGTGCAATGCTTTTTAATGCTAGGTCGATTAGGAACAAGTTTTGCGAGCTACGGGCGCTCTTAGCATCAGAATACCAGGATATCGTTGCTATCACCGAGTCCTGGATTCATACTGATCGTAGGGACTACGTTGGGGAGTTCGAAATTCCCGGGTATAGAATGTTTCGCAAAGACCGCACCCGTGGGGGGGGGGTGGGGTACTAATATACGTCAGGGACACGTTGAGTCCGGTTGACTGCCAGTTCCGGTCGGAACGGGAGCTGCTTGGCGTCGATCTGAATGTGGGAGGGACGAACTATAGGTTAATCTTGGTGTACAGACCTCCGCATCTCCTCCTCGAGGAGGATACAGCCCTGTACACCGAACTCGTAGCCTGCTAGGGGATAGGGTGTGTGTAGTTTTAGGAGACTTCAACTGTCGCGGCATAAAGTGGGAAGACAGGACTGCTGATGCTGAAGGGAGGAGGCTAGTTGACTTTGCTGATGAGAACTTCCTCACTCAGTGGGTCAATGAGCCTACACGAGGCGAAAGCGTTCTAGACTTAGTATTCACGACCGAAGACAACCTCGTCACTGGCCTCACCGTTGACGAATCGTTGGGCGGGAGTGATCACGGTCTGATTAGGTTCCGTGTGTGCGTCCCTCGGGTGAAGCGTAGTAACTCGAGAGGCAGTAAGCTCGATCTCCGGCGGCGGACTTTGTTAGCCTCCGGGATAGCGTAGGTGAGATGGGGTTAGAGGTCGGCGGCGATGTTGAGGGAGTGTGGAGTGCATTCCGGGACGAGTTTATGGTGCTGCAGTCTGCTGCCATACCCTCAAAACCGGTCACCCCTGCTTCAACGCAGCCCAAGTGGTTCAATCGTGACAGCGCTTCGGCTATCCGAAATAGGAAAGTAGCGTATAGGAGGGCGAAGGCCAATCGTTCCCATGAGAACAGTGAAGCGTATGTCCGCCTGTGTAGGGAAGTGAAGGTTAGGCTAGCGAAACGTAACGAAGAACTACGGGTGGCAAGCCTCTGCAAGGGGAACCCTAAGGAGTTCTTCAGTTATGTTAATAGTAGAAAACCCATTAGAAGGACCGAAGCGGCGTTCTGCGGACATCGCTAATGTGCTTAATGACTAATTTGCGGGAGTGTTCACCATGGAGGACACCCACATCATCCCCGAGCCAGGCGTGAGGCATGAAGGTGCTGGCCTGGATAGTGTTCGATGTACCGCGACAGTCGTTGCCGATAGAATAGACAAACTGAGCGCGTTTAAGGCTCCTGGGCCAGGCCATTTTTCTCCCCAGTGTTGTGGGAGGTGGTGGCTCCCCACCTGGCTACAGTCTTCAACAAATCGTTGGAGACGGGCAGGTGCCTGGTGACTGGAGGGAAGCCAATGTGACCCCCATCTTTAAGAAGGGGGATCACGAAAGTCCAGGGAACTATCGTCCCATTAGTCTCACTTCAGTTGTAGGTAAATTATTAGAGGGGATAATAGCGGATAGGATCGTTGACCATTTGGATTCCTACAAGCTGCTTGGGACTCCCAACATGGGTTTAGACGGCATAGGTCGTGTCTCACCAACTTGCTCGAGTTTTTCCACGTCATGTTGGTGAGTATGATAAGAGTAGGGCGATTGATATACTTTATCTCGACTTTCAGAAAGCCTTTGATAAGGTACCTCACCGCCGGCTAATGGCGAAAGTGCGCGCGCTGGGTATCGGTGGGGAAGTAGGTAGGTGGATTGAAAACTGGCTGAAGAATAGGCGGCAGAGGGTTGTAATTAAAGGGGCTAGTTCGGGTTGGGCCTCGGTCACTAGTGGGGTTCCTCAGGGTTCCGTTTTGGGGCCACTGTTGTTTATCATTTACATAAATGATATCGACGGTGGCATCGTCAGTCGGATCGCCAAATTCGCTGATGACACCAAGCTTGGGGCCAATGTTGGGACGCCCGAAGCGATCGAGCAACTGCGTGCGGACCTAGGTAGGATAGGAGAGTGGTCCGAAAAATGGCAAATGCCGTTTAACTTGGGTAAATGCAAAGTGATGCACATTGGCTACGCCAATCCCAAGTCGGACTACTCGATGTTGGGGAGTAATATCGAGGCGACTGATTTGGAAAAGGACTTGGGTGTGCTAATTAGCAGCGACCTTAAGTTTACCAAACAGTGCGTAGAGGTGGAAAAGAAAGCCCAGAAGCTGTTGGGTTATATCAGGAGGCAATTTCAGTTTCGGAACAAGGAGATTGTGCTCTCTCTGTACAATTCCTGGTTCGGCCGCACCTGGAGTATGCTGTGCAGTTCTGGTCGCCCACCCTCAGGAAAGATTGAGAGGCTGGAGCGAGTGCAGGCGAGGGCCACAAAGTTAATCCCTTCCGTTAGGCATATGGGCTACAATCGACGGTTACGCGCCCTGAACTTGTTTTCGCTGGAAACTCGGAGGCTGCGCGGTCAACTGATCGAGGTTTTCAAGCTCTTACGCGGGTTCAACGATGTCGATTTTAGAAGCATGTTTAGTTTAAATGATAACCCAACTCGCAACAATGGTTGGAAGTTGGATTTGAAACGGTTTAGGACTAGTGTGTGTGGGAATTACTTTACGTATAAGATCTGTGACACGTGGAACAGGTTACCTTCAGAAGTTGTGAACAGTTCCTCTGTGGATCATTTCAAGAAAAGGTTAGACCAAATCTTGCACACTATTTGAGTGTGTAGAAAATTTTCCGTGGCACCCGTTGCCATTGGTACCTCCTCGGTATGGGCCGCAAGGCCTTTTGAGGTACTTCTTTCTTTTCTCTCTCTCTCTCTCTCTCTCTCTCTCTCTCTTTGTTTGTTTGTTTGTTTGTTTGTTTGTTTGTTTGTTTGTTTGTTTGTTTGTTTATTCTAATATACAGATATAGGCCTATATAATATTATAGCCTAGGCTATATAGTCAATATAGATGAACTCAGTGACTATATGAAAAGAAATATTTATAATTAGGCATATAGTATGCTTCTTAATATCTTAAATAAATGATTTTTTCCTTCTTCACTCGGAAGCTAGTCATATTTTTATATTCATTGCGATTTAGACCTTTGAGGCTGTACATTTACAACTTACATATTGAAGTTAATTGAATTAATAATGGTAAATCCAAAAATTAAACTCTAAAAATACTTTCTTAAAGGTGAAGAAATAAAAGCGAAAGATTATGTCGAGCATCGAAAGTCACTCTTTGCGGCCGATTCACTATGCTGCAAATCTCCTGGACCCTAAATACAAAGGCGTCTCTTTGGAGACATCAGAAGAAATTGATGCAATGGAAGTCATCAATGATCTCGCCAAACACCTTCAAATAAATAATGGTAAAGTTATAGCAGAGTTGGCTCAATATAAGCTTGGACAAGGGCAGCTGTTTGGTAGAAAGTTTGTATTGGATGGTGTTGCCAACTGCGAGGGTTGGATTTGGTGGGCAGGAGTATACAGCTCTAGTTCTTTAGCTAAGATTGGCATTGCATTACTGCAACTTCCAGCAACATCGGCAGCTAGAGAGAGGACGTTCTCTTCATTTGGTACGACTCACACCATCAAACGAAACAGGCTGGTAGTGGATCGTGCTATGAAGTTAACTTATGTGAAACATAATCTCCAAATATTTTTAAGAGACCAACAATTGCCATCTGAAAATGAGTGCTCCCCTTACACCCACGGTACAAAATGACGATATAACAGAGTTGGAGTTTGATGATCATGTAGATGATGATGATCCTGAAGGAGATGAGGGTCATTTAAATGATGAAAATGAAATGATGACTAAATAGTAATTAATATAAGTTATCTACGGGCCCTACAGCACTTGATTTGAATGATTTCACAAAAACTGCTTAAAAAATTTATTCTGCATCACATTTACCTTCTGGACATATTAGTGCACGATATATTCATGTACCATGATTGGATTAATAAAAAACAGCTTGTAATTAGTGTTTTTATTAGCATTACCGTCCAATTTCAACCTGTCAAACTTGTCATTGACAAGTTGCAACTTGTCATGACACGTTGCATCACTAACTATAACCTTGTAGATCTGTTGATCTGCTGTGATGACCAAAACACTTTGGTTGGACTCCCTCGTCACTTTAATGCCATTGTTGATTGCAGTGTTGTGGTCCGCTGGCTTCATATTAATGAGTGGCATATACTTGATGGCCGACTTCTTAGCTGGCATCATTCCCGCCTCTCTACAATGTCAGGTGTTGAAGCCATTGTACTCAGGGGTGCCAGCGACAAACAGTATCCGTCTGAAGAACTCCAGATCTAGCTCACCTGGTATATTCTCCATATTCAGCAGTCAAAAAACAATTTTGGAATCAGCACAACCAAGACGTCATCAAACCACCAGGTGGGCAGCACCATCAGCAATAATCTCAACCTGAAAAAAATAAGAGGAATAATTAGACATATTGGAATTCACCTTACCTTGGGGAAAATCCCTGATTTCATTTTAAACCCTATAGAACTACTGTCTCGCCCAAAACCATAAAAACGACAGTAAGATCACCAAAATATCTCCAGACTGCCCGGGATATGAGATATTCCTTATTTTGGGGGGTGTTTGACCTCCAATGACCTTGAGTATTGACGAATGTGGGTCAAAACGACTCTCAAAGTATCTGCAACCCCTCCAGATCGACTCATCATCCTAAAAAACCCTAGAAATGACACCAAGATCAAAATCCATTAAGTATTGACCAGGATATGGGATTTTTCAGTTTCGCCGGCCATATTGAAAAAGCCAAGCGGGGGTCAGGTGTACACCCGATGGATTCTTGAATGGGGTGGTATAAGCTTTCAAAATATGTAAAAATTTGCTTTATAACAAACAATGCAGGGTTCCAGTAAAATCAGGGTCTGTGCTACTGGACTATAGGCATGTGACAAGGTTCCACAGAGGAGACTTCTATATAAATTAAAAGCTCGTGGGATATCAGGGTCAGTTATAAATTGGATAGAAAAATGGTTGGAAGACGGAGAACAGGAGTAATTCTAAATGGTCGTGGTGATAGAAAGTGAAGTTGGGTACCATAGGGATCAGCGTTAGGGCCATTACTCTCTATTTTATATGTAAATGATTTAGTAAAGTTTGTAAATTTGCGGGTGTTACAAAAGTAGTTGGCCCAGTTATAAATATAGAAAATTCTTATAAACTACAAAAACATCTTAATAGATTAGTGTCCTGGGCTAGTAAATGGCGGATGGAATTCAGTATTCAGAAGTGCCAAGTCCCCCATTAAAGGAACTGGGCATGTTTGGTTTTTGGGAGACTGTTTGAAGGTAGATATGATACAGATGTTGAAAATGTTGTCAGGTTTGGACAGTTTAGATGTACATTACCAGTCAAAAGTTCAAATACACCCTGAAATATTCATAAATTTCAAATTTTGTTCAAAGTTTTTTATTTATTAACCAAGTTATCATAACACAAATTCATAAGTACAAACATGGGGACTTAAATAACAACAAATCAGGACAATTTACCAAAAGCAAAGTCTAAATTCTAGATTCATCAAAATAGCCTCCTCTAGCAGCAATTACAACAGAACAAATTCGAGGCATGCGCTCAACAAGAGAAAGAAGATAGTTTGGTGAAAGCTGCTGCCAGCACTCTTGTAAGAGTTCCCAGAGCTTCTGAGCACTGGATGGCTGCTTGACTTTCACTAACTCGATGGGGTTCAGATCCGGGGACTGTGCTGGCCATTCCATAACTGTGAGCTGACGTTGCCGTTCTTTCTGCTTCAGGTAATTTTGACAGCTTGGAAGTGTGTTTAGGATCGTTGTCTTGCTACATTATGAACTGTTGGCCAACTAGTCAAAGTCCAGATGGGATGGCATGGCGTTGTAGAATGCTGTGATAGCCACGTTGGTTCAGTATTCCAGTGACTGTGGAGATCTCCAACTTTCTCCCCTGCAAAACATCCCCAGACCATCACACTTTCTCCACCGTGCTTCACTGTTGGCACAATACACTACTGTGTCATTCTTTCACCCGCTCTGCGCCGCACAAATACTCTGCGTTTGGATCCAAAAACTTTGACATTTGATTCGTCAGTCCAAAGGACAAATTTTCACTGCTCAACAGTTCATTTTTGGTGTTTTTTAGCCCAGGCTAGCCTTTCTTTTTGTTCTGGAGTCTCAGCATTGGTTTTTTTGCTGCAGTTCGTCCTTTTGATCCTGCCTCTCTTAGTCTTCTCTGAACAGTTGATGTTGAAACTGTTATACTTCTGGAGTTGTTCAGCTGGGCTTTGATTTCAGGTGCTGTGAGGCTTCTGTTGCGCAGACTGGTGACTCGGATATTCTTGTCTTCTGAGTCTGTTGTGGTTCTTGGTCGCCCTGACCTTTTTCTGTCCTTATTTTGACAAGTTTCTTCGTACCGTTTAATGGCACAAGTAACCGCATTCACAGAAACTTTTAATTTTTCTGCAATTTGCCTTGGTGATTGTTCCTTATTTCTCAGTTACAATCGACTGTCTTTTTTCTATTGTTAACTGAGCTTTGACACCCATTTTTGAAACGCAGAAATATACCTTAAACTACACAGTCAGCTCCTCTGCAAGGATTTTATATGTAAAGACCTGCAGCGCATGTTAATAACTGAACACGTGTATTAACATACTCTTGAAGAAACACTACCCCAGTAAAGACTCTTAAACTGTTTTTGGACCTTTGTGTAGAGCTAATGGCATTAATTTTAGGTTGCATGCTAGACGTAAATTAACGCATCTTGAAGGCTATTTTGAAGAAGCTTCTCTGTTACAACACACTGCATAGGGCAGATGCACTGAAGCATACAATATGAAAGCCAGGTAAGCAAATTCATCTCTATACAATATGAAAGCCAGGTAAGCAAATTCATCTCTAGTACCTGTTAAGTTTACATTTGAAGTTTGTCATGAGCTAAGCAGCAAAACATTGGAAATTAGTAGGTGTACTTAAACTTTTCACTGGTAGTGTACGTAACTCCTACTTTTTGAATATGATTAAAAAACTTGAGGGCATAATAAGAAAATTAAAAAACACTCGTGGACTTGATCTAGGAAAATAACTTTTCACTAATAGAGTAGTGGATTTTTGGAATGACTTGCCATATGATGTGGTAAGTAGCTCCTAAGTTAATTTTAATAAGAAGTTAGACGCTTTCGTAAATAAGAGTTTATAAATTGTGTAAATATTATATATTTTTAGCTTAAGTTATGTCGGCTACTTTTGTAGCTCTGTAAATAATTTTACATTAATTAGCTGACTTGATTGTCATTTTGAAAATTTTATTATGAAATATAGCTTATGACTTCGATAACCTGGACAGGTCCGAGTGGCTTCATTTTTTCCAGATGAAATGTAGTGTAATGTAATGTTTTTGGGTGAGATTGTTTCTCTCTTCATTCGAGGGGGACAATTTACGCTGCAGTTTGAAATACTATACTTTCCCCCCCCTGCATTAAAGAGTCTAAAAGTAGACTGGCTCTGACAAATGGCACAGTGCCTGCTTGTGAATTGAGAGGCTGGTTCAACGAGTACAATTTTTAGTATATGTATTAGCATCAAAAGTCTGGTTAAATATAGGCCCTACCCCCCTTTTTTTTTGTTTATATGTTACGTCACAAGCAGATGAATCTCCGAATGGCAAGACATCATAATTCTCCAAATACATGACTATTATTGGTTTTATATATTTAGCCCGTAAATGTTCCAAGTCTTCCTAATGCGTTCACAGTTGACTGTCACGCCTAATTCTACTCAGAATTAAGCTGCAAATCAAAATATGAGTATATGCATAGTTTATCACAAAGTTTGTGCTTTGCCAGCCTTAAGCTCCGCCCACCACGTCACAAAAGTAAACAATGGTTTCATGCAGACCGAGGTTAATAAACCGAGTGGGGTATATGCCTGTTTGTCTTTTAATGGGTATTTGGTCTGTAGGTGGTTCGTGCAGTATCTGCATTTTTTTTTGCGTGATTATTCGGTATATGATCATTATTAGCAGGAGAAAAATATCGTAAAAGTAGTAAGATACTCAGGGAGGTGATAGATATATATATATATGTTGGTTCACAATTTTCTTTTTACTGAGGTTTCATTTCTGCCATTGTTAATGTGGTTCTCTCTCTCTCTCTCTCTCTCTCTCTTCTCTCTCTCTCTCTCTCTCTCTCTCTCTCTCTCCGCGCGCGCTCGATGACTAATGTGTATTTCTCTCATCGGGAAAAACACTGACGAAAAAAGATTGCGTGGTGGGGGCTGGGGAGTGCCACTGAACGTGTTTCCCCCGCACTGCTCATCCCCTCTCCTCAGTGCCCCCCCCCCTCCTTTCTGTCTGTCGTTCCCTTCCCCGTTCTCGATGCATGCAAGGGTCGTTGTGCATGGCGAGATAAAAAAAACAAAAACTATTTATTGCCTCAAAAGCAGCTTCACATGTTCACCCAAGTTCTTGTTGGTTATTTATTGATTTCACTACACTTACCGCGCATGCATGCATATATATATATATATATATACACATGCAGGTGACAGAAAAATTTTAAATTTGAGAAATTTGTCGTGTACAATTCGGGGAATAAACACGATTGAGTTTAATAATTGCATCCAATTTACAACTACCTTTTAAAGAGTTTACCGAGTATAAAATGCGTGCAGAAATGCATTTTTTAAGTGTATATATATATATGAAAATTATTTCACGAAAGTAACACGTGAAAAATATTTGATGAATAAAACCACGAAGGAAAGGAAACACAGAATGGTGCTCAAGCGCTTTCGTCTAATGACATCCTCAGGAACACTGAGTGTTCTTGAGGATGTCATTAGACGAAAGCGCTTGAGCACCATTCTGTTTCCTTTCCTTCGTGGTTTTATTCATCATATATATATATATATATAAGAAGGTTTATTGGCAGACTATAGTCCATATGACAAATATTATTAATACAATGATAGTTCACATGTACTAAGGATAAAAATATATACAATTGATTAGAAATAATACACTAATGTCAAAGTTCAAGTATTCCATAGCTTAGACTTTAGAGGATAAACGGCAGGACTCATGGATAGCTCGGATAATTGGGTTGGTTGATTTTTAAATTTTTTGCATTAGACTGTATTGAGCACGTCTTGTTACCTCCGGGAAGCTCGGGACATTGCGGGTAGCAAACATTTGCGAAGCTGAGCATCTCTGGGGTAATTTATGTAAGTCTGAAAAGACCCGTTGTACAGCAAATTTAGTTCTGCCAAAACGTTTTTATAATTCACCCAGAGTTGCTGTCCGTTATATTACGAAAGTCTCTCTTTTTAGCTTCACTTGTACAGAACCGAAAGTTCCTTGTAGTCATGTTAGCTTTAGCACTAAGGCTTCGAGATTATTTTCTTATATCCGGGACATCACTCAAGGAGCTGGTAATAGTTTGACTCAAATACTTAAACTCTTGTACTTCCACAATTACTTCACCTTTCATTTTAAACCTAATGTCAGCTGGTTGATTATGCTTTTAGGATGAAATTGCATAACCTTAGTTTTTGTAACATTAAAAAGAATATCATGTTTCTGCGAATACACTTCGCTGACTTTTTAGTAGCCGATCCAGACCTTTAACAGAGGGACTTGATACCATATCATCGGCATAAACTAAGTTATTTATCCTTGTGTTATCTATACAACATCCCACTGTTGCCTCATTAAGTGAAGCAATTAGGTAATCCGTCAATGTACACATTAAACAGCATAGTGGAGAGCAAGGAGCCTTGTCTCATCCCGCAAGAGGAGCCAAAACATTCGGATAGTACATTGCCTCACCTAACGGTAAAAGATTGGTGGGAATACCAAAATTTCAATAAATTTAATATGTACATGGGAACCTTCCTGTCTTCTAGTTTTGCATATGAAATATTGTGGTTCACTCTATCATATGCCTTACTTATATCTAGGAAACAGCTGTAAATAGTTGAATTACTGTCAATGTATTTAGATATTGTTTCTTTATGTACATAGATACGCAGGTCACTTGAGTGGGACCTTTTAAAACCAAACTGATTAGATGTCCGTAGGTAATCATTTAATCGGAGTAACGAGTTTTTCTAGTAGTTTCGAGAAGCAGGAAGCGACAGCAATAGGCCTGTAATTATTGCTGGACAGAATGTCTCCATACTTATTTTTGACCAGGGGCAAGATATATACCCTCATGAACTCTGCAGGGATATGGCTATGAGCAAGCATGGCTGATAAGAGCAATGATATATGCAGACATACTACGTCATTGGCATATTTTAAGTGCTCATTCGATAGGTCATCTACCCCTGACGCAGAACCAGTCTTTAACTCTTTAGTTTAACCTCTTTACTTCAGGAAATGATTCAAAAGTATTTTCCCTTGTCCCTCCCACAGGCGTTTCGCTGCAATCTATTTTAAGATTATCCCTACTCACACTGTTAAGAATGTTAGAGTAGTGGTTTTTTCACAACTTTGCAGTTTCATCCTCCCCCGACACCCCATCGATTGTCGGAGGGAGGACACTTTTGACACCCATTTGATTCTTAACAAATTTTCCAAAATTTATTATCGTTATTTATGCGAACTTCACAGGCTTTTGATGCTCGAATAGACTCTTCTTCCTGTTTACATCGCCTTATGGCCACCTTATACTGACCCCTACTTCTAAACATATTCGTGTATACTGGTCCTAATCTGGGTCTACCATGAATGCACCACAAATCATAGGCGTCTTTCGATTCCCTCTTCAGATGGGGGCAATAAAATCATTCCATCCAGGAATAGTCTTAGCATGCTAGTTGTAAGATTTAATCAGGGGGCTTCCTGCTTCTCTTAATAGGGATACTAGGTATCTTAGTATAATACCTCTCTATGAGTTTACAGTGAGAATCATTTGAGCAAGGATTATTACAGACAAGATACAAAATTTCTAAATTATTAAAGAGGTGACCTGTTCTGTCTTTGTATTCGATTCTCTGTTGCATATTAACATTAGACCAATCGACGCGATTATTCTTACCTATTGAATTCTTGCTATGTCGTGTCGCGCATAAATTGGTAAAATTAATTAATAGTTCTAATGGTGTATGATCAGAAAGGAGGAAATCATGCAGAATATGAATTCTAACAATTCGACCCTTTAGATTATTGCTAGCGAGACAATGATCAACCCACCTGGTGGTACCACTCATATCACTAACGTATGTAAAATTACCACTGGCTACCCCTAATACATCTACATCACTTATACTTAATTTGGCCGACTCGCACGTGTTACCCAATTCTACAAAGAATTCCGAGTTCACACGCGCGTTAAAGTACCCCATTATTATACAGTGAGAATATTTGGGGTTATCTGATAATGACTTAATTTTATACAGCAAATCAGTGTATTCATCAAGATTACTGTATGGTAAATAGCAGTTTACAATTAATATGCAATCATTGTTCACTCGTAATTCATTGCCTAATAACCTTATATTATCGCTTGTTAAATTTTTTTTTGACATTTTTCCTTTTTAAGAAAGCAACACCACCAAAAGGCCTACCGTACATTAATTCATCTGACCACTCTACTGCTGATGACGCATGGTACATGAAGTCATCATGGATGGTAGAGAGGAATTTTAGCTCTTACTTAGGTAGCCAGTGCTCTTACAGGAGGTATCAAATCTGCACTGTCACAGATTTTATGAACATCTACGTATAATTGAATTCCTCACTGACCTTAAGTTATACGAGACTATTTTCAACAAGTTATCCGCCATGAGCCCATGACTGATAGAAAACTTATTAATCTGATTATTATTATACATGGTACAAATATATATATATATATATATATATATATATATATATATATATATATATATATATACGTGGTATTTTCGTTAAAACTAACGAATATTTTAATGAAAATATCATGACAACCTAACCAATTTTCAAAAGCGTACAGTTGACCTAACCGGGAAGAAGAAAATTGGGGGTGCTATGAAAGGAAAAGATCACATTCTGCTTCGGTTTCGGCTTCCTGACTTTCTAAATGGCCGGCTTCGCCTTCGAAACGAAGCCGAAGCGGCCCGGCTTCAGCCCCATGTCTGATATATATAATTTTGTGTGTGTGTATAAAAAATTGTGTTCCATAAATTTTACATGCAAACCCATTTTAATCTGTTTACATAGGCCTATAGTTAGTGCGAAGGATTTCGTAAGGTGAGCTTAAGTGGCCTTGAAGGTTGCCATAGTAACGAAGTTCGCGTCATGCCACCTTATTAATATTTTTTAAAGGATCAATGTTTTTCAAGCGAAAATTTGCTTGCCGCTCTAAATTTAATAGGAAAGCTGTCTTCGGTTATACGGCCTAATATTCAATAACGTAGGAAAATACAACTCCGTGCTACGATTTGGTTACTCGGCTTACTTGGTGGTCTGACGAGGATGGAGATCACAGTTGAAATCTTGTATACTTGGGGGGGGGTGGGGGAGAAATATATATATATATATCCCTCCCTCCCTCCGCTGTGTCGATCGAAATGAAAACTCGTTTCTGGCTCAAATCGATACTCCTTGACCTTTCTTCTCAGGATTAAGAGGTCAATGGGCCTGGCACTAGGCCACGCAGTAGGTTATACTTGGCACTTGTTCTCGTTAATATTTTGAGCGTGAGAAATTAAGTTTTTATACATATACAAATGTTGCGGATGATGTAAAGGCCATTTTATTTATTTATTTATTTATTGGAGACTGCTCTTTTGACGATTCATTTGATTGCTTATTATTATTATTATTATTATTATTATTATTATTATTATTATTATTATTATTATTATTATTATTTCGTGGAAGATTGACGGACACAAACTTGGGGATCTGTCACGAATCCTGCGTTGGAATTTAAGTCGTGAAGTGTTAATTTACCACTGAGGCGTTTATAAAATGTTAATTCGTTTATAATCTGATTTTCATTGGCCAGAGGAGTTAAAATTAAAAAGCAGAATCCGATAGTGTCTAATGGAGAGCTGTGCTGAATATTAAAACTTTGTTTCTCCGATATACAGAAATGTGGATAAGCTTAAGAATCGAGCGAAGCGAACTCGGTTTTAGTTGAGATGAGATTTTAAAGCAAGGAATGTTGAAATAAGTCCTAATCCTTTATATGCCGTGTTCTTACTCATGGTCGAGGGATCAAATGCCGTTATTTAATTAGGTTAAAGTATTGAAATGTCATATACTATACAGGGGTTGGACAGAATAATGGAAACACGCATTTTCGATGCTATATTTTCTGGCATCATTAATGGCGTTATGTACTTTATTAAATTAATATGCAACTGCCAGACATGGGGTAATAGTAATAGACTATTACAGGATTTTTCAAGTAATAGTAATAGATCATAATTTTTTGGCTGTAATAGTAATAGAAGGCAAAGTAATAGATAATAGTCTATTGCTTTTCTATTACAGTGGCAATAGACATACTGTGTGAACAAAGAACTGAAAAATGAACAAATCTACTCTAAACTAAAATAAACGTGTATGTGAACTAATATTGTGGCAAACTTTTCCTTCAATAAAGTAAAATTTATCAAGACCTACAGCCTCTGAAATTGTAATGATTTAGTTGAAACAAATATTTGTTATTTGGCTGCCGCTCAGCCTCAGCTTGGATCCATGAGTGCAGAGCCCTCTGACGCTCAGCCTCAACTTGGATCCATGAGTGCAGAGCCCTCTGCCGCTCAGCCTCAACTTGGATCCATGAGTGCAGAGCCCTCTGCCGCTCAGCCTCAACTTGGATCCATGAGTGCAGAGCCTTCTGCCGCTCAGCCTCAACTTGGATCCATGAGTGCAGAGCCCTCTGCCGCTCAGCCTCAACTTGGATCCATGAGTGCAGAGCCCTCTGCCTCTCAGCCTCAGCCTGGATCCATGAGTAGAGCCCTCTGTTTCTCACTCTTATCACTGCTACATCGCCAGCTCAATACCATCTCACACAGGGTACCCCTCAAGGGGCCTTGGTGAATCGGGATGCTTGGAATGCAGTCGGGGGTCATGATGAGGAGGCATCTTGGACAGTGGTGGTAAGGAGGCGCCGGAAGCGAGCGACCCCTCCGAGAACTGCAACCACTGCAGTAGCTAATGGTGGTGGTCCCTCAAGGGGTCTGGTCCCACTCATGCACCGGCTAGAGGGAGTCAGCCTGTGGCAAAGGCTGGCAGAGAACGGCGGGGTATCATAGGGGCTGCCAAAACAGATCGTATGATGGCTTACCAACGAAGACCGCAAACATTTTCGTCTCGAGATGTCGACATGATCTTATGGCCGAAGAGCTGTAGGCATTTGTGGAAGATAAAGTGAACCTTCAGGTTACATGTAGGAAAATTTACTCCAGATGGACTACGTATAGTTCCTTTCAAGTTACAGCAGTCTGTGATGATCCACGGGTATTTATGGATCCAGCAGTATGTTCGGAACGGTTCTATGAGAAGAAGGGAAGAAAAACACCTGCAGCCCCTCTCGCAAGTGCTGGAGAGGGTAATTATGGAGACGTGCGTCGTACTGTGGAGGAAAATCCAGCTGGGTCTAATGCTGTAACTGCTGTGCCTGGTATAAATGGAATTCAACATGTAGAGATGGCTGGCAGAACTCCTGCATCTTCCTAATTGCAACATTCAAGGTAATCTCTCATAACTGTAGAGGCCTAAGCTTAAGCAATAACAACAAACACAGGCGGAGAACTGCAAACTTCCTCAAATCTCCGTGCAGCGGGCTGTCTACGGTTGGCCAGACTGGCAGTCGACGGCCTGTTGCGTGGCACGGTCAGAGTGCCGATCGGCTCCCGGGGCCGGACCTATTCTCAGCGTGCTATTTTTTCAATTACAGGGAGCAATTGCGTGCTCCCCGAACTACTCTTACTCTGTGGCGACATTAAGACTAATCCAGGCCCCACTACAACTTACACATGTCACCATACACAAAGACATAGACACAATAGCACCATGAGACACATACAGAAGTATAATATTAACATATTACAGTACAACGTAGATGGCCTCACAAACAAAATCATGCAGCTTAGGGAATTCGTACACAAACAAAACATTCACATAGCACTTATATACAAGAAATAAAACTAAAACGCGCACACAAAACACCCACCATCCCTGACTTCACGGCGATCCGTCAAGATCGTAACGGGGGTGGACTCATCACTTACATACGTAAAAGCATTAGCTACACTGATGCTACCCAAAACATTACAAACACAATCCAAGCAGATAACACGATAGAAATACAGGCAGTTAACATTAAAACACACGCAAAACACACCACCACACTAATCAACATTTACATGCCACCAGATAGTTCACCTCAGGTGCCAGCCAATTACAATCCACAGTTACACAATCTTGCCTCTCTCACTAATGTCATTTTAGGAGGAGACTTCAACGCCAAAGACACTAGTTGGTACCTGCACAACCAAAACAACACCAGAGGCGCCAACATAGCCACACAACTAAACAGCCTCTTCATTCTTAACAATACAGAAGAACATACACACACACCACATCAAGCAGGATACTCAAACTCCTCCCCAGACATAACGTTCTGTTCCCCCTCACTAGCAACACATACACACTGGAGAACAGAAAAACAACTGTCATCAGACCACCTGCCCATCATCATTACAACACATTCTACACTGCCCCAACAGCCTTAGGCACACTTACAGAAATTACAAGAAAGCTGATTGGGAACAGTTCAAAATACAGACTGAGGAACAAATCACCACATTAAACAGCACACCCATCATAAACATCAATACAACACTCAAGACATTTAATCAGATTATCAATAATGCAAACAAATACATACCCAAGGGCAACATTAGGAAATACAACCCAAATTACACTAGAGAAATAGCCCACCTCATAAGGCAACGTAACAACCTCAAATATAACACACAAACACCACACACAGAAGCCATAAAACAGCAGATACAACAGCTCAACACAGAAATAAACAACAAACTCAAAGAAAAACAAACAAACATTCAGGGAATTCATAACAACACTAAACCACTCCACAGATACATCCAGGTATACAAGACTATAAACAGCATTACCCACTCTAACAGCGGCATTCACACCTCACACGCGGCTATCTGTCGCAGCCAAAATAATATCCCAACATATACACCACAAGCTAACATTCTAGTTAATCACTACTCAAAGATAAGTCACTTAAACAGAGACAACAACCAGAAACACGCAGACAGACAAACAGCCAGACACAAGAAAACCTACAGACTCGACACGACCATTACACCCTTCAATACAGACCAGACCGCCAAGATCATCAAAAACATTAAGAATTCGAAGGCTACTGGACCAGACAACATATCTAACATACACCTTAAACACTTGGGCCCACAGGGAATACTAGCTCTCACAAATATCAGCACATATTCATACCAACACTGTATTATTCCTGACATATGGAAACAAGGCAAAATTATTACACTACTCAAACCAAACAAAAATCCAACAGAACCAGCTTCCTATAGACCCATTACTTTACTATGCCCACCTTCCAAAGTAACAGAAAGACTAATCTTACAAATCACCAACCCACACATTCCACTATCGCCTATTCAACATGGATTCAGACCTCACCACTCAACCACGACATTACTCACTAACCTGACGCAGCACATCATGGATGGCATCAACTCCAGACGACCAGCGCAACGTACACTATTAGCAACAATAGACATTAGTAAAGCATTTGATGCTATCCCACGCTTCCCTCTCATAAACAAAATACTCAACACAAACATGCACAATAACACCAAAAGGTGGCTGAGCAACTATCTCTCAGGAAGATACTCACATGTCACATTTAATGGCAAGTCATCCAAAAACAAGCTTTTTCCGAACGGGGTCCCTCAAGGCTCTGTTCTCTCACCAACACTCTTCAACTTATACATGCATGACATTCCAACACCCATAGATAACAAGCTTACCTTATCATATGCGATGATATCACTCTAACATCCACCCACAACAACATCGACACCGCTACAAATAACCTACAAACATACATAAACAGTATACAAGACTGGCTCACACACAATAGACTCAAAGTAGCGCCACAAAATCAACCATCACCTTGCTTACAAGCAACACAAAAGAACACCAGGTAATTCCACAGCTTACACTAAACAACATCAACATTCCACACACTCACAGAACCAAAATACTTGGTGTCACATACAACACATCATTATCTTTTGCAAACCACATTCAGGACATTAAAAACAAATGTACGTCAAGACTTAACACGCTTAGGGTACTAACAGGCACAAACTTTGGACACCAGCAGGAAACAACAACACTCGTATACAAACAATATATTCGCTCAGTTATGGACTATGCTAGCCCATGCTGGGCACCCATTATCTCAAACACACACACAAAAACCTTACAAACAATACAAAACAACGCACTTCGTATCATTACAGGATGCACTCAAACAACACCAATAGAACACCTGCACACAGAAACAAAAATACAAAAAGTTAGGGAACATTTAGACATGAGGGGAACACAATTCATGGCAGCAGCGACAACTAACCCACAACACCCTTGCCACTACATGTACAATCATGCACCAACACCTCGCACCATTAAGGTAACACCAGAGAGACATTATAACCAAATACTCCATTCCATACCACGCCCCACAGACATCACACAGTACAGAAAACACACACACACACACACACACCTAACCCACAAAGCACTGACACGACTCGGTCCGAATGCGGTCCTAGGTGCGAAGCGGCCACCCATTAACAGGTCAGAGATCAGCCTGAGCAGATCGGATCGAGTTAACTTAGCACGATTCCGATGTGGACATCACCCCAACTTACGGACATATAAACACAGACTAGACAACTCCATAGACGACACCTGCCACCTGTGCCAGGACACACCACAAACAATTGAACACATTATGACAGACTGTACCGCTCTAGCACAACAACGAACACAACACATCATCACTCCTACGCTGAACCTCTGGTCCACTCCGGAGAGGGCGATCGGTTACCTGCGTGCCGCCGGCTTGCTCGATCAGGGTGGGCTGATCGGCTAAACAACAACAACAACAACAACAACAACAACAACACAGGCGGATTATAATTGATAAACTGTTAGAGGATGCTGATGTTCTCTGTCTGCAGGAAACATGGCTATGGAAACAGGACTTAAAGGACCTGAATAGCCTGTCCAGTAACTTTCATGGGATAGGGGATGCCACCAGAGATAAACAAGATGGTTTCCTTGCAGGCCATCCACCTGGTGGGGTAGCTATTCTATGGAGGTTGGGGTATGGAAAATATGGTACTTACGTATTAACGGGGGGCCACCACATATTGATGATTGGTTAGGTTAAGTTGTAATATTTTCGTTAGTTGAACATTTCTAATACATATTTTTTAAATAATAATATTTTTTAAAATATGATATATTAGAAATACGTTAATACGTAAGTACCGAAAATATATTAGTGAATTAAAACTTGGTTTGAATTGGCTAATTAGAATAGCAATTTGTGTAGACAATAAAAAAATTGTAATTCTGTGTATCTATATGCCTTTTCAGGCAGTTGATAATGATGATGATTACCTCATTAAATTGGGGCAGGTCAGCAGTATTATTGATGAGCTGGATACGACATGTGTAGCTATTATTGGTTACTTTAATACTAATGTGCTTAATGATGATTCTTTGTTTAGCAACCACTTAAAAGCCTTCTGTGAAGATAATAACTTTGACCCTTTCATCCATGTGTAGTCTTCCTGGTGATAGCTTTACTTACGTTATAGTTGGCACACCACCTTATGGTTGAATCATTGTATTTGTATGTTCATTATACACAGTTACACAGTGATTCACTAGCCTACTTAGTGCTCCAGACAACTAT
Source organism: Bathynomus jamesi (assembly GCA_023014485.1). NCBI lineage: Eukaryota > Metazoa > Arthropoda > Malacostraca > Isopoda > Cirolanidae > Bathynomus > Bathynomus jamesi. The sequence continues at coordinate 108,231 of JAJOZX010005385.1, read as the reverse complement.
CTTAATCTTCTATGGATCTCTTGTATAATGTTTGTACAATGTACATGTTGAGTCTGAAAGTGTTTTTGTTTGTTTGTTTGTTTAACACACTGCTTCTAATTGCATTTAAATAGACATAGATCCTTTTCAAATGAGTGAAGTACCCCACATACAAAAGTAATAGTAATAGATGACATAGTAATAAATTAAAGTAATAGTAATACAAGGAATCAATAGTAATAGAAACCCAGTAATTGACTCCATGTCTGGTAACTGCATATAATATTGAGAACATTCTAATATGTTCATATTGGTTTTCCATGTTTTTGTAGAATAAATAAAATATGGCGCTTGTAAAAAATGTTACTGCCTGTGAAAGAGGCATGATAGTAGGAGCCTGTTTGGTTGGTGTCTCAATATTAAAAGTCGCGTGATTGTCCCTGCACCTTGAGGAACAGTCCCTTAGTTATGAATACATGGAAAGAAATAAAAAAAACACCACATAAGCACAGAATTGTTCCCATTATTCTCCCCAACTCCATTAGAACTTTGGTACTGATTGGTGTTAAAATAGGCTTTACTACAGTTCCCACAACCTAGTCATGACTGACACTGGTCTTTGCGGACTATTGTTAAATTTTGAACAAAAAAGTTTTGATGCAACAGTCTTTGATTGATTGATTCCACTAGGCAACAAATTTCAACTTTTTTTTTGTTACAGACACGTGAACTACTGATTCCTACTAAAGCGGTGATGCTGATTTCAGATCTGATATCAAAATTTCTCTATCACGTCCAGATTTTGTGTAACCGAAAACCCCTATTTTCATTTTTTTCTCACCCGCTTCTATTACGAAAGCCGTCTAAGCTACTTTTCCGTGCCACGTTTTATGTTAAGCATACTTAAATAATTAGTGAACAGGGATGTCTTTCCTCCTTTATTCTGGCTTAAGACAGACAGCGGAATTCCGCTGGCGGAGTTACCACCCCTGCGCCCAACCATCCACCCAAAGCGCGTTTAGTATTTTGTTGTTACTACTGAAAGGCAAATTCCTGTTCTTAAGTGAAAACTTTGGTGTGCCTTTCCTTTGTCGCTTGTAGGATGACGAGCTCTCCTTCTGCAGGAACCAACAATAATCTCCCATTATATTTGGGTTGAAATTACCTTGGTATCTGTTTTCCATAAACTGAGATCTGTTGGTGGAAGCGCTCACCATGCTCGTCACTTACAGCCCCAAGGTTGGCCGGGAAGAAGTCAAGATGAGAATGTAAAAAATGAATTTTCAAAGACATTCTGCATCCATTATTTCATAAGATTTAAGCATGTTTTCTACGAGTTTACGGTGGTTTTCAGCTTTGTGGTTTCAAAGAAAATTTTTGACAACTTCAACGAAAGATGTCCATGCTCCTAGTTCATTCTCATTTAGGTTAGATGGAAACGATGAGTCGTGGATGACACTGCGGATCTGTGGTCCAGTGAAAACTCCAGCTTCTAGCTTAGCATCTGTCAATATTCCTTTGAATTATCCTTTAAATATTGGAAACCACTACCTTGATGATCCATACCCTTCACGAAATTTTTCATAAGGCCAAGTTTAATGTGAAGTGGTGGAAGATGTACTTCTGAGGGTCAATAAGTGCTGGGGTGTTTCACATTGTATTTACCAACATGATGTTCAGTTCTAGATGGCCAATCATGTTTTTTGTAGTGGTTCTTGTCATCTCTACTGTTCCATAGACACAAAACACATATGCTTTGTGTAGCCCAACTGTAACCCAAGAAGTAATGATACAACTTTAAGGTCGGCACAAATATTCCATGTGTGGTCCTTATATTTGATGAGTCTTAGCAGCAGTTTCATCGATTCATAAGTCTCATTAAGGCCAGTGGCATGTGCTACAGGTATTGAAGGTTTTTCATTGCCGTTGTGCAGTAATACAGCTTTAAGGCTAGCTTTACTAGAGTCAATGAACAGTCTCCATTCTTTTGGATCATAGCGACAGCCAATCCCTTGCATCAGACCACTGATATCGTGGCAGAAACAAACGTTTTCTTCCTGTAAGTAAAATGATGAAAACTGCAAATGGCGATGGCGGAAATGGGAAACTTTGGTGTTTGGTTGGAGAAGATTAAATTCTTGAAGTCTTGAACCAAGCAACTCTGCCTTTTCTTTTGGTAATTCCAAATCGCGCACTAAGTCATTTAACTCCGCTTGACTTAACAAATGTGGGGAAATATTTGCATCTGGAACATATATGCCATCTTTCCCTGTTTCTATATCACTAGCAGAATCTTCAGATGAACTGCTGTCTGTTATCGTTGCTGGTGGAACTGGTGGTGGATTTGTTTCATCATGTGGTACTGGTTTCATTGCTGATTCGCAGTTTGGGTACGTGATCTTTGATTTGTTTTTTCTTTGTGAAACCAGCAATCTTTGTCAACAAAAATAACAATCATTGAAGTGATTTTTCGGCTCACGCCAAACCATGGGGACTGAGAACGGCATAGCTTTTCTTTTACCATTCATCCAAGCTATTAACATTGCATTGCACTGTGCACAGCAAATATGTGGTGCCCAGTCCCTCTGTTGGTCTCCTAACTTAGTCAAAATAACACTTGTAGGCAAGTTTAATCTTTGTTGTTATGTTTCTACGTTGTGGCTTAGGTGTATATTGTCCACAGACAAAGCAGAAGTTGTCTGGGTGATTTACACAAGCACGTCTATTTGATGCCATTTTGAATTACCATACAATATCTGAAAAAACGTAGAAAGTAATTATTACGATGTGCAAAATAAAAAGAAATACACACCGTAGTACAAAACAAATGCTATAAAAACACACAAGTCACCACAACCTGTCACTTGCTCATCAGCAGAGAGCTTCAACAACCGTTCTGCTTGACTGTCACGTAGCGACTGACCGTTGGGCCGTTGCCCGTTACTATGCTCTTGACTCAGTGTTGCCAACTCGGGATAAATTTTATTTATCAAAATTGTTCGAATTTGTATATAGTTGGCAAAAAAAATTGCTTTAACCTTGAAAAGCAAGTTTCATATTACTGGCATTAAGCCGATTAAAACCAAAATCTGGACGTGGTAGAAAATTTTACTAAAAGTGATTTGCATTTTACACAAAATCTAGACGTGATAGAAAAAATCTAATTATAGATTTGAAATCAGCATACCGAAATTAGCTAGGAGCACCTATTTGGTCTTCTGTAACAAAATCTTTGTTGCCTAGTGAATTCTTCACAGCTCATAATTATCATACAATGTTCTTCTGTTGCGTTCTGTCAGTGTTGCTTTACGCTCACTATATTCCTTATTTGATTTTTTTTTTATTATTTTTGCGTGTATTCATAACCTTTTGAGGACTTCCTCGAGATATAGGAGCAATTATGCGACTTTCATTACTGAAACACCAACCAAACGGACTCCTTCTATCATGCCCCTTTCACAGGCAGTAACATCTTTTCCAAGCGCTATATTTTTATTTATTTTAAAAGAACATGAAAAACCAATATGAACATATTAAAATAGATGATGTTCTCAATATTATATGCAGTTACATATTAATTTAATAAAGTACATAACGCCATTAATGATAGCAGAAAATGTAGCACCGAAAATGCGCGCGTTTCCATTATTCTGTCCAACTGTGTATATATACACCTCGTAACCTTGTAGCAGTTTCGTGCTCTCCATCGCACATAGCCGGCTCATCTGGTACTATCCTGATTCCTGAGCCAGGCACCTAGTCTTCTTTTGAAGACTTCAACTCTGACCCCTGCGACGTTCCTGAGGTCCTTTGGAAGCTGGTTAAAAAGTCTTGGGTTCCCCTGACAACCAAGCTATTTTCCTTCAGTGTTGAAGAGGTCCCTTGTGTCGGGCCTTTAGTTTGGGAACACTACACATTCTGCCTTTCTTATTTTCCAGTGCTGTTTGGATGGCAATTGGTTTTAGTTTGAGGTTTGGTACCAATTTTTCGATCATTTTCCATTCGTAAATTATGGTTTACTTCTCTCTCTCTCTCTCTCTCTCTCTCTCCTTTTCAGGGAATACAGATTTAGTTTACGTAGTCTTTCCCCAGCAGTTGAGTTCTTTGAAACCATCAATCTTGGCTGTGAAATGTGTCTGAATTTCTTCGTTTAATTTCTTCATTTTTATATGGGTACGTCAAGACTGATCAGTATTAAGTTTTGGTATGATCAGTGTTTTCAGCAGGGGAATAATTACTCGTTCCCTTCTTTTAAAGATTCTTAGTAACTGCCCCGCGGCTCTTTTTTGCTTTATTTATCGCTATTTGTTTTTGTCTCTAGTTTCGCATCATCGGTCATTATAACCCCCAAATCTATCGTTTTCGTGTTTCTCTGAATTTCCTCTGTCCGGGACATAATTTACTGTCTAAGTTCTTTATTTCTACTATATCTCAAGAGCTGAAATTTGTGTTAAATGTCATTGTTGCTTTTTGATCATTTGTATATTCTGTTCGTGTCCTTCTGTAAGGCCTCCGCCTCTTGCATCGCTGATTTTTCTGCTGATCTTTGTATCGTCTGCAAAAGATGTTACGATACTGTTGTTGGTTACTTCATTGTCTATGTTTGTTTGCTTGATAATGAATAGGAGTAGTCAATGCGGTACCTTGTGGTACCGAGCTGCATACTTCCCATTCTGATGATATATATACCTTGGAGTTTTACAACCTGCTGACGTTCTGTGAGGAAATTGTAGATGCATTTTCCCACTTTGCCTGTTATTCTCATATGTTTTATTTTATTATACCATGATCACATGTGTCGAACGCTTTAACAAAATCTGTGTATATAACATCGTAGTTTTCATTGCCTTCAAGTACGTCTAGTATTTTGTTATAGTGCCCTATAAGTTGATAGGCATGGTCTTCCTGATCGGAATCCGTGCTGATTCTCGTTGAATCTTTTCAGTGTCTCCAAGAAGTCAGATTTTTTTCTCTAATTATTTTTTCAAATACTTTGGTGAAATGGGACGTCAATGACACTGGTCTGTAGTTCTTTGCTTGAAATCTATCCCCTCCTTTATATATAGGAACAATGTTTGCTCTTTTCAGGATGCTCTACATTTCCCGTGTCTAGGGGTCTTCTCCATATTTAGCATAAGGGTATAGCTATTTCATTTTTACAGTTTTTAATCAATAATGCGTTGCATTTGTCTGAATGTGATTTCGCGCTGGACCTATTGGGGTAAATCAAAATCCGTTACACAATCTCTCTAATTTATCTTCAAAGATGCATGTATGTCATGTACTGCTTTGTCACTTTTTGGGGTACTGAAGACTGATTCCACTGGGCTCTCAATGTTTCAGATATTTCTTTTAGATCGTCGGTTAGTTCATTATTTCCTTTCCTTTAGGGCCTAATGGTAGCGCGCGTTTTCGTTTTCCTTTTCGAATAGCTGTAGAAATATTTGGGGTTTTCTCTTATTACTTCCACCGCCTTTTCCTCCTCTCCCCTCCGTATGGCCCTTAATCAGGGCTCGTATTTCCCTATCGATACTTTCCAGTTTTTGTTCTTTTGCTTCCCTGGTATTGTTGTCTGTAGTTAACGAACTTCGCCTTTACTCCCTTTCTTTTGCGGAATATTGTTCGCTTTTGCCTCTCGAACCACTTCCTCTTTCCTTTTAGCTGTGCTTCTGGAACTTTTTTTTTTTTTTTCCCCAACGTCTTTTCTTCCAAGGTTGTTAGCATTTCTTCGGTTTCTTATTCTCGAAAATTGTTTTCCCATTGTGTCCCCCCCAAAAAAAATATATAAACTTTTAAACGAAGGAATAGGAATATAATGATTCCTCTACTGAAAACACTGATCATACCCAAATTGGAATACTGCTCGGTACTAACATCCCCATATAAAAAAAGAAGACATTAGACAGCTAGGAGAGATTCAGAGAAGCTTCACAGCCGAGATCGAGGGGTGCAAAGAACTAAATTACTGGGAAAGGTTACGCGAATTAAACTTTTATTCACTGGGAAGGAGAAGAGAGAGAGAGAGAGAGAGAGAGACCATTATTTACACTTGGAAAATAATGGAGAAACTAGTCCCTAATCTTTCCCTGAACCCCGTAACTCCCCAAACAACGGTGGAAAGTAGAAAAGGAAGAGTGTGTCGTATTCCCAAATTAAAGGCGAGACAGGAACATCCTTAACCCTGAAAGAAAATAGTTTTGTTGTGAGAGGACCAAAACTGGTTAATCAGCTGCCCAAAGACCTAAGGAACGCGAATGTTGTTGCAGTAAACATCTTCAAAAGAAGATTAGACGCCTGGCTCAGAACAATCCCCGATGAGCCGGGCGTACCTGGCTGTGTGAGGTGGAGAGCACAAGAAACCAACTCACTACTTCACCAGGTCAACTCGAGAGGAGGAGCGACAAGCTTGACCTTCGTGAAATGAGGAATCATCGCGCGGAACATTTGAAAGGTTGAAATATATATATACTACCAGTCAAAAGTTTAAGTACCGTATTTTACGCCTCATAAAACGCTACTTTTTTCCTGAAAAACGTCTCCAAAAATCACTTCAGGGCTCATGTTTTATTGTTTTGTTTAATGTTCTTTTAATAAAGTTATGGGAATATATTTTTTGTCAGACTGATAAATCTTCGAAATATTTTTTTTCCTAAATATTCTTTGCTAAATATAGGGTGCGTTTTACCACTTGTAGCGTCTTACGAGTCGTAAAATACGGTACACCCTGAAGTATTCATAAATTTCAAATTTTGGTTAAAGTTTTTTATTTATTAACCAAGTTATCATGACACAAATTCATAAGTACAAACATGGGAACTTAAATAACAACAAATCAGGACAATTTACCAAAAGCAAAGTCTAAATTTTAGATTCGTCAAAATAGCCTCTAGCAGCAATTGCAGCAGAACAAATTCGAGGCATGCGCTCAACAAGAGAAAGAAGATAGTTTGGTGAAAGCTGCTGCCAGCACTCTTGTAAGAGTTCCCAGAGCTTCTGAGCACTGGATGGCTGCTTGGCTTTCACTCGTCGATCCAGTTCATCCCACACTAGCTCGATGCGGTTCAGATCCGGGGACTGTGCTGGCCATTCCATAACTGTGAGCTGACGTTGCCGTTCTTTCTGCTTCAGGTAATTTTGACACAGCTTGGAAGTGTGTTTAGGATCGTTGTCTTGCTACATTATGAACTGTTGGCCAACTAGTCAAAGTCCAGATGGGATGGCATGGCGCTGTAGAATGCTGTGATAGCCACGTTGATTCAGTATTCCAGTGACTTTGTGGAGATCTCCAACTTTTTCCCCTGCAAAACATCCCCAGACCATCACACTTTCTCCACCATGCTTCACTGTTGTTGTTGTTGTTGTTGTTGTTGTTGGTTAGCCGATCAGCCCACCCTGATCGAGCAAGCCGGTGGCACGCTTCACTGTTGGCACAATACACTGCTGTGTCATTCTTTCACCCGCTCTGCGCAGCACAAATACTCTGCGTTTGGATCCAGATACTTCGAACTTTGATTCGTCAGTCCAAAGGACAAATTTCCACTGCTCAACAGTCCATTTTGGTGTTTTTTAGCCCAGGCTAGCCTTTTCTTTTTGTTCTGGAGTCTCAGCATTGGTTTCTTTGCTGCAGTTCGTCCTTTTAATCCTGCCTCTCTTAGTCTTCTCTGAACAGTTGATGTTGAAACTGTTGTACTTCTGGAGTTGTTCAGCTGGGCTTTGATTTCAGGTGCTGTGAGGCGTCTGTTGCGCAGACTGGTGACTCGGATATACTTGTCCTCTGAGTCTGTTGTGGTTCTTGGTCGCCCTGACCTTTTTCTGTTCTCATTTTGACCAGTTTCTTCATACCGTTTAATGGCACAAGCAACCACATTCACAGAAACTTTTGATTTTTTTGCAATTTGCCTCGGTGATTGGCCCTCATTTCTTAGTTACAATCTACTGTCTTTTTTCTGGTGTTAACCGAGCTTTGGCACCCATTTTTGCTTTTTGAAACGCAGAAATATACCTTAAACTACACAGTTAGCTCCTCTGCAAGGATTTTATATGTAGAGACCCGCAGCACATGTTAATAACTGAACACATGTGACGGGTCCCGCGTCTTACGGTACCTAAGCGCCAAAATTAAAATTCGCCAGAAATCGCCTCCAAAGTTCAGCAGTATTCTGGCAATAGTATCTGTTATTAATTGAGCTAGAACGTTCATTTTTGGCTAAATTAGAATTCTAAGTATGCTAATGAAGATGTTGATGAGTTTTTGGAATAGATTTTCATATTTTATATTTTATATATAGATTTTTAAAATTTTTTTATTTTCTTATGCCGAACTTTGGGTGAACTTTTGGCTGGCGATAGAGGTGAAAAAAGTAGTTCGCTTCATAAGGTTTTCAACCTTACTTCTGGTGTCGTAAGGTCATTATAACCCAAACCACGTGATAGAGGAAGGGTGAAAATAGTGATATCCATCAAAAACACGTTTTCGCGTGATGGCGCTTAGGTATCCTAAGACGCGCGACCCCTCATGTATTAACATACTCCTGAAGAAACGCACTACTCCAGTAAAGACTTTTAAACTGTTTTTGGACCTTTGTGCAGAGCTAATTACTTTTATGTTGCATGCTAGATGTAAATTAACACATTTTGAAGAAGCTTCTGTGTTACAACACACTGCATAGGGCAGATGCACTGAAGCATACAATATGAAAGCCAAGTAAGCAAATTCATCTCTAGTACCTGTTAAGCTTACATTTGAAGTTTGTCATGAGCTAAGCAGCAAAACATTGGAAATTAGGTGTATTTAAACTTTTGAGTGGTTGTGTGTGTGTGTGACCTATAAGTTCGGTCTCGTATCAAAATTTATTTTAAGTTAAATTTATAAAAGGAATACATTAGAACGAAAGCAAATGTTTAAATTTAAGTCTTGTTTTGGAACTTTTTTTTTTTTTTTATGGTTAATATGGAAATGAGTTAGGCTGGTGAGGAAAAGGCCTCTGCCTTCGATTCCTTCTTACGAGACCTGACTTACGGGACACCCTGTATGATAAAGAAAAAAAAGTCATTGTTGGTCATTGAATTTTTATGCTTTTTGAAAAAGTTTGTTTGAGTTCGTGGGTATCTGTTGTTGATCGTGCATTGTCGATGACCAATTTTTATCCGGAAGGATAATGTCTGATCGAATTTTAAAATATTTTTATTTTTTGTTTTATCGCAGTTGTGGAGACGCGAAGAAATTGTTCCTTTTGTAGTGTGTTTACGCGATTGTTTTTGTAGTATTTCGGCCTAAATTTACTTGATCTTGTTTACATTGTAAAAACTAGTGGTGTACCAGTTAATTGGCATCGGCAGAATCGGCCGTTTTGGGGTCATTGGCCAAATGTAGCCGATTCTCTTACCGATTACACCGGTGTGCATGAAAAGCGATTTCTTTATTTTGAGTTGTGATTCTGAAGCAGTTCGCTGCGCTGAATTCAAGAATGCTACCAGTTTTTTTTCTATCACCCACAGTTTTAAAGTTATTAGCAAAACAATTTTGGGGCATTTTGTAATTTTTTTACCTTTTTTATCTTTAATTAATTTCGTTTTTTCATATTTTTCAGATAGATAATTCTAACATTACGTCTTTAAAATTTTAATAATGGCTTCTAGAGGATGTACCCATAGTCCAGACATATTTTGTTATTTGTGGTCGGTATGTTGTTGTAAAACAAAGGACAAATGTAACGACCTTCATTAAGAGAGCTTATCATGCTTATTTTGGAATTAAATTAGGGGTTCAAGACAAAAGTTGGGCTCCACACAAGGTTTGTCTTACGTGTGTTGCGGCACTAAGGAATTGGAGCAAAGGTAAAAAGAAAAGTTTGCCATTTGGGATCCCTATGGTATGGCGCGAGCCTAGAAACCATACCGACGACTGCTACTTCCGTTCTTGCAATGTTAAAGGTTATAATGCAAAGAATAAAGAGAGCCTTCAATACCCAAGTCTTCCATCTGCAATAAGGCCGGTACCCCATGGTCCAGAAGTTCCTATTCCCCGCCCACCCGAGAGTCTGGATCAATACAATTCAGATTCAGATTCAGATTCTGATTCAGCTCCAAATCCAGACAATGATGATGATGATGATGATTATGAACAGCCAACAGCTGACCGAGATCCTAAACCATTAACCCAAGCCGAACTAAATGACTTAGTCAGGGATTTGAATCTGCCTAAGGACTCTGCAGAACTTTTGGGGTCTAGATTGCAGAACAATTTATTGGCATCCGACACATACTTCGCTTGGTACAGAAATCGTGAGAAAGACTTCGTGCCTTTTTTCGAAGAAGATGGTAAATATATTTTTTCTTTATTTTTTTATTCTTTCATAAACAAGCAATATGCTTGTCCAAGAGCTAGGAGCTATTTAATTCTGCTTTAATTAGGTTTTACTCTATCACCTAAAGATTTCGTGCTACAAGGGGTGTTGTAATACCTCATCTGTCCCCAAATGTTAACCACCCATTGATGGGAGGGGAGAGAGTATTTTGCTGGGAACGGGACTGGTTGTTATATATATTTACCCTACATTATTATGTAAGCGTTACTGTAGTCTATAACAACAAAAATTTATGTTTTAGCATGTGCAATCCAATGTTGGTCTCGATAAGATGGTTCACATTTGGGGATAAATGGGGGATTTATGACACACCCTGTAGTAAGAAAACCATACGTGATAGGGAAAAACTAACTATATTTTTGAGATCAGCGCACTCAAATTATATAGAATCACCAACTAGTTTGTAAAAATCGATCGACAAGTTTTCAAATGTGTACTGGTGTTATTTGAAATTTTAAAATTTTCATTACAAAAATTCTATATAGAATATTGAACGTACCAAAACCACTGTTTGATAATTTACAGTATACTCATTTCAAAGTTTAATTATATAAAAATATTTTACATTCACGGAAAAGGGAAAGCTTTATAAGTTAAGTTCCCCATAAATTTACATTTTCTCTAACAAGCTAATCTCCAAATATTTCAAGCTATTGTGATCTACTCTATATTAATAATAATTCTATATTAAGTTGTACTTTATAATTTATATATTAAACCATCTTATTACGTCGACTTTATTTTAAATATTTTAATTTTTATAAACCCAAATTACATATATATACACTTTTTTTTATTATTCAAATTGGCCACCAGGGACTCGACATTTTAATGAAACATTTTGTTGTTTACCTTTTGTTGAAAAAAGAAAATAGCTTCAACATATAAGGAAAACTTTAAATATTAATATTCAATTTATGAAAGTAAAATAAAATTATTTTATAATTTTACCGAGTAATAAAACTACTTAATATCATTTTAGCTACGGTAGGTTTATACGAGTAACAAATTCTGGTACCATATATTGTGGAGTGAATTTAGAAAAGCATTTAAACGAATTTGAAATATAAAAATGTGAAAACTTTCAATTTTAATATTAGATTAGTAAAATTTATGAAGGGAATTATTTTTTTTAAAATCTGAAGTGAAGAATTGGCATCGGCTAAATTTTGGAATCGGTACATCGGTAGTAGAACACGCGCACGTGTATATATATATATATATATATATATATATATATATATATGTGTGTGTGTGTGTGTATGTATATATATATAACCCTTTGGTTAGCTTCCGTCCGAATTGTTCATTCTGACGAAGGTCAAGCTTTTCACTCCACCTTAGACCTACAGTTTAACGTGGAATCCGAACCACGCCCCATCAGCAGCCCAGCGTCTTGACCACTAGGCCACCTAGGGTACCCATTTATCTACCAACCACTTTTTTTTTTATTGGTGGAAGGATGAACAGCTGGGTTTTGCTGCGCGCCGGCTGCCGTCGGGTCTCGAACCCGGGGCCGATGGATTCGTAGTCAGCGACGCTAACCACTACACCACCGAGGTGGTATATATATATATATATATATATATATATACGTGTATGTATATATAACCTCGAGGGTTGTTTTAGTCTGTACCGTTATGGTTGAAGCGCGGTTCTTTAGTTTAAATTATGGCTGTACAAATTAATCGTTATCGGCTATTATCGGTATTAAAATTCGACAACCTGATGCGTATAGGAAGTTCGTTTAATTTTTTGTATAGTATTGAAATGCTGCGAAGTGGATCAATCGATTTTTACTAAACAAATCTACTTTTGGTTTGCTTTAATATCATGATTCTTATGAAATGTGAAGTAGGAAACATCGTTCTTCACTAAATGTTTTTTACCTTAATGAAAAATTAAACTACTTTTAATTATCTTTTAATTACTTTATTTAATGATGTTTCGCGTTTTAAGTATACTGCCAAATTGCCCTTTTTAATGGCGGCTCCATTTCTGTATACTTTAATTATATCTTGTTAGCTTAGGCTGGCCGTACGCGGGATCGTCTGACGACTAACGACTCTGGTCGTGACGACGAGTCGCGTGTGATTTTACTTTGACAGAATGGGAGCCCCTCCACACACCGACAATTCCTCAGAATCTGCGTAATTTAAATGTGATGTCTATATACGTACAAACTTAAAAAGTTGTCACAGACTGAATACGTCTACGGCTGATTAGATTTGTGGCCGATTGTTAAAACCCAAATCGTGTATAAGCCTAATTCTGTAATACAGAAAACTGTAGAAACAAAGTTAAAATTAAATGAAGTAGAACGTGGTGGAGTTATAGGCAAAAATTTTCTAAATTTTTTTTTTGTTTTGTTTGGGGGGCTTATTTTAGTTATTTGATTTCTTACTCTCCTCCACCACACCACAAAAACGTGTGTGTGTGAATGTGTTCGTAAGTGTTGTATGAAGGATGGTATTTGATTGTTCCACGTAGATAGTGTCTTTTATGTTTAGATCAATATAACCATTTGTTTTCTGAACAAATCGTTATATTATTATCTCTTATAATGCTTATTATCTCGTATAATAAAAAGAGATATGATAAATAGAAATCGGTGATGTAGATAATATACCGATGATTAACAAAGTGATATATATATATATATACTCGTGTCGGTAAAATTTTGATATCGGTGCATTCCCAATTTAAATTGATTTCACGGGGCCAGGACCGTTCCCTCCAAAAGTGACGTGATCTTCCCTTCCCATAGAAACCAAATTATAGAAACTTAACGAGACCTAGGCCTATCTCCAATTCATCGCATTTAACTTTTTAACTTAAATCCAATTTTCGATAATTTTATTCCGACTCTCTCTCGTTTCTTGGCACTGGCATTTAATCTCAATTTAGTCTTATTTCTTAGAAAGTTTGAAATTCGCGTCACACGCCCTCCGCATTATCTAAATTTAACCAATTTGCCCTACCATACTTCTCCAGTCCGAAGTGCGGCACCGAAATGGCATTATCGCGTCAATCGGTATTTATGGTTTTCTCTTTATCCCACTTTAGATATTAAAATTGTATCATTGCGGAGAGGATTTGATGTACTACGGTTTTCTTCTTTTCTATTCATTATTTTCAGCCAGTCTTGGTTTACTCGCTTACCATCTATCTCAACCTCCAAGCTATGCCACTTCAGAGATATGTTTTTTTTTTTTTCTGGGAAGAAGGGTGTCGGAACTCTGCTATAAATTTCTTAGAATCCTTGTCACTTGTTACTTCACTCCCTGACCATAAAAAAAAAAACCCTCCTTTCTATTCCTAAAATTTTGTCATGTAACCCCCCCCCCCCCTCCCCCCCTATATTTAATAAATAAATATTGGAATGAAAATAAAAACAATTTTCTTGTGTTGAAAATAAAAGGTACCGGAACGCCGTTCAGGTACCTCCCGCCGGGTCTTTTCGGTTTGAAGCACTGAAAAACAAGAAAATAATATTTGTAGGTAGAAATGTTTATATATTTGGTAAGAAAAGTACATTTTATGGTGGAAAATGTATTACAGTTTAACTAGAATAGATTGAAAATTGGGAAATGTATTTTAAAATCTATTTCAACTGTACAGTTTGGACCTCCGATTTTCATTGGATGTTTTAGAATTGTCTGGGCACAAACCTGGTACACGTAAGAAAGTTAGGCTGGGTTGTATGCCATTTCTTCACCATGAAATGTATTTTTCTTAACAAATATAGAAATATATTTTTTTTCACAGTGCTTCAAACCAAAAAATCCCTTCCATCAGACCCCCTCCTGGTATGTATGTATGTATGTATGTATGTATGTATGTACGTACGTACGTACGTACGTACTGGCCAGTCCCTTTTGTGGTTTAATAATTAGGAAAAGAAATACGAAGCCTTGTTCAATGAATAAATTTAGTTTTTCTGAGCAAGTATTGATTGAGAAGTGATTCAACTGAGTGGGGTGAGGAGCACCAACAGATTTCAAAATGGTTTTTATCAGACGTTTAGTTCTGGTAACTGACAACTTAAGCTCTTGAATGGTTGGTTAACCTCTTTCATAATTGGCAAGCCTTTCGTTAAAAACTGGTTACCACTGTTGAAAGTGGTTAATCGTACTAGGTATAAGTAGTGTAAGTTTACTGAAGGTGTGTCGGGAAAAGCCTTTTAACGTTACTTTTTTTGTCGGCAGTGAGCAAAGCGTTTGCAGCGCGCGGGCGTCTGTCATGATCTATGATGACACGAACAAAAAATGGGTTCCCTCTGGCTCCTCGACGGGGGTCTCCAAGGTTCACATTTATCACAACGTCGCCACTAACGCCTTCAGAGTGGTCGGACGGAAACTTCAGGACCATGAGGTAAGACCTGGACTAGAACGTACTTTTTACATTGCTGTACCATGACTTTCTTCATTTCTGCATTTTGGTATCTCGTTTTTTTCCAATAGTAGGTGATTTCTCAGTAGGTCAGCTGTACTTGGCTAATTGATATAGGGCCTAGCTGTGAACTTGTATTGTATGGTACGGTACTGTACTCATAATGAACCCCGGTTAAAGACTACCGATGATGGAAAAGGCCGATTGCCAATGTCTACCTTTTTAAGTAGGTATTTAGTTACTTAATAAACAAGCTGGGCATCCTGATATCATGGATTTTGAGTCAGACCCGGAATCATTTCTGAGAATTGTAGAAAAATAGCCGAGAGAGAGGGAGAGGGAGGTGATTTTTAGCATTTTAGTAATTATATATCAAAATTTGTATCGTACATCAATCTAATACTAGGTTTTCCCGCGTTCATTGAAAGGTCTGACAATGTTAAAATGGTTTTTGTTTAAAATTAGTCACATTTAAGAAATAACAGTTGGATATGTCTTTGTATACATGAATCATCATGATCTATTCTGTAGATTTCCAGTCGTGAAAGAGAACAGTGCGCAATCATGCGTATTCTTATGAAGGAGAAAACATTTTTGTATCTCGTCTGTAAAGTTTTAGCTCTTGCGTGACCTCATTCAACAAATTCGAAAAAAAAAAAAATGTTTCATGAACGCGTCCTGATGTCTTAAAATTATAAATTAGGTAAACATTCTTCTCCTCCCGCACCCTGCCACTATTTTTGTTTATCGTAAATTATCCTTTTTAGTTAAATTTTTACTTCGACATTAACACTTGCCACGCGATTTCAAATTCAGAATAACATTATAGCTGGTTCTCTCGTTTTTGGTCTAAGTAATTAATAGCAGTTTTGTATGTTTTGGATCCATTTTGAATCAGGATGGTCAGTTTTTTTTGTTTTTTTTCGCTTGTGAAGTACGAACGAGATGGAAACTTTTGAGATTGAAGGTTACGTAATACTTAACCATTTAGGCATGGTACGAGGACCTACTAACTCGGAGGCTTATTAGAAGCTATCTACCGTATTTATACGGTATAGTAGAGCCTACGTCTACTTGTACTATCGTACCATATGCGCCACAACCGCTCTACTGTTAAGGTATGGTATGTCTTTTACTTTTAAAGGTTGTTTCCATACAAAGGTTATTTTGTCTTATTTTTAAGTTTTTGGGAAATGATTCTTGTAGCTATTGCTTCGGTCGGAATTCTCTTTAGGCTGTAAAGAATAGGCCCGAGTGGGTACTGAAAGGCTAATGGGTGGTGAGATGCGCACCTATCGGAGAGCAGGTCTGTACAGTAGTTTGGAGGTCGTTCATTATATTAGTGGCTTCTTTCTTTGAATTTTAATATTATATAACATGGTAAATAATGTCATGTGTTTTAAGGATGTGTGAACGTAATCCTTTATATAAATTAAGTTATAATATAAAAATTCTCTTTATCATCTTCAATGTAAAGTTTTTGAAGTTGAAAAAAGTTTTGAACGAAACGTGCGTGGTTCGAGGAGGTAAACCCAAAATTGATTAACCTGACGGTGGATCCCCAACTTCAGTATTTGTCGTATTTGTTTAATTCATAAATCAACTGACGCAAAAGTGAGAGTTATGAGAAGTTTATTTTGTGCATAATTTTGTCTTTTTTTTTTTTTTGAGTAGTTTGACGTAGGTTCCTTCATCATATGAAGTTGGTTATAGTCATTGCTATTAGGTTGTGAAAAGCTCTCCATTAGGAGAATTAAATTTGTAGAATTTACTTAGTGACTCTCTCTACTTTGGTATGAGACTCTTAAATCTTCAATTATAAAAAACTTTTCCAATGTCGTGTTAAATCAAAAGTCAGACAGAGAGGTAATTACAATAAAGGTTTGGGTTGGAAGGAAAAGTATCTCTATTAATTCCATTCTTGATTTGTTGACGCTAAACGTTTACTTGGCTTTATAGGTGCCGTTCGGGTGAAAAAGGATTTAGTGCCAGAGAGAGAGAGAGGGAGAGGTATGGAGTGAGAAAGATGTTGGATGTGAAAACGGACGAAAGAACCACACGTTATTTTGATATCGCCATTTGGAGAGTAAGGCACGGATGGTACCCCCTTTCCCGGTGATGGTTTTGCGTGGTTGGTTGTATTTCTGATGCATGTTGGTTCAAGCCCCGCGCCCACCCAGTTAAGAATGTAATGTAATGATTGGGTTGTTTAACCTTTTTCGCAACAAGGTCATATGACGGAGGGGACCTACAGCTTCTACGTGGGATCCGAACCACGGGTCGCTACATAGTCTGGACGCGGCGGACGGTCTCCCATCCAACTACTATCCGACCCAATGTCTCTTAATTTCGCTGATCTACGAGGAGCGGTGTTACGACATTGGCTACGACGCAGCCCCCCCCAGTTAAGAATGAAAAATGGCTTTTATCAAATACAAAAACTCGTGTTTAGACTAACATAATTTTCATTGAAATTGAAATATTGTAGTTTGGCAATTTTCTTTTTAATTTGTGGCTTGGGGTATCGGAAGAAGTAGGAGGACTCACGTAGCCGACGAATGAGTAGCTCAGGTGTACTCGTTCTTATGACGTGACTGCTTTTCAGGTGGTGATCAACTGCTCCATTTTGAAGGCACTGAAGTATAACCAAGCGACAGCGACGTTTCACCAATGGAGAGACAACAGACAAGTTTATGGTCTCAATTTCTCCAGCAAAGACGACGCTGATTCTTTTGCTCAGGCTATGATACAGGCTTTAGATGTGAGTCGGAAGGGAGGAACCCCGGTTTGAGGGTTCATTTTAATGTTCAATCCATGGGTCTGTTTCATACTAGCATGGGGAAAAAAATAATATATATATATAACTAAGTATGACTATGTATTGCTATATACATATATTGACCTAAGAAATACTCGTTATTATCAGTACATTACAAAGTTTGGTAATAATCTACTCAAGCTCCCGTCTCTCCTATTTTCATAAATTATACATCGGTAACTTCGTTTCTTCATTAGGAATGCGATTTAGACAGTCTCTAGTAGGAGAAATGCTTCAAAACCTAACCTAACCTAAAAAAAAAACTAGTTTTAAGAACAAAGTCTAGCGAGTTTGTAATTTTACAGGATTTTTAATGAAAATCTAGTTTTTTTTTTAGTTAGAAAAAATCACCAGATTGACAACATTAGTATTCGTGTAAATTCTAATTGGATTCAGTTTGGTGGTGTTTGCGATAGAATTATGACATGCTGTTCGTTTGATTTCGACTTTGAGGATTTGATTCCTCATGTGCCCTAGATGAAGACAAAGCATTGGATGTTTTTATCAGTTATGGCGTTATTCTCTCATCCTTAACTTGCCCGAAATGTGACAGAGAGTGTCTAATACGAAAAGATCAGAAGATATTTAGGTGAAATAACCAATATTAACCTGTTAGGTTGATTGAATGTCCGGTTAGGTTGATTGAATGTCCGGTTAGGTTTGATTGAATGTCCGGTTAGGTTTGATTGAATGTCCGGTTAGGTTAACTCAAAAAGGACGACGGTCCATATTTGTAACCTTTCAAACACTCATTCATAACTTAACCCTACGAACAATTTCGGCATTAAAGAGTTAATTGAATGCTCGGTTAGGTCAACTGTACGCCCTTGATGATTGGTTAGGTCAAGTCGTGATATTTTCGTTAGTTTAAACGAAAATGACGAGAGCAAACTTTTCTGGTTAATTTTGAGGTGTTTTGCACGTTTCCTGTGGTAATACGTCGTTTACGAGATCTCGTAACATGAACATATATCCTCTATGTTTATGTTACGATATCTCAAAAACTACGCATTTGCACAGGAAACCAATGGCAGATTCATGCAAAGCACCTCAAAATTGACCAGAAAAGTTTGGTTAAAACACACTAGATTTTTTTTAGGTTAGGTTTTGAAGTATTTCCCTTACTAGAGAGAGTATAAATCGCATTCTTAATGAAGAAACGAAGCTACCGATGTATAATTTATGAAAATCGGAGAGACAGGAGCTTAAGTAGATTATTAACCGAAAGTTTAAATTCGAGTTTGAAAATCGTGTACAAATGTTTATATTTCTTATTTTTATGGAACAGACTTGAATAACAACGTAAAGATGTCTTCTTACGTTTGGTATTCGAAACGTCATTGGATAATGAATAAAACATTGTGAAGCAACTTGTTTGGTTCAGTCAAGAACTAATTTAAGCAAAAAAAAAAAAAAAAGAAAAGAAAAAACCTAAAGTCTTGATTTAGAGCATTGTAAGCGAGAGGCAAAAAATTAACTTAAAATTGATACCTGTCTATACAACTTAAAGGAAACAATAGTAAGCATAATAAATGTACGTGTGGTAAGGTAGCCTTAACCAGTACCTAGCTAATCAGTCTGAGAACAGTCATTTTGGGAATGATGGTTATGAACGCTTATAGCACTAAGATTTGCATAATAATAATAATAATATGTAGCTGCATGTGTTAAAATTAGTCAGGGTAAAGATAAGTCTTTATCAGTTAACTGCACTCAGCCCTGTTGTAAGACTTTAATACGTGATCGTATAAAAAGTTTAAATTTTAATGCGTGTCCTTGAGTTTAGGTCTAAACATAGTATTACGAGTGATAAACAGACATGGGGTCTATTACTGGGTTACTTTTGACTACTTCTATTACTATTACTTTATTTTTTATCTATTACTGTTACTTGTATGTGGGTTACTTCACTCGTTTGAAGAGGATCTTTGTCTATTTAAATGCAATTAGAAGCAGTGTGTTAACAAATATTTGTTTCAACCAAATCATTACAATTTCAGAGACTGTACGTCTTCATAAATTTTACTTTATTGAAGGAAAATTTGCCACAATATTAGTTTTTGATGCGTAATAAACAAGCATGATATGGGTGTTTTTT
Source organism: Bathynomus jamesi (assembly GCA_023014485.1). Classification (NCBI taxonomy): domain Eukaryota; kingdom Metazoa; phylum Arthropoda; class Malacostraca; order Isopoda; family Cirolanidae; genus Bathynomus; species Bathynomus jamesi. Next base: position 88,577 of record JAJOZX010005385.1, on the reverse strand, counting down.
GTTATTCCCTCGTCAAAGAAATTGAATAACAGCAGTAACTATGAGAAAATTTTCGACAACCCAGAGTTAATGAAGCGCCACTAATAGAAAAGTTATAGACTATTATCTATTACTTTGCCTTCTATTAGCCAAAAAAATATGATCTATTACTATTACTCGAAAAATCTCGTAATAGTCTATTACTATTACCCCATGTCTGGTGATAAATTAGTTACTTGAATGGCAAATGGAGTGAGACGTCATAAGCATCGTTAGACAACAATGGCTCGTTACAGCAAATCTGATATTATTCGAGTGTATGTTTAGATCTATTTTAGTTTGGTGAGGTCATACGCCACACGGCCGAACTCTTGAAACTGAAGTAAATGTTTGAATTTCAGATTTTGAATAATGGGGGGGCTAGTCGGCAGCAGATTCCCCCTCCCCTCCACCCCACAGGTGCCTCTTCCCCCAGCTCATCGACGGGGGTTTCGCAGCCCCAAATGCATCCCCCTCAGCCGCCCCCCCATCAGCAGGTGCCACCGCAGGCTCCGCCCCATCAGTACCACACACTTCCTACGCCGCACTATAACGAGGAGGACATGGGATACAGGTATGCCGACCCCAAAATCTACCACAACAACCACAGCATCTATGAAAAGCCCTACGAGAGAACCTACGATAACTACCATCACTACCAGGAGTCGTCACGGTAAGGTCCCCGCTCTGTCCCTGCGTCCGCGTTGGGAGGATTCATCCCTTTAGAATACTAAGTACTCTTCCCAGGGTGAAAATAACAGATTGGGTTCTTGGGTCAAATGTTTGTGTTGAGGTTAATGTTGGAGCCAGATTTGTTTTTAAGGTTTGCATCCCCCTTTTGAAATAAGGTTTTTGCGAGACCCCAACCCTCAAAAGATGAAATCTAATTTCCCCATTCAGTATGCAAAAGAAATTATCTAATAATGTACTAAAATCGTAGAGTCTGAGATCGACTTCAGAATATATATTTTATTTCAAACTGGACATCTCAACCGAATGCAAACATTTTGCTGTCACTCACTCAGTAGATCACTTATTCTGTGTTCTCACTATTTCTAACATTCAACCTAACTACTACTACTACTACTACTACTACTATTACTACTATTATTTTACCGCTGTGTATCTACTTTCTTTTTGACGGCTTGGCACACAGAACTACTCTCTCTCTCCCTCCTTGTCATGCCAGGTGTTGCATCTAACCAGTGCACGTTCATCGCGCATCAAGAATTATTTCAAAATTGCTTCCTTATTGAAAGGTTGTTCCCACCGATTATACCATTTATTAGTTTCTCTGATAGAGCGACTACCGTACGAAAAATTAAAAGAAATTAGGAGAACGTTTAAATGTCACCAGAATTGTATCCCGATGTGGAACAATTTCCGCTTGCGTGCGTGCCTGCAGTTGGAAGAATATTGAGAAAAGGTGCGCGGCAAGAGCTTTTGTGAAGAGGCAGGAAAGTTTATTGGTACGATCATATGACCGAGTTTAGAGACGAGAAGAAAAGTAAGTGATGAAGAACTCTCGACAGTGAGTATGGAAAAGGTTATTTGATTGTTGAAAAAGTAACTATTGACTACGAGTCGTAAGCGAGTTCTACCCAATAAGTTCCTGAAATGGGTCCACGCTAGACAATTTTCACCGATTAAAAAAGTTTTATCCAGCACCAAGCGTACTAAACAGCCGGAAATACCGTTAAAAAATGAACACACTAAATCCACACAACACTACTGATGATTCCTTCTAGTAGACGAAACTTCCATAAAAGTTTATCGTACATTAGAGTTACGGAATGAGATCCTAAACTTGAAATCAATTGAGAAAAGAGAAAGGGGTGAAGACTGAATTTGAGAAGTATATCCCATAGCAGTTAGTTTGAGGTGGTCAGAATGGTTTCAGGAAACGCATTCCGTATGGATGAGAAGAAAAAAACTACATGAGGCCTTATGAATTTGGAACAGTGGTATGATAGAGGTACTGTAGCGGGTGCTTAGAATATGCATTGATGGTGAAAGGTTGTTGAATGCTGTAATGTGAATAGTGTTCGTCCAGTATTAACATTAGAGTGTTGAGTTGGGTTGTGATGTCACCGTGGCTGTTTAGTGTGATGAAGTGAAAATGAGAAAAATAGGCGTAAATACAATTTGGGGAGAATGAATAATTGGTAGCTGTCACACTGGATGATACGTTGATGGGTAGTTGAAAGTGTATGAAATATCCAGACGAGTAAGAACTGATGTGGTTCCCAGTATTCTACTGTACCGAGCTCGAGTTTGTCCGTAGTAGTTTAACATTTTGGTCTTGGTACCAATAATTTCCCGTGGTGGTACTGTACCGTCGGTACTATTGGTTACGTATAAGGGTCAGCCTTGTGTCTCTCTCTATCACCTTTGCGAATGGACACTTCACTCAAAGTACCTTACTAACTGCATGTCCACAATCCTGTCGGAGGTACGTAATTGTCTTCTTCCTGTTAAAGTTTCTCTTTACTAGTAGGTTTCTAGTAAGCTTTTTGTCGTGTTGGCGAGGTGTGAGTAGTAGTTAAACACTAACTAATGCGGAGATTTGATCTCTTCTTCAAAACCAAATATTCACACCCCGTTTCACATGGTGAATGATTCTTTTATGCTCTTGTAATCTATGCTTAAGTCGTAGCAATGCCGTCCTAGAAGTTGTTAGCTGCTTGCCTGCTATAATTTTAGGCTTGCTTTTGACGTTACGCTACATTATTATTTAAGCTAATTCTCATAATTTAAGTTGTGCGTTTGAGTAAAAACTACTCATAATAATGAGTGGAGTAGATAGGTTAGTGTAATGAACGTCTTCACGCTGCAATTAAAGATTAGTTTAACACGTTTTTCAGTAGCAGTTTAGATGAGAAGTTAGTTTTTCAGTCGATTTTTTTTAAGGGGGGAATTTGAAGGGTTTTTTTTCTGCGTAATTCCTTCTTCAAACGGAATTAATTTAATAATGACGACAACGATAGTAGTAATAGTTTGATGTAGGACTATTTCAAACGATAATGATTACCTTTATTCTAATTCATTGATGATTGTTTCATTTTTCCGCGTCAGGACGATGACCCGCGAAGACATGGCATCCCATCAAGAGAGGAAAGCCCCCCAGCCGCCCCCTGGGCCACCTCCACCCCCTCTCCCCGGCCACCATAGAACTAACTCGGCACCCAATGCCCCCCCGGCCCCTCCGTCGATACAAGCCCCCTCCATACCCCCAGTACCACCCTGTCCTTCCGCGGCGCCCCCCACCGCGAGCGCTCCCCCTCCTCCGCCCCCTCCCCCACCGGCTGGAGGAGCGGCGGCGGCGGCGGCGGCGCCTCCCCCTCACCACCTCCTCCAGGGGCCCTATGAGCCAGTCCACATCGGAGGAGCAACCTATGAACAATCTGGCTGCGGCCCTTCGGGGAGCCAAGCTTCGCCAGACGAAGGCTCCCGATAGCGAGAGCACGGGTTCGAGCAGCTCCGGGGGCTCGATCGGAAGGGGAGGAGGGGAGCGCCCCGCTCTCGGTGGGATGATGAGCATGATGGACGAGATGGCGGCCACTCTCGCCAGGAGGAGGGCCAAGAACAAAGAGCCGCAGTCGCCCCCGGTGAGAGAACGCTTATACCAGGTTCTTAATGCTGAGGCTTCCGAAGGAGCAAATAATTATCTGGATTTGGTTTTGGTCACCGACCGAAGGTTAAAGAAATGGTTTTTAACCCTTTCCGTTGTCGTTGTGAACTTGGCAAATTACAGTAAATTGCAAAAGTACCATTGTAATTATTTCTTATTGAAGATAAGCTCGTCTGAGATTTTAAGTTAATCTATTGCTCTGAATTTTCCAAATCTTAATCACAACTTTACGGATCAGATTGTTTATTGTGTATTTTGAAAGCTATTATTATTATTATTATTATTATTATTATTATTATTATTATTGTAGTATTTGTATTTGATCGGGTTGTTTAGCCTTCTTCGTAACATCTAGGGTCGTATGGCGAAGTGGATTTGCGGCTTTACTTTGGATCCGAACCACGGGTCGAAGCGAAAGATGGTCCTCCATCCAACTACTCAATGTCGCTGATCGACCGGGAAGCGGTGCTACGACATTGGATTGCGCGTGAAGTTGTTCGGATTTGTTAAAATGGTTTTCGATGTTTAAAAAAATAACGTTCGAGTTTAGTCTCCTTCAGAAAGAGATTCAAGACCGACCCTTCACGCGTTCGTTTCCTTCGTGGTTGATAAATAATTATGTCCGTCGTAGTTCAGCACGCGTTCTTTCCGAATGCCTTTTGTATATTCGGAAAATTGAATTTATTCCAAACAATGGCTCATTAGAGCCCAGTAAAGCCAAAAGATTTTAAAAGGGTGAACTTGTCGCAAAATTAGATAGAAATACTCGTAAATTTGTGTAATCTTTCGTTTTATGAATAGAGACTTTTTCTTTAGTGAATGATTGAAGATAAAAGTTTTTACTTCCGTCTCTCGCTCATCTCAGGACGCGAATAGCCGAGCGGCCCCTAAAAGCCCCGGTACTAACTCTTCGTCTGCGGTAACTACCGCGAATGGTCGTTCTTCCGGGGGCGCGGAGTCCCCCAAGCCCTCTCGGAAGCGTTTTGGATCAACCTGCGAGGAGGTGAGCCCCAGAGTGAATGGCATCGCCGGGGATTCCCTAGGAGGCGCTCCTGATCACCTCCTCCTCGAGAAGATTAAGGACGAGATACTAGACGAGATGAAGAAGGAGATGCACAAATGCAAGCAGGAAATCATCAACGGTAAGGGAATGAAGTAGGCCAAGGAATCTCGTTATAAGTATGTGGAACCCACATAAAGCTGTAGGTCCCCATCGTGACGTGTCCATTGCCGTTACGAAGGTTAAGCAACAACAAACATTATTATGCTCTTGGCACCACTTTATTTAAACAGCTGTTTCATGGGCAGATTTTGCAGACATCTTCTGAAAGTCGAGTGAACTCAAAAAATTAACTTTTTATAGGGTTAAAATAAGTGGCGGTAGACGCTTTGTTATTTTTATGCAGAATGAAATTGTAATTGTTTCTGAGTATAAGCTTGAGCATTTTGAATTTATTGCGTGTATATTAATACGTCAACTTTGGGAAAGTAATTATATCTCAATATGTAAAAAAAAAAAAAAAAAGAATAAAGGCGTGCGTAACTACAGCTGTAATTGCCAAAATAACGCGAATTAGAAGATCCTCTATATAGGGTTTTCACGACAAAGCATTGCCATATACCTCAATTTTGTACAATAATTAAAAAAAAAAAGTGCCTCTATTTTTTATCGTAAACATTTATTGAAACTGAATTTACAAATTAAACACTGATATAATAATGAATTTTTTAAATTTCAAAGTTAAAATTATATTATGAATATAATTGTTCGGGTGAAGTCTAAAACACGTGTCCAATTCCAGGGTTTAGGGCTGAATAGTAGCCAAATAATGCGAATTCACAAATCATTTTCTTAATGTTTGTAAATGACCCAAACGAACCAAAATAGAGTTTAATATTCGTCGTTGGTCGCAATCAACTAATTAGCTATCGAAGGTTTTTTGATTCGTGTAATTTGTGTTCTTGTATTAGAAATTCGATCAAACCTCTTATAATATTAAAATAGTCGTCTGGGGTTTAGCCACTTTGGGTTGGCATCCCGAAAAATTAGAATGCTAGGTTTTTTTAGGACAATTTTAGTTTTTAATTCTCCAGGTCACTAATCCAACATGGTTCGCTGCCGGGTACGTAGTGCACTTTCCGAGGGTCCTCTTTCATTTAATGTTCGTATTGCCCAAGTTGATAGTTTATAACACACACGTTGTCCCACTACAGATACATAATATATCAGGTCTTCCCATAAGTAATGTCGTTTTTTAGATCGGAATTTGAAGGACAAAAAAAAACTCAACTGAAACTTTTTAATCTAGTATATATTTTCCATCGAAATCAATGACACTCTGCCAACGTCCTACAAGCTTTTCAATGCCATGTTTATAAAATTCAGGCGGTTTTGAGGCAAAAAACGTACAAAGACTGGTGTGCAGGTCATCTAAAGAAGTATACGGTTTCTCGTCAAGATAGTTTTGCAGACTCCTGAAGAGATGATAATCTGAAGGCGCAAGGTCTGGAGGATGTGGAAGTTTTTCCCACCCAAGCTCCTCAATTTTTGCAGAAGTGATCCGAGCGGTATGAGGACGTGCGTTGTCGTGGTGGAACACGATTCCTTTCCGATTAACCAAAGAAGGTCTCTCTTCTTTTAGTGGTGTTCAATCGATCCAGTTGTTGACAGTAGACTTGAGCGGTGATTGTTTGGTTGTGTGGTAAGGTTTCAAAGTGTATTACACCACCTTTATCCCACCAAACACTAAGCAACACCTTCCGAGGGTGAAGATTTGGTTTTGGCTGTGGTGTCGCTGGTTCTCCGGCACAAACCCATTGTCGACGGCGCTTAACATTCTGGTACAGTATCCACTTTTCATCACCAGTCACTAAACGGTGCAAAAACGGATCTTGGAGTTCACTGAATGAAGAGCCGTGCTAATGTTTACCCGCACCCTCAGATTGTCGACCGACAATTCATATGGCACCCATTTTCCTTAACTTAGGCACTTTCCCGAGTTGTTGTAAATGTCGATGGATGGTGGACGGGGATGAATTGAGTTTCTGGGCCAATTCTTCGACAGTTGTTGAACAGTCTTCAAGTGCGGCTAACAGCAGGTCATCATCAAACTCAGCAGGGCGTCCAGAGCGTGCTGCATCTGTCAAACAGCAGTCACCATTCCTAAACTTTTGAAACATTCTTTGACATTTCCTCACATGCAGAATATCGTTGCCATAAACGTCCTGAATGTTTCGCGTTGCTTCAGTAGCACTATTCCTTTTTTGAACTCTTAAAGCATTATATGCCTGATATGCTCTTCTGATACCGCCATGTTTGAGGGGTTCACATAAAGCAAAACACACGTCTTCAGTGGTCAAAGTCTGTAAAGTATGTAGCGAAACACGAAAGATCTCCTCTTAGATATAACCTTCGGAAAATTTATGCTTAAACTGAGTAGGACTAGTTTAAACTTAATCTATCGTAAAAAACATTATTTATGGGATGACATGATATTTTGATTAGAAATACGCAGCATGGTTTTAGGCGAAACTAATCTTTAGAGTTTTTCCAAAGCGTGGTTGAAAGTTTAGATAGTCATCGGGTGGTAGATGTAGTGTATTTAGATTTTCAAAAAGCGTTTGACACCGTACCGCACAAAAGACTGAAAAACTAAGGCTCATGGGAACGGGGGGGTCATAATAAATTGGATAGAAGAATGGTTACGAGGTAGGAAACAGAGGGTGGTCGTTGATGGCACGGAGTCGTCTTGGGCTAATGTAGCGAGCGGCGTTCCTCAGGGTTCTGTGTTGGGCCCCTTGCTTTTTCTTATATATATATATATATTAACGATTTAGATGTCGGCCTAGTCAATACAGTTTCAAAGTTTGCGATGACACGAAGTTGCGTGGTAAGGCGATAAATGACGAAAATAGAGGTAAAATCCAGGAAGATCTGAATAAAATCGTTGACTGGTCGGTCACATGACAGATGAGATTTAACGTCGATAAGTGCAAAATTTTACATATAGGTTCGCGTAACGGTAATTTTGCGTACAGTATTTCAGGGAAGGAGTTGGTAAGCGTAGATCAGGAAAAAGATTTAGAAGTTATAGTCACTGGTGATTTGAAAGTAGCGAAACAAAGTACAGCAGCGGTCAATAAAGCAAACAGAGTGCAACGTTTTATAGCTAGGAATTTTGAGTACAAATCGTGCGATATTATTATTGTTCTTTATAAATCATTAGTTAGATCCCATTTGGAGTACGCGATCCAATTTTGGAGTCTGTATAATATGCGCAAGGATATAGACAAAATCGAAAGAGTTCAAAGACGATCAACCAAGATGATTCCGTCGTTTAGGTCAAAGTCGTACGAGGATAGGCTTAAGGAGTTAAACCTAACTACACTCGAGACTAGGAGGCTAAGGGGTGTTTTAAAATCCGTTTTAAAAATTATGAATTGGTTCGATAACGTAAATAGAGCTTTTTCGAAATAGCACAAGTTTTTGTGGTTTGGAATCCACGTAAAATTGTAGGTCCCCCTCCGCCACCACGGAAGACGTGCGCAATACACAATTACAAACACGCTTAGGTGACCAGCCATGAGTGGATCCTAGGGTCTTTGTTAGTCTGAAACATTATAACATTATATAGGCAGCGCATGTTTCACATCCAAGTACCAAATGGCCATGACAATTTTTTTTTTTTTCCCAAGTGTTTTGTTAGCCCTTGAACTGCTCCTATCGAGTATAGTCTATTTTCATATACTTCCTCCGCTTTTCTGATCGAGTAAATGAAACGCGACGTGGCTCTACGAATTTCGCATTCATGAAGTTGTGCACGGTAAATCTTGAAGGAGATCAGGCTTTAATACAGAATTGGCATTAAAAAAACTTAATTTTTTCGTTTGCATTTTTTAACTATTTAGTATACGAGCATAATGATGAATAATTGAGGAATGGTGGTAATAAGCGTCATTGTCTTTTGACTTCTTGGCTGTTCTTCTTCCAAACCTTGGATAACAAGAAAAAAAAAAAAAATCCAACACTAACGCAAAAATGGGCGGAGTTTCGGATCTTGTTCTAAATATTTGCTAATGTCCATTGAGAATGTTGAATTAGAGATTATGAATTTTCTAGTCAGGGACCATGTTTCATCTTTTCCAAAGGTTAACCAGTCAAAGGAAGGGAAATCTTGAATCCAATACTATTTTCGTTGGAATATGCAGCCATGGTCGGAAGTATTAGGCACCATATCGAATTTGCCCTCGTATGAACGAGGAAATTTAATATTGTAATGAAACATTGACAATAGTCATTTTATTGATACTTCAATATTTAATATTTGGTGCTTCCTCTCGTTTTTATAACTTGTTTAACTCTTCGGGACATACTATTTATGAGCTGTTTGCGTGTGGTACTCTGTTTTGTGCCATTCTTCTCTGTCATTGCACGTAGCTCAGATTTGATAAACTGATGTTTCTAAATAGAATTCTTTAGAACTGCCATAGGTGTTTGTTTGAGTTTGTTACGAGACTGAGGAGGCCAGTTATTCAATCTGACATGCTCCATTACAAACCAATCCTTATTAACGCGTGAAGTATGGCACGGGGCATTGTCCTGTTGAAATAACATCTTCGGCTGCATCGAATATGGGAATAATTTGTTCATGGAGGGCTTCAAAACTTAATCTAGCACGTTCGTATAGGTAGTAAAATTCACTCTTCCGTCACGTACAAGTAGGTTTCCAGTTGATTGAAAACACGCATTCCTAGACCTTAATATTGCCTCCACCGAATTTCAATGATGGGACTATGCGATTAGGGGAATATGCTTTGCCAACTCTCCTAACTTATGATTCCAGAAAGTCCGAAAATCTGCAAAACAGAGTTACTGGTTATCAAGCAGTGACACATTTAGATTAGATAAAACACATTTCAGGATAACGTGGGTAGACATTTCTCACATTTTGACTTTGCCCGACTTACCTCAAACTTACTTACTTATCAGACCAAAGTACGCAAGACCAGTGTACAGACGTCCAATTTGCGTGCTCTTTGCCCCTTTGGCTTTTTTTTACGTCCATTTCGTGGTTTACTTCCGTTTTTACTCTCATTAAGTAAGTGTCGGGTGTGTGTGTGTATAAAGTAACGCGGGTGAATAGACAAATCCGGTTTGAATTATATTTATTACACGTACTTTATAACAACTGTATAGTCGAGATTAAGGTTTATAAGAAGTGTTGAAAAAATGTTTTTAAAAGTTAGAAAACAAATTGAAACTAGTTTAAATCGGATTTCTCTCTTCGCTCGCGTTACTTTATACATACGTGGTACTTTAACCGTTTTGTTATTGCAACGCGAGAAATACTTTATCCGAGAGCGGCTCTATTTGAAATATTTCTGCCTCCTCCGCTAATTCTATCGTCTTCGTCATTTTCACAATTACTACTGATTCTACACGCACTTCACAAATACTCTACAGTTACGATGATACGGGAAGAATGGGCTAAAACTGCGAGTGCCAGGCGCGAACACCTTATAAACAATGTCTTGGAAGAGTTAAAGAAGTCATAAAAGTGAGAGGAGAAAGTACAAAATATTTAAGTACTCGCTGAATTTTCAATAAAAATTACCATTGCGAATATTTCTTTACATTATTACTTTTCCTCGGTCTTCCTAGGGCAAATTCAATCCGGTTCCTGAGGCCGGCGGCGGCCTAATATTTCCGATCATAACTGTGTGTACGCTAGTTCATCTGAATTTTTCTTCTTTTGGCTCTCGAGTCTAAAAGTAGTTTAAAAGATTGAGAGAACTTAGTGAAATTTTTCGTTGGAGATTTTTCTTTTAGGTAATTGGACCGATTTTCAATTATTGATTTTTTTTCTTTGCAGAAATTAAAATGGAGCTTAATCGGAGATAAACCAGTAGCGAACAGCCTTCGGGATTATTCGCAAATATGGAATTCCGTACATTAATACATGTATGTATGCGTGTGGATTGTGTGTACGTGCGAGTGCGTGTGCCCGCGCGCGCGAATACTGTCTGTATAATTAAAGCCTCACATACACACTTTGCCTATAGATGCGCGTCGACGAGACACCATTTTTAAAAAATAAAAAAATTAAATTTTTTAAAAACGGGGACCATTACTACCTAACGACGTCATTAAACCCCCCCCCCCCCCTCCTTTTATGAGGTTACGGCCCGCCCCTTTATTTGTTTTTTTTTTGTACGAGGTCACGCCCCCTCGGTAAGGTGAAGGGCCACGCCCCCTCGAATGACCTTATCGTTCGCTCATGAACTGACCTTTGTATTAAATCTTTTAAAGTATTTGTAATACGAATAACGGCCTTAATTAAATAAAAAAAAAAAGTTACTAATAATAATTAAAGAGTAATATCTGCAACCAAAGAATTTAATAAAAAAAAAAATATGATTTTCTTTATGTTAAAAACTTGAACGAGAAAATTTAAATAGAAGTGAAAATTTTAAGGAATTGGTGTGAAGTTTTTAAAGAAAATGGAGGGAAAAAAAAAAGTTCGAATTGGGGTGACTTTAAAAATAAAATTGTTCATATGTGCAATTTTTGTATCTAATTGGAAGTTAATTTTGTATTTGTGTCTGTGTTTTTAACTTGTAATTAAGAATTACGTATATTATGAAATTATAAAATCTAATAGGAATTAATTAATTAAATAGCTCTAATTGACGTCTTTGTATTCAGAATAAAGTATATATATATATATATATATATATATATATATATATATATATATATATTATATATATATTATATATATATATATATAGATATATAATATATATATATATATATATATATATATATATATATATATATATATATATATATATTATATATATATAATTATATATATATATATTATATATATATATATATATATTATATATATATATATATTTATATATAATATAATATATATATATATATATATATATATATATATATATATATATATATATATATATATATATATATATATATATATATATATATATATATATATATATATATATATATATATATATATATATATATATATATATATATCTATATATATATATATATATATATATATATATATATATTATATATATATATATATATATATATATATATATATATATATATATATAATATAATATATATATATATAAACGAGAAAGTTAATTTAGTTTTCGATAAATAATTTAATGTTTTCAGGTATTGAAGTGAAAATGGTTTGTCTTTTGTAATTAATTTTCGTCTTGTGATAAAATTCGTTAAATGAATAACCATTTCTGGAGATAAGCAAAGTATAAAAATTCTTTATATTTTATATAAGTATATTTTTTTATTTTATTACTTTCTTCGCTAACATTTTTCCATGCCGCATTTATTATTATTATTGTATGCCCAACTTCTCTTTGGGTTGGGGCATCTATATACCCATTTCTATAAAGGGTATTTTTTTATTTTTTTTTTAAATACCCCGGTTTTTCATAGTTTATAATTTAAGTAATTTATTTTTTTTAAATATCGCAATGTAGTTTATAGGTATGTTTTCTTTGTTAAAATCTTCAATGAGGCGTTACCGGTAACGCTTTAGAATCGCTTCGTTCACCAAACAATTCCATTATCTTCCCCGTACTACTATAATTAATGGTAATGGGGAGGTTGTTACTAGTAAATAAAATTTATTTCGATTGGAATGTTGAATTGGGCAATTTTTCTTCCCACTCCGACAAAGCTTAATTAACTTAAAAAAAATCCAACAACGATAATTCGTTTTTTTCTTTAGGAATATTATAATAAATGGCTTTAGAGTTAAGTTTATTGAAGGTTAGCATTAAATATGGATGGATAGTTATATTATGATTATTAACTTGTGTGTCTCTTACGATAAGAATGTCTTCATTGAACCCCTCTTCATTTTGGATTATTATTATTATATTAATAATTATTATTATTATTATATTATTCAAAAAGAATTCTAATTCGGATGGTGAGAGGCTGAAAAAGTGTGCGTGTATATGTGTGTGTGTGTGTGTGCGCGTGTGCGTATATATGTATATACACACGTACATAGTGTGTGTGTTTTTCAGCCTTCACTAAGGATGCAAGTTATGAGCGCTAAACTAGATTCCAACGTACTAGTAAATTACCACTACTACTTGAACCATCGTTATTATTAACTACTACTATTACTACTGTTATTACTACTCTGCCTTATAAAATGAGTTTCATTATATATATATTTATATATATATAATGTTTAAAAAAGACGCTTCAATTTAACTCCCCACCCCCAGACTCCCAAACCTATTTATTCTTCCTTTTTACTTCCCTCCATGAGGACCTCCCTTTTGTAAATATTGTAAAAATGAAAAACTGAAAGCCCAACCCTCGTACTACTTATTAGTGTTAGGCTTATATGGGAATGACTGATGTGACGTCATTGGCAAAACATTGGCGTTACTCGTCCAATTGCCAATTTAATTATTTTAATTTGTAAATTCCCTATTAATTATTATGAAAAATAATCGCATTTTTTTTATAATATTTAACTATGATTACAATATAATTTCTCTTGAGTAAAAGGTCTTTTTTTTTTTTTCTTTATATATAACATCTAGTCAGTTTAATTAAGGGTTGAGGTCACTGTACAGTGATACGCTGTTCGAAAAGGTGTATTTCTATTGGATACATACACACCTTTACCCATCATGTATTCCAATAAAACATCATTGTATTTAATATCTGTGTTTTGGCTTAAACCTGGAATAATTTTCAGTGATTTTTCTTACTTATTGTGGTTAAATACAGTTTTTCTCTACAATTATTTTTTTTTAAATTGGTCTTGTAGGATATAAATTCAATTTTCTATTGAAGTTTACAATGTATAATGTAATTTTTAAATGAAAAGTTCTCTTATTAATTTTTAAACAATTTTATTGGCTAATATTAATGATGTAAAACGCTTTTTTTTTTTAATATAATGCTTATCGCTTTAAATTGTGTAAAACTATTTCTACAGAGTAGTACCGAACTAACTATTAAGTTAGTATGGAATTAATTGATTTTAGTACTAAATTGACCACGAGGTTTACCGACTTAAGTTAATTTACTAAATTTGGTACTTTATAATTAAATTAACTCGACTCATATTTTAGTACTGGATTCAATAGTATTTAGCACTAATTAACTAAAGATTTTTAGTACTAAAGTTTGTACTAAGGGTAGGATGTTATTATATATATTAATTTTTTTTTAAAGTTTCTCCCTTTGTATATTATATTAAATTATATAATTTTTTATATTAAAAAATTATATAAAGAAAAGTTTTATAAAAGATTTAATTAAAATTTTTTACTTATAATTTGCGTTGTTGCAACATAATCATTTTATTGTAATAATCATCATTTGCCATGCACAAAGTATTATTTATTAAGTAGAGGACAATTTGTTGATTTTTCTAAGTACAGTACTGTAATATTGTCTGATTTAAGCGAGTGTCTGAGCTGTGTGGTAACTGTATGCGAGAGTCGTACCAAGGGTACGACTTCTATTTAAAAGCCAATTCATCTCTCTAAAAATAAAACCGTAAAAATGACTAAAAAAGTAGGATAAATATATCTAATTGAAACATTAAAATTGGCAAATTTGCTTTAAAAAAAATAAAATAAAATAATTGAAGTTTTTATAATGAATTTTAATATCGATTGAAAATTATAAAATGTCTTCCCTTACTTAAAAAAAAAAAAAATTAAATCCAAAAAGGCATTATCACCTTTCTTCCTACGTAGAAATACAACGAAGATTTACATTTGGAAAAATTATAGTGTTGGCTTTGAATTTAGGTACATATCTAATGATATAATTATTTAATAGCGTAAGAAAAAGATTCCGCAGTTAATTTTTAGGTGTTTGTAAATTTTGCAGTATTATCATATGAAGTATTTGTTCATGGAGAGAATTTTTGTGAAATGAGTGTAACAACTATAATTAGACATTTTAATGAAACCCAGTTCATAACTGATGTTATTTCCATAATAGATACTTTGATATGTATTCATATGTTCATAAATAAATAAAATTAAAACCTTTTCAAATTATTTTTCAGTTTAAAACCTTCGTTATTAATCGCTTTATTTATTCTGTTCAAATGGATCAAATGACGCGAAATTTTCCAAAAATTTGTTTCTCTTAATTAGTTCCAGTTATAGCAGCGAGATTTAGCGACGTTGTCTTTTCAGTATAGTTGGTTAGGTGATCGTCTTCTGCGTTCAGATGTAGTAACCCGTAGACAGTTCGGATCCCACGCAAAGCTGTACATACCCTTCTGTCACAAAGCCTTTTTAGCCATTACGAAGGAAGTTAACTCCAAACATTATTGTTGTTACTACTACTACTACTACTAAATTAAAGCTCCTTTATTACTCCATTTACGGACAACTAACTTAGTCATTTGATTAAACCCTTTAATAACCCAAATCGGTGAAAGGGGAACGATGTCTGCTAAACGATTAACAAGTATGTAAATGGTAAAAGTTCTCATTCAATTGTTTTTTCCATCGCTGCTTTTTTGTCATGCGATCATCTTCCACCTCGATAACGCACATGATACCACTTGGTGGTGGTGGATCTACCGCAAGTTTTGTCTCCTGGGATTCCGTGGCTTTCTTCCTTCATTTATTTCCAACTTGTCCTTCCGCTCCTCCAAGTTAAGGTGGGAGCTGGCTTCTTGCGTAGGTGGTGGTAGTCCCCCAGGGTAGCTTCCTGAGTGTCCTCTTCGTTTGGGTGATGGGTGACTCTTCTGCCTCCATGTTGACGACCTTGTTACCTACTGCTCTGGCTCCCTGCCCGCCATTCTCGAGCGTCTCATTCAACGGGCCTTGGACGATATCTCCACTGGGTCACGGACCACGGGTTTCGCACCACGGGTTTCGCACACGTTTCTTCTCGTCTAAAATGGGGGTGATACATTTTTGCCGTTTCATCTCGCTCTACAGATCACCGCAGCCCATTCTCCCTAAAACTCTCTCCGTAGGTCTTCTAATTTACCCCAACCTGACTTCGCGGATTCCCTATTTGAAGTCCTTGAAAGCTTCGTGCTTTCATTCAGACTTGTACCTCCCAAAGGTTCCTTTCCCGTACCTACTGATTAGGGTGCGGACCGCCACACACTTCGGCAATTGTATTACTCCTAAGTTCAGAATAATTTAGATTATGGCTGTCAGGCCTATTTTTCCGTCCATGTGTCCACCCTGCGCATGCTGGACCCCATCCGTTCCCTGGGTGTGAGCATCAATACTGGCACTTTCCGGTCCTCTCCCGTCGTAATTATCTGTGCAGAAAGTGGCTGTCCTCCGTACCTTGGAATGCTTAAAGTAACTCTTCTGCATCCGGCAGTTCTTCCCTACTCTGGTTTTTTCAATCCCTCTTCGGTTCCTTCACGTTGGGTTGCTTTGACCGCTGCCCCCACTTGGCGCGGCGCGTCTTCTCCGTGGGTGAAAGGTTCCCTCTTCCCCCTTCGAAGCGTCGGTGAAGCACTGCTATTCTTTCATTCATTCATTTCCTCTCCGCTTCTGCTTTTCCCCTATGAACCCTTCCTCCCCTTCGCATTTGCTGTTTCGGTTCTTCGACACCGAAATTGCAATTCCTTCCTCTCACCCGCAAACACCATTTTCTCTTGGATTTGTCCGGAGCTATAGGGCGCGTCACTCTGTGGCTAATGTGGGAATGCATCTTTCTCTGCCTTCGTGGATCACTGTACCCGTTTGGGGATCCAGTTCATCTTGTTTTTGTCTCTTTTTCCATTTCTCTCCCTTCTTTCTTTCTCTTTCTGGCACTCAACTTTGAACTTTGTTTTGACCTTTTCCTTAGCCCTTGGATGGCCTCCTAGTCACCGCCGTACCCGCCGGTCTTGGAGGCCCGTTTTTGTGGCCTCCGCATTTCCGTCTCCATCAGTTCCTCCTGTCGCATTTTTGGGTGTTAAATCAACTACATCTGGTTCTCTGCTTTCCCATCGTGTTGCGGTCCTTCGCAGCCTTGTGGCTTCCGCCCAGGCTTCTCGCGAAGATGTTTCCAAGCTCCGTGATGGGTCTTTAGTCGTCAAATCTCGTTCTTCGGATCAGAACAGTGCTCTGGCTGCGATCTCCGCCCTGGGTGATTGTTCGGTTTCGTGCACCCTGGATCCGAGGCTGAATTCCTGCCGGGGTACTATTTATGCCCCTCAGTTCTTAGATGTTTCAGAGGAGGGCCTCCGCTCCTGTTTTGTGAAGTGCGAGTTGTTTTCTGCGCATCGCTTCGAGAAATGTGTTGATGGCTATCTCCAATCCACCCCGCGCTTACTTTTGATCAGTTGTTGCCGCCGCCAGCTCATGTCTGGTATGCTTGCCTCCGTTTCGATGTACGGCCTTATGTACCCCCTCCTACTCGTTGTTTTAAGTGCCAGACATTCGGGCATACTGGCTCTCGTTGTCTTTTTTGACATCCATAACGCTTACGATACCACAAAGGTTTTACGTCCTCCAACGTCTTCGTTCTTTGAAGTTTGTGGGTTGTCTTCCTCTCTCTATCCGTAACTGTTTAAGGGACCGTACTTTTCGAGTTCGTGTTGGCGATACGTTCTCCGGCCTAACCATGCAAGATGGTGTTTCTCTCTGGGTATGGATTTAGTCGCACAGTTTTTACTCCCATCGGTGCAATGTTCTCTCTACGCGGACGATCTCGCCGTCTACTGCTCAGGTAGTTCTCTGCGGGCGGCGGCGAGACAAGTCCAGCTTTCAGTTAATGCTGTTTAGAGATGGGTAACGTTTGTGAGCTTCCGTTTTTCTCCGATTAAACCAGCGTGCACGTCTTTTTTTAGACGTAGGACTTCTTCCGTCCCGCCTCCTTTGTTTTTGGCCGGTAACCCCATCCCGGTAAGGGGCACGTTTAAATACCTGATTCGCGCCTTTCTTGGGTACTCCACCTGAAGAACCCGAGACTCTGCTTGGCGGACTTTTGCAGTTTTGGACCATCTTTCCTACAAGTCTTGGAGTGCCGACAGGCGTACGCTCTTTCTTTTATACAACTCTTTTGTCCAGCCAAAGCTTGATTATGGTTGTGAGGTCTATCGCTGCGCTTCTGCTTCTCACTTACAAGTCCTGGACCTTCTTCTTAATAGGGGTCTTCGCCAGTGGCTAGCCTTCAGGCGGAGTGCGAATCCCTTTCCCTTCAATACCGTCGTGCATATCTCCAGATGAAATGCTATTTCTGAGCTCTCAGGATTCCTTCTTAACTCTGCACTGCACTTGATGGAACCCTTTCTTCGGTTGATTCTTGGCAACTTGTTTCAACTGTTCATTCTTTTTTTTTTTCTCGATATGCTCTTCTCTGGTTCTTCCAGTTTCGTTTCAGATCCTCCGTGGATTCTTTCTTCGATTTCTTTTTGCAGAGGGTTCTCTCTTTTTGGTAAGAAGTCCACCCCTAGTACTGTCTTGTTCCTGTTTCGAGAACACCTTGTTCGCTACTCTTCCTTTATTCATGTCTACACTGACAGCTTCGTCGGGTGTGGCTGTTTCAGCGGTTTTCCATCTCTCATTCATCTCCCACGCTACTTCCATCTACTCGGCGAAACTTTTTTCTGTCCTGGAAGCTTTAACTTAATTGGTTCTCGGACTCCCGTAGCGTCCTTACACCCTTAGAATCTTATGACCTCAAACACGCTTTGGTCAGAGGGGTACAGCGACTGGTTCATTTTCTTACTGCGTATTCCGCGCGGCGGGTTTCCTTTTGTTGGATTCCTTTTCATGTGGGTATTGCCGGTAAAGAGGAGGTGGACCTTTTAGTTAGACAAGCTTGCTCTCTTCCTATTATTCTTAAGCCTCTTCCTTTTACGGACTTCATTCCTTCCCTCCGCCGCCATTACAGGTCACTGGCAGGGCGCCTGGGATGCCGTGGATGTGAACAAACACCCCTGTTTTTAAGATGACCACTGAAAGAACAGGCTTATCATAAGTCTCGGCATAAGGAAGTTGTTTTGGCTCGTTTGAGAATAGGTCATACTCGTTTGACCCATGGCCAATTTGTCTCGCGATCCTTCCATGCCCTGCCCCCGTTGTCATGTCCCATTAACAGTTAACATTTGTTTGTTTTTTCCCTCCTTACTCGGTCTTTCGTTTGCGGGGCTTTCCGGGGTTGCACTTTTATCCGGTATCGGAGTTTCTTCAGTCTATTCCTCCGGAGAATTCTTTTTTTCTGGTGCTCCGATACTTGAATTTCGTATGTCGCGGCTCTTCTCGCCTCTAATTTGGCTTCGCATAAGTTAGAGAAAGAAAGTTTTAGGTTTTAGGTTTGAAACGACGGTCAATCAAGAAAAGAAAATTCTGTCCCACTCCTCTCAATTTGACTATCCCCGTGTTCACTGATGACTCTCTCTCGCTGCTTGGGATGGGCTACGCAACTGCTTTTCTGTCGGCGACCAAATCGATCTCCTTTCCCTCAGTGGCTTCCACCTTCACGGCGTAGCTCTCGGCTATTCTCTTGTCACTCCGTTTTATATCTCTACTCCTCTCCCCGTCCTTTGTTTACTCGGACTCCTGTAGTGTGCTTGAGACATTGTCCTCCCTCGTCTCTCTCACCCATTGGTGCGATGGATTCAAGACTAGCTTGTCCTCTACTCCTTCCGCTAAAAGTCGGTCGCCTTTTCCTGGGTGCCTTCCCACGTCGGCGTCCCGGGCAACGAGCACGCGGACGCTGCGAAGGGAGGTGTTCTCCCTGCCTTCCGATCGCGACACGCCTCTTCCCTGCATCAGACTTCACGCGAGTTCTTCGCGATGTCATCGTCCGCCGGCGACAACGTCAGTGGGAGGACGTTTCCGGGAATTCCCCAATGGCCCTAAAACTTTCGGTTCGCTCATGGCCCTCTTGCCAGCGTGACCAACATTCCGAAACTGCCTTGGTGCGCCTGCATATCGATCACACTTGTCTCGCGCATGGCCACCTTATTACGGGGACCCTGCCCCCTCGTGCTCTTGCGGTACTTCCCTTTCAATCCCACACTTCCTCTTGGTTTGTTCCGCCTTCGCCGTTGGACACCCCGACTCCGCTCTCGCTCTTCCGGAAAGCGACTCCACGCCCGTACCGAAGGACTCCTCTTCCTTTTTCCGTCGAGTTGATTTCCTGCCCTTCATTTAATTAGGTCCGGGTTGGATCTCTCGCTCTCCTCGCCGTTCCTTATGTCCTTTCTCCCTTTCCTCCAATCTTGCCTTCTTTCCATCTTCGTGCTGTCCCTTCGACTCTGTTTCGGAGCAAAATGACCCCACTAGTCAAAGCGTTCGTGAAGCATTGCTATTCCTTCCTCTTCGTGATAGCTATTCACATAAAATTAATTTGGTACGATAAATACAGTAATTATAACTTAAATATTAAAATGTTATTTAAATTATAAAAAAAAATGTTCATTCGACTTAAAACAGAGTGAGTGCAGTTGATATCCATGAAATTTTTTATTTTAAGTCGTTATACAAAGTTATTACTACACATCTGTAGTAAGTCATATATATATATATATATAGATAGATAGAGAGAGATAGATAGATAGATAGATAGTGAAGAACGACGCTTGTATAGGAGATATTCCGCGCAAGACGAGAGAGAGAGAGAACGAAACAGAAACAAATGACCGGCAATCGGAAGATCCCGGGTTCGATTCCCGGGTGGTTACCTCATTTTTTAATTTGTTTCGTCCTCTCTCTCTCTCTCTCTCGTCTTGCGCGGAATATCTCCTATACAAGCGTCGTTCTTTACGTTATTTATACTGCGTGTTCTTTGCAGTTGAATGTGTATATATATATTAAATAAATAAAATAAATAATTTTATTTATTTATAGTATGAAAATACTTAGACAATTAATTTAGGTAGACCCTATATTAACGTGTCCTTTACTCTTATTAGTCACCATTGTACTTGTTATTTATGTAAAGTGGGATACAGATGAACGAAACTAAGCTACATTTGGTATGGATGGATGGATGGATATCTCTGCGCCCAGATCATGTGCCGATTTGTGGTTCGAATTCTACGCAAAGCTGTGGGCCCCCCTCCGCCATATGACCTTTGCTGTTACGAAGGAGGTAAACAACTCCGAATCATCATCATCATAATGAGCTCCTGCAATGGAAGTAATGCTTAGATTAAAATAACATCGAATTATTTGCAACAATTTATTTATATAATTGGTCATTCGTATTAACAGAATTTCTCTCTCTCATTCAAGAAAGTTTTAATGAAAAAAAATGTGGAAAGTATTAATATTACTTCACAGATCCATAATGCAGTTCATATAAACTATAACGATGAAACACGTGGCCATGAGACAACGCCATCTGTCAGTGGGAATATCATTAAATCATCTTAACGGGCGAGGAGCGTTTTTAGCTTTTAATTGCATTAAAACAAGCTTCGTACAATCAGTGTGACAATGCAAATACGAGGCATGACCTTGGCGGGGTTCCAAGCACTTAAAACTCAATGCCCTTCGATCTAATCCTCCGTCATGGAAAGCTTGGCATAATAAATTTTTTTTGCCCAATTCTGTGAATCATCATCATCATCCTCCTCTTGTTCACAAAGTTCCTATAAACAATTGTTATAATATTCGTGGAAAAAAAAAAAAAAATTTAACATCTGACAGACTTCTGTCCGTTGTCTCGAAGCAATTCTCAAGTTTTGCTTTTTCTTTTCTTCTATTAGCTATCTGAGAAGAAAGTCAAACCTGATTGTTCTTATTCCCACAAAACACTATCTACTACGATGTTATGCACCACTAAATTAACTTTAGTTCAATTATTATTATGAAATAAAGCTCTCTCAAAGTTCAGATAAAGACGTAGTTATTTAATGGTTACTTGGAGTACAATAAATTCTGCACCCCCCGCCTCCGAAAGTCAAGTTAAATATAGTACTCTTAAATAAATTAAATACTTTAAATGATTAGAGGCCTTAATCCGGCCCTACAGACAGGCTGAGGGGCCTAAGGGTAATAAGAGAAGGGCCTCTATATGTACTATACAGGGTGTACATAAAGTCAGGATCTATTTTTGTGAAATAATTACTTTTTCTATTTTTCTTTTCAGAAGCCCTTAGAATGAATACAGAAGAGCGTGTGGCAATAGTAATTTGGCGAATCGAGGGAAAGAAATACAATGACATCAGAGAGAAGTTTAGAAGGAGATTTCATAAGCCGGGGCCAATAGACAAGACAATAAGAAAATTGGTGAACAAATTTAAACGAACGGGATCTGTAAATGATGAAGCAAGATCAGGACGACCGTGTATGTCAGATCTTACCGTGAATGCAGTACGCGGAATTATCACTGAGGAGCCACGTACGTCCGTTCGTGCTGCATCACACAGATTCGGCCTCCCGACGTCGTCTGTGCACAAAATTCTGAAAATTAATTTGCAGAAGAAAAGCTATCATTTGCAGGTTTTACATGATTTACATGAGGAAGATTTCCCTCGACGACGTGCTGTGTGTGCTGATCTCGTAGAACAAATCTGGAGTGATAATTTAATGGACAACATTCTCTTTAGTGATGAAGCCACTTTCCATACGTGTGGAAAAGTAAATCGCCATAACTGTCGAATTTGGGCAGATGAAAGACCGAATGATTTCGTCCAAAATTGGGAAAGAGAGACACCTAAAGTTAATGTCTGGATGGGTTTAACAAAATCTAAGGTTTATGGTCCTTTTTTCTTTGCTGAAGCTACAGTTATGGGGCTTATTTATCTGGACATGTTGCAGCAATTCCTTGAACCTCAGCTGATTGGGGATAGGATTGTTAGTACCGTCGTCTATCAACATGATGGTGCTCCTTGTCACTATGCCAAAATTGTTCAGGATTATCTAAATGGACGTTTTCCAAATCGCTGGATCAAACGCGGAAGCAACAGACCTTGGCCAGCGAGATCACCAGATTTAACCCCTTTAGATTTCTTTGCATGGGGCTTTATCAAATCGCACGTCTATCAGACGAAGATTACGAGTCTTGAAAACTTACGTATACGAACTGCTGCAGATAACATAACCCCGCAAATGCTCCAGAATGTGTTTAGAAATGCAGCCGGCACGCAGCAAAACCCAACTGTTCATCCTAACACACACAATAAAAGAAAGTGGTTGGTAGATAAATGGGTACCCTGGGTAGCCTAGTGGTTAAAACGCTGGGCTGCTGGTGGGGCGTGGTTCGGATTCCACGTTAAACTGTAGGTCTAAGGTGGAGTGAAAAGCTTGACACCTTCGTCAGAATGAACAATTCGGGCGGAAGCTAACCAAAGGTTAAACTACTATAAACCCTCTGCAGTGATTAGGTCGTTGTACCAAAAGGTCCGCCTTTCTACAATTTCGACCCCATTCCCCTTTGGGAAGTCCTGGCTACGGGACTGAATTTATAAAAACTTCAAACAAATGGAAATCTATATTTATCCAAATTTAACAACTAACAAAAATCAAAGCTATGTACATTAAAAAACCCAGCAAAAACAGCATACAATTCAAATAGAGGATGATTTCTTCCTTCCTGGCTTTAACCCTTTACTGCCCAAAAGGACAAATTTCTAACCTTTCGAATACACGCATTCATTACTTAACCCTACAAAATATTTAGGCAGTAAAGGGTTAAACTATGATAACGGACAAAACGTCCCCCCTTTCTTCGATATGCTGAATGATCATTACACTAAGCCCAAATTCCCAACGTCTGAAAAACCATTTCAGAAACAGATTTAACCCTTCGAACCCAATCATACAAAAATGGATGAAAATCATGCATGCATACATACATATCTACAATAATACACCATCAGATATAATAACATATGAAAAAAAAACTTAACTAAAACTTAAAAACTCTTATTTTCCACCTCTGAAGATATAATTATGTAGTTTATATAACATTACTTAACCAACCTTGTGATAAAGAGTTCGAGCTTATGATATAAAAAATTAGGGCCTAAACTCGAGGACCTAAGGCTACAGCTTTATTAGCCTAATGGTTAATCCTACCCTGCCAACAAAGTGTCAGTTTCACAGCGTGATTCAAGATTAGACACAACAGTGTTACTTGTGCTAATTTCGAGTATATAATCATTAATACCCATAAAAGAGGTTGCGTGGGGTCGGGATGGGAGTTCCAACGTCATTGAAGCTTACTCTCAAACGCGGTGTCGTGCGAAAACATTGTTTTCTCGTTATCTAAAATTTTATTCCTTTCCTCAAATCTATAGTTTACGTTTAATAATTTTTTTCAACAAAACATGACACTGCTTTGTATATAGTTCTTGTTTGAAGTTAAAAATAGTATAATTTAAGATTAGATTATAGAATTATGATTACAACAAGCCAAATATTTTAAAGTATTTACTTGAAAAAGATAGAGTAATACTTTAATATAATTTCTGGTTCTGAGGTTACCGAGTACTTTGGCTATTTCTCCCTGGCAACGGATTCTAAAACCTTTTTTATTTCTTAGCAAATATTGTCAAGCCAAACATCTTGAATATATATATATATAATTTTTTTTTTTTTTAGTGGTACGGGTACATATATCGGCGAGAGAGAGGGTGGATAGTATCGCTGGGACGGGAGTATTAAACTGAGAGGATGAGAAGGTTCAGTTATTGAATATGTGGGAGGGGGGTTATGAATTTAGATGCGGTGAAGTAGTTGAGAGTGGGTGAGATATGAGAGAATCGCTTCTGCTGAGAAGTGGGGGCCTTCGGCGAGTATGGACTGGAGACGTTCGGATGCGGGACAAGTAGGGGAAACAGCTGTGGCGGAGGTCAGACAGATTCGGGCATTCGACCAGAAGGTGGACGATGGTGATCGGGGTATGGCAGGTGGGGCTAGAGCGGGAGTGGCAATTTAGCCATAAGGTGACCGTGTCGCGTCGTGTGTGCCCTAGCCGAGACGGGCTAGAACTACTACTTTATAACAGACCTATGGAACGAGGAAGCCCAATATCCAAGGTGTGTTTTTATCCGCTGGAGTTTGTTGTTTATAGCCTAGTCCCAATCCCGTTGCCAGATGGAACGGAAATGGAGCGGAGAGTCGGGGAAAAAATCCGTGAAAGGGAGAGGCCGAGTGGAGACTGGCAATGAGCAAGCGGATTTCGCCTTACGGTCCGCTCCTTATTAGTCCAGGGTTGGCAAAAACCCAACTGGTTTTTTGCTGGGTAGTGTGGGTTTTTGCTGTTTTTTTTTTTTTTTTTTTTTTTGGGGCTGGGTTTTTGCCAACCCTGCTTATTACCCCGGATATCAACATGTGCCGGGACACGGCAGAAGGTGACCGTCTTGTGCTGAGATGCCGTTAAGGAGTGGAAGGTTTGTTGGATGGTGCGGACAAGTGGATGAGGGGGTTAAATTTTTCAAGGAAGAGCAGTGCGCTTTGGGAATCTGAGTAGATGACATAGGAGTTGGTGGAGTGGTGCTTATAATGTCAGGACTTCCAGAATAGCGAAGAGTTCCGCTGGAAAGACAGAGGCCTCACGCGGAAGGGAACGGCTCTAGAGAGCGGCTGGTCACGATCACCGCTGAGGCAGCCGCACCATCCTCTGATCGGGAACCATCCGTATAGATGGGACAGCGTCCAGGAGTCGGGTTACGTGTTCCTGGAAGAGCGACTTGTATACTGTAGCGTCGTGGTTAGTTCTCGGCAGGGCACATAAGTCCCTACAAATTTGATAGGGTGAGGAGCCAGGGAGGATGGATATGATACGAGATGGGGGTGACTGAGGGAAGGGGCATGTTGGAAAGATCCAGGAAAGAGCGGAACCGCTTCCGTGAAGTGCCAGCTCTGACCTGGGGCGGAGGTTCTACAATCGCCGCGCACAGAAGTGACGACGGCAGTCTCTGCGCGCGAAGGTTGGTCCGCATGAGGAGCAGACCCCGTCGGTGAGTGTGGAGGGAGGTAGTTACATTTTGCGTGGAGGCTGGAAGCTGAGTAGGATCGGAAGGCACCGGTGAGAGGCGGAGGCCCTGTTAAGTACCGGGTTCCAAGACTTCCATCTATATCCAGCTTTGACTGGACCACACTGAGGTGTAAGACGAGGAGCGAGAGTGTGTTTCAAGTGCCTGAGTGGGAACCCAGTTGAGCTGTCGGTCGAAGGTCATGCCAGAAACCGCGCGGGGGCACCACTTCAGGGCTCGCCGTATAGCGTGACGAGGGGGGCAGGTATGGCTGTGGATCTTCTGCTGAAGACCATGCTTTTGGTTTTAGAGGTGGATAGGCGGAAACAAACTGATTCGCCCACCTCTCCACCCGATGATAGCGAGCTGAATTTGTCGCTGGACGACAGGCAGTTCCAGCCCGCGAACTATATCGCGAGGTTGTCTGCGTAGATGGAGGAATGGACGGTGGGTGGAAGGGATGTTCTACTGTGTTCATTACCATGAAAAAGCATATGACACCGAGGATGCTTCCCTGTGGGACCCCGTCCTCTTGCTCAAAGGTGTCGAGAGGACTGAGCTCACCCGTACTTGAAAGGTCCGGGAGGAGAGGAAGCCCCTGATGAAGGTCGGCAGGGCTCCGACGAACCCAAATTTTGGAGCTCACTGAGGATTATACATCGATGGTGGTTCGTAGGCCTTCTGGATGTCGAAGAAAGTGGACAGGACAAACTGTTCCCTACTGGAGGCGTTCTGTATATCTCGGCGGCTGAGGAGCAGGAGGGGGGTCTGTAGTGGAGCGGAACTGTCTAAATCCAGACTGGGTAGCCGGAGGGATCAGTGTTTTCAAGGAGAAAGGACAGTCGCGCGGTGATCATTTTCTCGAAATTTTACAGGCACAGCATGTTAATGCGATTGGTCTATAATTAGTGGGGTCAAGGGGGTATTTGCCGGGTTTGGGGATTGGTATTACTTGGGCCTCTTTCACCGAGAGGAAAGTGCCCTCAATCCATATACGGTTGTGGAGATCGAGTAGACAGTTGCATAGTAGAATGGATGTGTTGGATCATACAGTATGGGATGCGTTTCGGGCCAGGAAGGTGACCGTCTAGAGGCCAGTGCCGCCTGTAGCTCTCGCATGGTGAACAGCCGATTGTAGGAGTTGTCGAGGATGGTGAGCATTTCCGTTAGGGCCAGCGCGTGTGCTGTCTATGGAAGAGACGGCAGCGAGGTAGATGCTAGAAAGATTCGCAGTGACCTAGGTTCATAGAGAAGCCCATCATTAGTTTCGGAGGTCGGGAGGTCGCGTGTCGTCTCTCGCACTCCGTACCTTCTTTCAGATGGTAGCCGATGGTGTGAAGGTGGTGATACCTGACACAAAGGTACGCCAGGAAGCTCGGCGCGCTTTCTTCATCGCATGGCGAGCAACGGCTCTGGCCCGCTGTATGTCCTGCGATGGGTAGGGTTCGCGTACGATAAAATCGTTGGGTAGCCCTCTTCTTGGCTCAGTGGCCTCTGCGCACTTTGGGTTCCACCAGGGTACTCGTCGGGCTCGGGGGTAGGCAGAAGATCGTGAAATACTGGTGCTTGCAGCTGCGACAACAGTCGCCTCAAAGTACGCATGCTTCATCGGAGATGGAAGTGGGTCGTCGTACAACGTGTGGAAGTGTTGTTCCGGAAAAGTAGCCAATTAGCTCTGGCCGTTATCCACTGCTCCGGTACCCGAACGGTCTGGTCGTACGGATTTAGTGTGAGGCAAACAGGGAAGTGGTCACTGCCGTGGTCATCCCGAAGCACTTGCCAGGTGAAGTCCAGGAGGCCGTCCGTCGAAATGATAGATAGATCTATACAGGACGGGGGTGCATCTGGTGGCGTGGTAGTATGTGGGAGAGCCGTCGTTGAGGTACTCGAAGGAGAGTTCAGCATGAGGGTAATCAGGGTCGGCGCCACAAAAGTGGAGGTCGTATCACCTCACGAGGGTGGCAACTATTGAAATCGCCCAAAAGTAGGAAGGGCAATCAGGGGCAATCAGGGAATTTAGTCCTTCGTTATTTGCAAAGATTCCCCTACAGTTCCAATGTAGGATCGTTAGTCCAGGCAATTTGTAGTTAGACCTGGGAAAAATTGCTTCAGAAGCTTTCTAAACTGTTTCCAGCTCAGGAACCATTGCCGAATAACATATCCAAAATCCGACAAAATTGGACTCCGGGAACACCCCAAAATGAAATTCAAAATGGGCGGACTGGATGTTTCCTACGAAAAAAAAAAAATATATATAATTTACGCTTTTATTTATAGAGATACATTTGATGCTTTTTCTTTCAGTTGTAATGTTTTAAATAATTCAACAATATACAACACAACCAGTTTATTACGCAAATATAATGTTATATAGCTTTTTACAGATTTTTATAATCAATAATACAACAATTATTTTTTTCCCAGTTTCAAGTTATGTTCATTACAGAAGAAGTGATACCTGGTCACAAACATACAGAAATTAATCCTCTTCATCACTATCATCGGATAGATTACCGTACTTGGGTTGTTATCGCAACCACTGATTTGGCACTCGCCACAAGCGGCTGAACAGGCATTCCATTACGCTTGCTCCACATCTTGAAGTAGCACATTTCGTCTTGCAGGAGCAGCGGATCATGTTGAGTAGATATTTGGAGCTGTGGCTTGTCGCAGGCTGTAGGGTAGTAGGAATTATTCTTTACATACCAACCCCACTGTTCTGCATCGATTTTCTCTTCTGTAGACTTCCAGATTAGTATTTGAAAGTATGTGCGAAAGCTGTGGTACTTTGTGACGCATCGGTAGGTGGCAAACGTTCGGGTGTAACAAAAGATTTAGCTGTAGCTACCTTTTCAACTAACATTCGATGACGTAGTGCGTTAGTGGATTCAAGTGTTTTGCAGCCATACAACAGAAGCATTGCCTTTCTTCCAGCGGCTTCAATGTCAGAGTGTTGGCAACAATCAGAACAGAATGTATTTGCAACTGAACGGAGTTCAGCCACCTTCATCAGTGTGTCGAATGCTTTGGTTTTACCGATCGAAAAAATTCTGGATGTGCTATCACAGCCCGTGAAAGCATGCACAAACAGGAGATACTTGCAGATGTCATTGCCTAACAATGATTGAATGCTGAGAATATCATACACAGGATTAGAAGATGGTCCCGTCTTATATCGCTGCGATAGTACAACTTGAAACCACTGTCCTTGGCATGGTACAGAAGGAGAATCAGCAAGTCGGTGTCTTCCCCTATTACTGTTGTAGTTGCATTTTCTGATGAGGAAACTGCTGCACGAACGATGTCCACATCAGCATCCCCATCTGCGTTGTGAACAGTACACCCGTGCTTCTTCAACATCTCACCTACGAGGGAAATAAATGCTTGCTTGTTGTTTTCATTAGCCAAGGTGTTCCTTCTGGCCAACAAACTTCATGCTTGGACTGAGATTCACATTTCTGCTTGTCTTGGTGCTGCGTCTTCTGTGGGTCATGTCCTTGATCGTAGGAGAGCTGCTGTAGCCATCAAAAACAATGATTGCTTTTCCATATGTTTTCAGAGTGAAATCGGCATATGAGTTGGCGATGCTGTCATATGTTTCATCTTGACGCCAGGAAACACGATGTAGTAGAGATCCACCATCCAATACGTACTGGTCTGTGCACTGAATTTCTTGAACTTCTTCCATGCGTAAAGTGTCAGTGTATTTGATTATTGCATGAGCTAGCTGAGACTTATCGGGTTTCCTCAAGATACTTCGTGATTCGAACAATGCAGGAGGATATGCACACAGTTCGTAACACATGACATCTTCAAGATTCATGTCTCCGCCAGTGGCAACAGTCATCATTCTCTGAAACAGTAGTGCAGGATCTACTTCTATATCTGAAGCATCAGTGATCACAACGGCAAAAGCAGATCCTAGTGTTTTCACTTTGTCAGATCTTTTGGCAGAATATGTAAAGGCTTGTTTCCCAATCATTTTTACGACAATGTTCGTACCGATTGAATGCAATTGATGAACGTTAACTCCAGGATCAGCAGTTAGCCCTATTACAATGTTGCAGAGACCCGAGGTAGAATGGAATGGGGATAAGGATTCCAGACGTTCAAGTACTTTCTTCATGTCATTACTGTCCCTGATTTGTCTACTTCCCCTCATTTCCTTGTGCTGTTCACTACTTTCCAACAAAACTCTGGTGTATTCCTGCATTGCTAAGTTATAAGTGGAACACAGAGGCATAGAAAAGAGCCACGTTGTCCTTTGGATGTCTGTAAATCCACTTCCGCGTGTCAGTCCGCCTCTGCTTTTCAGGGAACGCATTAGTACTTGTTCTATCACCAGGTCTGTGCCGAGTCCGGCCCATAATCTGTCGCTTCTTCTTACCACAAACTTACTTTCCTGGAACATTTTGTTAACGGCTGGATTTTCAGAAGGCAAACTTAACATTTCTGCAGGTACAGGTATATCGATTTCAGGTAATTGTGATGTCCGGCTGCTGCAATTATGGGGATGGTCTCCAGCATAGCTTGCAAGTGCAAATCCCACGAGCCGGTTCTGTCTGCTGTTATCAAGGAACGTGCAATGTTGATCATTCGCTGATATTCCAACCAGAGTTGACTTGTTTGCGAAGTAGATTGTAGGTCAGTTTTCTTCGCATCCAAAGTGGTAGCAATCCGAGACAATGCATTCGAAGATTCCACATCCTCAACTGATTGTTTGGCGGTCATAACATCGTCGAGCAGGTCACAAGCTTCCTTATGGAGGTCATGAGGAGTTCCATCTTCATTACGAGGGAAAACGTCTGCGACTAGTAAGGTACTAAGAGCTGCATCTACTATCATATGACCACGTATCGCTCTTGAAACAGCTTTTCCAGACATCATGTGTTGCACGGCATTTGGTCCGTATATTTCTTGAAGTACTTCAGACAATCCTGAACCATTCATAAGAGTACCGACTGCTCCCAAAAGATTCATCAGAGTGTGAAATGATCCCAGCATTAAAACAATGTCCTGCAGGTCTCTCTGTTCATTGATGATTTGGGAAGCTTTCCAGAACAAAGGCTGATCAAAGGTAATATGCATGGGACTTTTTGATCGCGTGCTATCTTGCTCAAATATAGTAATGTCGAAAATATGCAGGTCATGCCAGTTGGCGACATATCTATGATGGGAAGGAACGTGATTGACGCCACACCTGGATGTGAGACACTTGATCCACCGTGAATTGCCTGCATTGTTCCGGACCAACTTGGACCTGATCTTTCTGCTGAAGATATCTGCCAGAGAAGACTAAGTCGACTTATGGTGGCAGTGGGTACTGGAAGTTCGCGGAATGAGATGTCCCTCAACATGCTTCTCGCGTGTCTATATTCCCTAATGTCAACGGTTGCAATCTTCTTAATGTCATTGTCACCAACATTACGCCTGTGAATAGAAGGGTGGATCTTGATCTTCGGAGTTATTGCGGCAATCATACCCATTCCATGAAAGGTATTCTTCCCATCCAAAGTGCAGACATCATGATCGACGTTATCTGCTGCTAGAAGGACTGCAGTGTTTTCATCAACAGTAAAAGAGCCAGACCCACTTGCCAGCGCCGCGTTTCTTTCGAATCTTGTTACTTCTGCATACGACGAACAGTAACCCAGCTGATGGAGAACGTCAATAAGGTACCTTGACCTAAAGTTGTGGTGTAGCTGAACCGACAAACCGATCTGTAGTGGACATAGTAATCCTCTAGGACGGGTTGCTTGCATAATGCTCTGCCCAATTGCACCTATTTTTCTTGAAGCATCCTGTCCCGCAAATGCTTTTGATAATAGCAATTTCAGACTGTTGGGAATGTAATCAAGAGCACTTTCTGCAGTGATGTCATTTGGAGATGGATACACATCTTTCTAGGCGAGTCGACAGACTTGATATCACTTCTGATTATTTTTGCAGCAGCTTCTACTAGGTAAATCTTCTGTAGCTCTATATCTATATCACATTCTTTCGACTTTTTGTGATAATCTATAAGAATTTCATTAGCTGTCTCTCGTAGTGTTACTACATCTGCCTTCCCTTTCACCTGATATTATGATCTTGTCTCCGTAACGTTCTAAAAGCTTTCTCTTCATGTGCCTGCGTTCGTAGACAGAGCTCTGACTTCCTTGAAGATATTCCTCCATTTTGGAAATTAGGTCTCCAATCAACAGTTGTTCATCATCATTCTCTTCCAGGTAAGCACAGGTCTGAAGGAATGCTTGGTGTTGCTCTTCATTAGTTGGTCTCCCTTTCTTCGAATCATGATCGTCGGAGGAGTATGCGCGAGGAATGTTTTTTCCACTTCGAAAATTTACGCTGCAGGTGTGATGGTAGCCCTGTTCAAAAATCAACTTTTTCTTATTTTCATAAGTTTCTGTACTTTTTCCCATACTTTTTGACCTGAAAAGGCCGAAAATCACAACCATTTTGACCTAGGTTGTTGGGAAGCATTGCCGCATGGAGCTTTAAGTTTTCTGCCTTGAAATCGCCAAAAGCACCAGTTCCGGGGTCCCTTGAATCATGTTTTGCACTATAACTTTTTATCTAAACAAGATAGAGCAACAAAATAGGCACCAAATTAAAGTGTTTTTAATCCTCTTTCTAACTTATACAATTATGATAGTCTTGGAACAAGAAATGGCACATTGGTACATACAAAGATTTCAGAAATATCACAAAATTCGTTTTCTCACACTCAAGGCAGACAAGGCGCCTTATTCATGACACAAATTTGAGATTAACATTTTGTCACAAGTCTAATCGATCAAGAAGTGAAAGCATTACATGATGATTAATTTCATAATGACATTTACACAGTCAGTTGTTGAGAGTTTGTTTCTTGAAGCTGTGAAAGCGGCGTCTGTTGAACTCCACAGCTTGAAGGAGATAGTCCCTTTGCTTGGCATCTGTTGTTATGACATTTGCAAAGTCGCTCATCATCTTGACACCACGTTCAGCAATGTCATTCACCGCTTTCAGATTCTTAACATAGTCCAACGCTTTTCTGTAGTCCTCATTCTGTGGCCAAGACGTGACAGGTTCCAGAAGCCACTCGGATCCAATGTTCAGTGTGTCCAGCAGGAAATGTGATTCTGGGCCAATGAGATCAACCAGGGTGGTCTTAGCTGTGACTCTCTGGAATAGAGGCTTTCCTGTTCTGAAGCTGTCTGGCTTCTCAGTGGCATGTAACTGGGCAGCAATGTCGTGCTTCAATGTGTCACTCAATCTACTGCTGAACAGGGCAAATGGCACGACTTCCTGCGTCAGGTACCATTTGTGGTTTTCCATCTTATTAAGTACTGCATCAGCAAGCTCTGGTCAGTTTTCTTGTACTTCAACATGTCCTGGATTAGACTTAGATCATTCACGGGAGCATCTGCAGCAGACATTGACATCATCCATACAGGAGTGTAGAACAGCGCAAGGAAGGTGTTGAGTCTTTCCAGCTTTGATACAGTGTCTTCGTCGTACTCAAGTTGATCTGCAAACATCAGCATTTTCATGGAGTACAGGTTTCTGGCCATCCATCTGGCCTGATGAATGGCGCCTGGTCGACTCCAGTGAATACCTCGAGGAGGCGTTCCTCCAAGAACAATGACTGTCAGTTCAGCCATTTCCCTGTAGTCGGCTCTTGGAAGCCTTTCTGCTGTTAGAATGTCTTGGAGTATTTCTTCACTGTTCTTCTTCTTTTCCTTCAGCCATTTGCTGTTGATAGCCAGCATCTTTGGGTTTTCCTTGGACAAGTCCGTCCAAACATCCTTCAGATGCTCAAACCAGGGATTATCTGGCCCCTTCACCTTCCCAAACAGCTTCTCCCAAACTGCTCCTACTAGGATTTCCAGGATGTGATGTCGACAGGCCAGATAAAACACCTTTTTGTTCAGCATTTTCTCTAGCAGTTTGGCAGCTCCTCTGTGAACTCCACTGTTACTGGATGTAGTGTCAAAAACAAGGGCAGTAACATTATCCGTAAGTTCCCATGTCTCCAGTAAATCCATTGAAGCCTCAGCCTGAGCTGTGCCAGAAGAATTGTCGATGACAGGTACTCCCAATAACTTTCCTTCAGTGTATGAAGGTGGACCAGACACTAGCACAGCTAAAGTCTCTGA
The DNA here is from genome assembly GCA_023014485.1 of Bathynomus jamesi. Classification (NCBI taxonomy): domain Eukaryota; kingdom Metazoa; phylum Arthropoda; class Malacostraca; order Isopoda; family Cirolanidae; genus Bathynomus; species Bathynomus jamesi. The sequence goes on along the minus strand of JAJOZX010005385.1, from coordinate 54,831 downwards.
GGTACTTCCAGGTTCACTGCCCAAGACATCTTTGAGCAACTTTCCATCCCAGTGTAAGGCAGCGTACTGGGGGGGTTTTCACAAAACTTGGACATGTGACTCTGGCTGATATTATACCTGGACAGCATTCTGTTGCGACGTGTTGTTGAGGTTGAGATGACGAAGTTATCCAGATCAGCCCCTCCAGCTCTCAAGGTGGCAGAAACCATGGCAGTAACTTGATTGTCTGATAAACCAAGACGATCAGCTGTATTGCAGATGAATCACATTCCATGACCTTCCTTGGAAACGTCAAAGTCACACTAGTCACAGTGTCTTGATGGTGAGAACATCCAGGACGAGGCTGATGGTAATCCATGTCCTCTGTGTTAGCGTCGTTGTCAGTGAGTCACCCCAGGTAATGTCATCCACATGAAAACTGCCTCTTGTTCTGCTGCAGCTGTAAAATAGTACAACATGTTAAGACAGTAATTGTTAAGTACATGCTAAATATCGCAATGGAGTAAAACTTAAAACTTTTTGTAACGTTCAAAGTAATTAGTTTTACCTTGTTCTTGTCTATGCTGCAGTCTTTCATTCCTCGCTGCTTGCTGCAGGGATCTTGTCTCAAAATCTTGTCATGACCAGACATATGACCTTTCCTCTCAGTCTTTTGGTCTTCGTAGAACCTGATATCCTCATCTTTCTTCTCTCTGGATAACAGTCTGTTGTTCTGTATTTCCTGGATTGCATCTGGAGCTCCTATATCGAACAGGCTGTCTAATTCCAGCACAAATGCTCCTCTTTTTCCTCCAGGGTTACTTGCTCTTCCTTTGCTTTTCACCAGAGCACGATGTTTCTCATGTAGTTTCATGAAGAGCTTCATTGCGTTGTACTTGGTCATTGTCTTGATCCTAGCCATCTGCCAGAATGGGATGATAGATAATTATTATTATTATTATTATTATTATTATTATTTATTTATTATTATTATTATTATTATTATTTATTAATTTTATGCTCTTTCATTTGATACCTAATTTGTTGCTCTATCTTGTTTAGATCAAAAGTTAAAGTGCAAACATAATTCAAGGGACCCCGGAATTGGCGCTTTGGCCGATTTCAAGGCAGAAAATTTAAAGCTCCATGCGGCAATGCTTCCCAACATCCTAGGTCAAAATAGTTGTGATTTTCGGCTTTTTCAGGTCAAAAAGCATGGGAAAATGTACAGAAACCTATGAAAATAAGAAAAAGTTGATTTTTGAACAGGCCTAGTGTGATGGTAGACACAATCTGCAGCAGGAAGATCACGAAGATAATACTCCAGACGGCCTTTTACATTAAACGACCATTCATCGCGGCTTTCACAGCACCTTTTTATGGTTTCGGAGAACTCTGTAGTTCTTATTTTGACATGCTCTGATTTTGGTTTGTGTTTGGAAAAAAAGTCCAAAGGTATCACAAAACAAACAGTGAGTAGCACTGGAAAATGCGTATTCATGAAAACGAGCACTTTTCCTTGGTATTGCCTCGGCTGCGGTCTGTCGCTTCTTTATTTCAATGGTCTTTTTATCCGTAAACCTTTTCCTACATACAACGTGAACACTTATTCCAGCTGTTGCAAAACATCGCTTCCACGGCTGCGGCTGGATGCATTTATACCATCTGCTCCTTTTTGCGAGATGTGAACCACTTCCTGTCCGCTGTCCAATTTCTCCTTACAAATCACGCACAATTCTTCAGGGTCTGCATTCTTGAAGGCGGACGCACACCGAGTCAGTCTGAAACAGAAAACACAAATTAATAAACTGTGTTGCAGTATTTAAAAGGAGTACATAATAACAGTTTTAAAGAAATGACAAGCACAAATACGCAGATTTGATAGTGGGTAGTAGGAATTAAAGAGTTGTATATAATATAAGTTTATAAAGATGTAGCAATGTCCATTCTCACATACACTCCATACAGTATATTTTATTTACATTACGTGACGTCATAGTTTAATACTAGCCGCCTAATACAATTTTTAGTGTCATATAGGTTAATTTAGAAACGAAAATGTGTTTTAAAACATTTTACTGATCAAGAAAAACGTCATAACTCTCTCTACAAAGCGAAATTAAAATTTATTGTATTTCGTAGGAAACTGCCAGTCCGCCATTTTGAATTTCATTTTTGGGGGTGTTCCCGGGGTCCAATTTTGTCGGATTTTGGATATGTTATTCTGCAATGGTTCCTGAGCTGGAAACAGTTTAGAAAGCTTCTGAAGCAATTTTGCCCAGGTTGAAGCTATTTTTGCTCTAGATTGCCTGGACTACGTCGCTTTCGGAGGGTTCATTGTTGGACGAGGGAGAAGTGGAGAGGGTGAAGGTGCTAGGAAGTTAGACTGTGAATAGAGATCTAGGTCCATGATCGCGGGGGGGTAAGTCGGGGGTCTGCCGGGTCACCTGCGGTTCATCAAGGAGGGAATCGGATGACCTGCCAACCCCTTCGGGGACTGTGGGGCCGAGTCGACCGAACGGGACCGGAGACGTGGATCGCGGCAGCCCGGGGACCGTCGCGGGCTCAGAGGGTGAGTCTTTACGCAGGGTTCAGTGGTCATGCAACAGGGGAGGGTTCCGTTGTCCAAATTGGCACCTCCCTGTTTATCTGTGGTTTTCCGGGACACCCGGGGTGACGACAGGGGATACCAGTAAAACCGGGCGGGTGGGGGAGAGGACAAAGTCTGGGTGGCCGATGAGGGAAGAGCCGGAGGTATGAGAGGGGCAGGGACAGTGGGGGTACAAGGGGATGAGCCAGGGTGCTCCCGTGGTTGGGTGAAGATAGCACCAAGGGGTAAGGGTAGATCCATGAGGCTCGAGGGTGCGGCCGAGGGTACTCTGGTCACACCATGTAGGAGTGCCAGTGCCGCGTCCACTGGATCCTCGGATGTGGGGTGATCTGCCCCGTGTCTCTCCCTAGGTGGTGGCTCGTGCACATCAGCAACGACTGTCAACTTCTGCAGGGGTGAGTGCGAGGGTGAGAGCGTCATCGCAGGCGAGGTTAAGGGTGTAGGTGCTCGAATTCTCCTTTTAGATTTAGAAGAGAGGGAGGCTTGTTGGATGGTCGGTGAGTCTGGGGCTCATTCCGGCGTCTCCGCCTCGTTGATTTACCCCTGGCGCTAGGTGTGGTGTGTTCTCGGAGTGCGGTGAGAGGGGTTCCTGGGAGACGGAAACCAAGAGTCCCGATTTCAGAGGTCTGGGAAGTGTGTAGCTTTGGAGATTCATGGTGGGTAGGCATGGTAGGGGGACAGGAGGCTGCCGGGTCCGGCGTGGGGCCCGATCGGGAAGGGGGTTAGTAGTCGATGGGGGTTTGAGTGGCGGATCCGGTCAGCGAGTCGAGGGAACTGAGCTGAGGACTGCAGCATAAGAGACCCCCGGCCTCACCTCCCGACTCTGCATCCTATCTCGCGCCTCTTGGAGGCTGATGAAGTCCGCCACCGCAGGGCCCGGACCTCCTTCTCAAACTTAAAAAAATACATTCACGAGACGAAGAAGGATGTGTGCCGGCGCAGTTTGAGCATTTAGGCGAGTTGGGACATCGTTCTGGGTGGGCGATAACCCAACAACGTACTGACAATTGTTGTGGCTGTCGGCATACCGAACTGACGTGCCCAAACTTATTGCACTTAAAGCAACGGGTCGGGTCTGGAATGTATGGGCGGACCGAGAACTCGCATGACGCACTGTCTCCCATGTCCCACACAACACAACCGGGAGGGACTAGGGTGTTGAACGTGAGGAGGAGGCGCGGGGTGGGGGAGGAGGTACCTCCTTAACGAGACGTGAATCGATGAACCTTTATGACCCCCTGGGGTGTGAGGTCTTCTAATAACTCGTTCTCGGTTATCATCAGTAAACGAATAGCGAAGATAGTGCCCTGACTCTGGTTCAGGCGAGGGTGAGGGGAAACTGTCACCGAGCATCCGAGGACCTCTGTGATGGAGAGTGGGGCATTCGTTTCTGCCGCTGTTCGCGATTTTATAAGGGAGAGCCGTCCTGTGGTCGGACGTCATAACGGCTAGAGTTGCTGCGCGTGCGAATCGCCTGAAATGTCCTTTCAGAGTTGGACGGTAGGGACCCAGAAGTAAGGCGAATCGCCTGAAATGTCCTTTCAGAGTTGGACGGTAGGGACCCAGAAGTAGGGCGGATAACTAAAAGTTTGTGGATATTGGGCAGGGATAGGGAAGCTGTTGGCTCAAAGTGGACTGGGATACCTAGTGGTCGATGGGACGGACGTGGGCGCCGACTCCCCCGTCCGTCACGGGGCTCTCTCCGTGGAGAGGCGGGTCGATGACGGGTGAGAGGGGCATACGGAGAGAGCGAGAGGGCTGGTTTTCGGGGCGAAGCTTTCGTAGACCCTGTTGTCTTGCCCTTAGCTGGCTCAGGGGAGCTGGGGTGGGACCCCTGCTCTAGAGGAGTGTCCAAAGGCATGGTGGAGGTACAGGTTGCGGTCGGTGACGAGGGAGGAGAATGCGAGTGTTCCGTAGCCAGAGGAGGGTCGACCCCCCTCACGACGTGGTCTTCCATGTGGTAGAGGACTCGGGGGGCCTGGTCGCCCACCACCCGAGTTCTAGGGCAAGTAGTAGAAGTATCCATACGTTATTAGATTGAGAAAAACGGACCTAAGGGCTGCGAGAAACTGCCTACTGGTGAGAAAGGAGGTCGAACGCAAACTGCCGGGGGCGGGGTACCTCGTCCCCAGGGGACACACCGTCGGTTTAAAAACAGGGCCCCTTCATGCGAAAGTTTGCCTCCAAACGGCGCAAAGACCCCATCCCCCCCAAATCCCACCGGCCTGGACACCCAACCATCCAACACGGTGACTGGGAGCCACAGACTTTATGGACTGTACAAAATCTGCCTCTTCTCTCATTCCATTTTGTTTCTATTTAATTTCTAAGGTTAGGGACAACGCCCTCAAGTATTTTCCATATGTATATTATTGTGTCCAGCTCTCACCTTCTTTCGAGAAAGTAGAGTTTCAGGGATTGTAGTCGAAACCAGTAGCCTTCCTTCACCTTCTGTTTCCTCTATCTTAGACGTAAAAAGTCCTTTGTATAGTTTCAATGTTCGCAATGTCTCGTTTTCTGTATGGGCTTGTGAGTACTGAGCAATACTCAGTTATTGGTAGGACTAGGCTCTTCCATAATTTGAGCATGATGTTTGCTTTTCTGCTGCGGAAGCTCCTCCAGATGATTCCCATTATTTTTCTAGCCATTGTAATTTTAATGTTGTAGTGCTCTATGAATTCTGTATCCGACGACATTACTACTCCCAGATCCCTGACTTGTAGATTTGGTGTTATCTGTTTGTCTTGCAGAGTTTTGGAACTTATTCTGCAGCTCCTTATTATTACCATATCTTCGAAGTTGGAATTTTTCTTCGTTGAACTTCATATTGTTGTCTTCTGCCCACTGGAATAATGTTTCAATGTCGTTTTGTAATTTTCTTATGTCACCTTCGTTCAATATTTCCTTACATATCTTTGTGTCATCCGCGAAACATGATACAATACTGTACTTAATATCTGCAATCATTATTATGAACAGCAAGGGAGCTAATACTGTCCCTTGTCGGACAGAGCTCACGACTTCCGATTCAACTCCGTTTACCACCACTCTTTGTGTTCTTTGCGTCACATTTATCGAAGACTTTAGCAAAGTCCGTATATATTACATCTACGTTTTGTCCTCGACACAATGTTTCCAATATTTTCTCCTAGTAGTCTAGTAGATGTGATCGGCATGATCTTCAAGCCCTGAAGCCATGTTGATTTGGGTTGTATGTGTCTTTTTCTTGTAGGTAGTAAGTAGTTTTACCTCTAATTATATTATACGTTTAAAGCACTTTATAAGGTGTGAGGTGAGAGCTAGTGGACGATAATTCTTGGGCATTGCTCTGTTACCACCTTTAAATAGGGGGCCAATGTTCCCGTTCTTTAAGGAGAGTGGAATTTGTCCTGTGTCAAGTGATTTCCTCCATAGTAAATATTGCGGTTTGGCAATACTCTCTTTACATTTCTTCAGAAACGTGGCACTCCATGTTTAAGGTTCTGTCAGAACTCTAAATTTGCTGTACAACATGTCTTTTAGACTCTTACATAAATTACCCCCCCGAGATGCTCAGCTTCACAAATGTTTGCTACCCGCAATGTCCCGATCTTCCCGGAGGTAACAAGACGTGCTCAATACAGTCGAATGCAAAGAATAAAAAATCAACCAACCCGATTATCCGAACTATCCATGAGTCCTGCCGTTTATCCTCTAAGGCCTAAGCTATGGAATTCTTGGTACGAAAACGTCTGTCTGTATTATTTCTAATTAACTGTATATATTTCTATCCTTAGTATGCGAACTGTCATTGTATTAATAATATTTGTCATATAGACTAATGTGTCTCTTATTTATATGAAAATGAAAATGTTTATTGGCAGACTAAAGACAGAGATATTTGTCAGGTATTTCTAGCATATATTTTTAAAAATTAGACTTTACAAATAGGTTGTGTATAAAAACAAACGTGTTGAGATATTGTATGATATAGTTGAAGGAGTACAAAAAAAACACCTATTTTAGCATCATTGTAAAATACCATATTGCAATGTGTTCATGCCCCTATATTCATACTAATATAGTGACATCTTCTGAGTGTATATCTTTCCTCTAGTTTATATTTCCTGAAATAACCGTTTCAGGTTATCAAAGGTTTTGTTTGAGAGGCAAATTTCAGATCAACTTGGTTAAGTTCCATTATTCATCATACTAAGATTAAAGGGGTTGTCTGAGCGCTTTCATATGGAGATTGTTGGCTTTTATGAATCCACCGGCGGCGAGGGATACAAGCTGTCAAAACGTTTTGGCATACCTGATGCAACCACTGCGTTTACAGTCCAGAAATGGTAGTAGTTTAGTTCTGTGGTATCTCTCCCTCGATCTAATAAGAGTGACAGGGATGTTCGTGTCAATCCTAAATTGACCTTATGTGAACTGCAAACCTCTGAGTGATGCTGAGACCATGGTTCATCAGTCTACCATCAGTTTACCTCTAGATGGTAGACAAGAAAGTTTTTTATGGTCGAGTTGCTAGAAGAAAGTCACTTCTGAAGGTAAAGCACATCAAGGACCGGCTACATTTTGCTTAGGAGCGACTTGATGACACTCAACGAATGTGGGAGAAGGCCATTTGGTCAGACGAAACCAAAATTAAGATGGCTAAATACTGCAAAGAATACCTTGTTCGTATTGAAAGGAGGATGGCTAGATGGACGCAACCAAATACAGTATATCAATATTTTGGAGGATAATCTTATTCCTTCTGCAAGACATCTTGACCTTGGGTGTGGATTTATATTCCAACAGGACAACGACCCAAAGTATACAAGAAAACATTGGCATGATTCAGAAAATAAGGCTATAAACGTTCTTAATGGACAAGTGAAAGTCCAGACTTAAATCCCACCGAGCATCTCTGGCATGAATTAAAAGATTTCGGTCCACAGACCAAATCCTTCGTAGCTTTCCATAAAGAAGAATGGAGAAGGATTTCTCAACGAAGATGCGAAAAGCTTATAGAAACATATAGAGATCGCCTTTTAGGCGTTATTTCGGTTAAAGGGGCCTCTATGAAGTACTAATATAGGGGTATTAATACATTTGCAATACAGGGTATGAATACGTTTGTAATACAGTATTTTACGTTGGTGTTAACTGCTTTTGTAATTTGTGCTTATTCTTTCAGATATACCATACAATATCACACGTTTGTTTTATACGTGTTATTTGTAAAGAACCTCATTTCTAAATTACGCAAGAAATACCTGACAAACCTAGGGGTATAGAGTTTCGCAGGGCATTGTATATAATGCCCACCCTCCCAAAGCCTACTAGGGAGTTTTATCGTTAAAGTTTCATTTCAATGACAAATGTTTATACAAAAGTTGACTCTCAGCGCCCTCTGAAGCGAGGTATGCAAAATGCAAATCCCATTGACAAAATTGTTGGCCAGTGTACTTCTTGTAATTGGGGACAGTTGACGTGGGGTCTGAAATGGCTCCTAATTTTGGCCTCATGTTTTCCAAATAAAATGTAAATAATGTTCAGATAAAAGTTAATCCGGACAATATAACTTCCCACAACATAAATCTTTGGTACGTAGTAAATAGTTGCAGTAAGTTGCAATTTCATTTTGTATGACACCTCATGAATGACATAAGACTCTGTAGTAGGCTTTGATCCTCCGTCTTCGCAAGAAAATCAGAGAGGCAGCAGTTTCAAAGACTGAAGTTCTCCAAATGCTGCAGTTACCATGGAAACGAACACGTACATTTCCAACGAAACTGCTTAATTGAAATTTATTTTAAAAAACCATGCTTACTATTATTATAACCATTCAATGGCTTTTAACTTTTTAACTGTAACTGCCACAGTGTATGCACTGTTTCTTAACTTTATTTCCTTCAAAACGGATATACTAGTTTCCATGGTAAATGGGTGTCATTGTGAACTTAAATCTTTGAAGTTACTACGTCTCTGTTTTTCACGGTCTTTTATGCATGTACGGAGGACATAACTTACACAAGCTGGTGTATATATAAATATTATTTACACACAGTTCTTCTGAACAGTTAATAATCTCATGGACAATGTCATGGAAACAGACGTAGAAATTGCCATACACTTCGATAGTCACAAAATTATGAATCCTTCCTGTGATCATGGGGGGGGGGGGGGCGCTACATGTTGGCAGAAAATTAGTGACGTGGGAAATTGCTAACCAATCCTATACTACCACCTAACGACCCAAATAGGATACGCACGTTTCTTGATAAAACTGCAGGGTCTTACTTATGTGGATGGTGATATGTTCAGTTCAGACGATGCATGTCATTAAGGGTTTCTCTGTGCTGCGTTTAGGTAGGTTGCCAACCGTCCTTTTTTGTAGATTTTTGTCCTTTCTTGAGTTCGGAAAGGACGCCATTTGTCCTTTTCTGATAACAATCTTGTTCCAAACAACAGTTTTATAACAAAACTTTTGTTTAAAAGGAAATAATTATAAAGTCTTAAGTGGAGTAACATTTTATAAATTCATTTCTTCACTTAAATGTTAACGTTCCGTGTAGCGGAAAAGTATAAATTTAAAAATAAATATTGTTACCATAAATTTTGTCAATGCATGACTCAATGGGTCAATATCTGTATATCAATAAAAATATTTACTTTAAGAAAATATGCAATAAAAAAGCATGCAGTATAAATTGTAATAAATTATAAATAAAATTTTACTTCTTTCCCTAACCTTGTAGACAGTACAGTATAGTGGAATTGATGTTCTTGTCCTTTTTTTCAAACTTCATGGAGTTGGCAACCCTACGTTTAGGAGCTTCACTAACAGGCATGGGCGCCGATTGCCGGGGAGACGCAGGGGACATGTCTCCCCGACTTTTTACAAAGGGGGTGACAACCTACCAGTTGTCGTGCCCCCAACTTTCGTGGATGAATTGCTATAAATGCTAACTATTAACGGCACCTAATAAGATGTTATATGTCGTATTATATGCATATGCAAATGTAATAGCAATATTATAAATTATTGTCATGAATACCAGTGTATATTTATCATGGAATTTAGCAGTCAATTTGCATTTTAATAATTGCACGTAGCATTTGTAGTAACAGCTACTCAGAGTATTGTTTGATTCGCTGTTTGAAGGCGAAGTGTTTGTCCCCCCCCCCCCACTATTTTAGAGCAATCGACGCCCCTGCTAACAGGGTGAAGTTTTGACTCTGATACACCAGGCCGTCTGAAACATTCTTCACTTACAACAGACGGTTTACAGACCCAGTCCTACGGAATTTGTTCACAGGCAGACAGGTATTGGCATCTGCTGGACCACGTTTTCTGAATATTTATGCAAATCTCTCCTGCAGCTCTTATAACAATCCGCAGAGATGTAGTGACAACTTAAATCTTCTCGGGACGTGTCAGCATTTTCACTTTCGTTATGTAATGGTTGGATATATCGGGTATGAAATGAAAATATACTATCAGGAATCCACTAAATATCTTACTTATCTAGTATTATTCTCATCATTGTTGGAGGCAAAAGTGTTTACTCATGCAGTACGTGAAACGGGGGGAGTCATCCCTCCACAAGACGCGCTTTCCGCGTTCTATTCCCATTTTGATAAGCTTTTCACCACTGTTATAGTCTTTGCCTCGCATTTAAAGCCGTTATGTGTGGCTCGTAGACGCCTGCCTTTCCATACAAACCTTTCGCATGCAGTTCTGTACGTACAATAGAGACACCGCTCGAAAGACATACGCTTACTGCATTACCTTCTGGGTGGTGAATTTTACGGTACACATCCGATCTCTTTTCATCAAACGTTTCAACCTTCTCTAATAGACAGAGTTTATTTCCACGACAGTTTCGACGCCCACTGGCATCCTCCTCGGGTGGATACAGAAACACGAATGAACCAAAACAAGAGGGAAAAACAGTCCAGGGACCGACCGTTAAGAAATTCGCACCTAGGTTAGATCCCATTCTCCCGACACCGGAAGGACATTTTCATTAAGTACCCTGTAATAAAATGCCCTTCCGGTGTCGGGAAACGGTATTTAACCTAGGTGCGAATTTCTCAATGGTCTCTGGATTGTTTCCTAATCGGCTTTTTTCATTCGTTTTTCGGTTTATAAGTTCGGTACTTGTGGGTTATCTGTCGCCACTTTTTAATATTTTTTTTATTTATTTATTTTTATATTAAGAGAAGAGGATTCTTTATACTGTACGGCATTGACGATTGGTTAGGTTAAGTCGTGCTAGTTTGGTTAAATTCCGTTTTATTTAACCAAACTAGCACGACTTAACCTAACCAATCGTCAATGCCGTACAGTATAAAGAATCCTCCTCTTAATATATAAAAATAACTAAATAAAAAATATTAACATTTTTTTTAACCAAACTAGCACGACTTAACCTAACCAATCGTCAATGCCGTACAGTATAAAGAATCCTCTTCTCTTAATATATAAAAATAAATAAATAAAAAAATATTAAAAAGTGGCGACAGATAACCCACAAGTACCATAAGTTCTGTATAATAAACAACAATGTAATAATAAATTTATAATTTCTGTAATAAATCATTATGCAATATTAAATGTAATAAATTTAATAATAAATGTAATAATTATGTAAAAAAAATAATAGAATCTGTATGTTTAGAACAGGAAGATAGTTTTAAATTTGCGCGAATGTACTTAATGAAAATGCCTTTCCGGTGTCGGGAGAATGGGATCTAACCTAGGTGCGAATTTCTTAACGGTCGGTCCCTGGACTGTTTTTTCCCTCTTGTTTTGGTTCATTCGTGTTTCTGTATCCATCCGAGGAGGATGCCAGTGGGCGTCGAAACTGTCGTTGAAATAAACTCTGTCTATTAGAGTGGGTTTTTATTTTCATATTTTGACCTTCACGTAGAAAAAAGTGAAGTTTTTTGCATTTATTGTTTCAACCTTCACTGCGCGCAGTTTGTCATAATTTCTGGCCTGTCTGGCTTGTGCTCCACACCAAATTGTTCCACATTATTTTACTGTAAATATATTCCAAAGATGACTTGAAGAACTTTAGTCTCTGCAGTCTTACACACAGTCATACCTACAAGATGACATTCAATTATCTTGCCACGTTAAAACACCGTCAGTTCTGATTCACGTACCATACTTACCAATATTGACTGTAACAAGTAGTAGATTAAATTATTATTTAACTACGCCTCTGGAACACTGCTGCCCTCTACAAAACAATTTATATCTGAAAAATTAGTGCATTGGTAGAGAGAAGCTTGTCCCAATGTGTGTGTGTGTCAAAAAATCGCTCTAAATTTTGTTTCTACTTTATTCATTACTTTTATGAAACAAAGGAACCATTTTTATTGAACCGCATTACGTTAGTCAGTTTGTCTTTAAAGTTCAAACTTTGGTTTCAGTAGTCAAATGTACTGTTCGGATTTTGATACATTTAGTTAAATGACTTCGTACAGTAATATGCAAGTAACTTGAATCGATTACTTTCATTATATTTTCCCATATAACTGACCAGTTTCGCGCAAAAAAGAAATATAGAGGTTCTAAAACATATGCAGCCAATAGGTTAGTGATTTAGTGACATTTTTCCGCGAATAGAAATTCAAGTGACAAACAGATAGTTAGTTAATCATCATTCATAGAACAACTATTATTAAATCCAATAATTAAAATAATAAAATATGATACGTAATAAACAATAACTCTACATGCGGTATTATATTTAGTCCGATACGCAGTATTGGAAACACTTTAGAAAGCCTATTCGGTTAGGTTGAGAGTTTGTAAAATAAAGTAGCTCAACACAATACTGTAAAAAACTATAGGCCTATCCAAAAGGGTCACAGACACAGTTTATATGAAAGGCATAAGCTGTAGAGCGCGAGAGCCTATACAGTGTCCGACTTCGAGCACCACCGCACAAACATCTTTGCTTAATTAATTGCATCTTAAAACCACTGAATCACTGTACTTTTGTCCTCCATGCAATTACTCCTTTAATTCACAGCATTCAATATTGTAATTGTGATATTTGTGCATTTCAGTACAAACTATCTAATTGTTCACCACTAAGTAATTATTCCTTTATTTTTGCTAATAAAGTATTATTAGCAATGTATCATTAGCATTGTATCATGCATTGTATCATGTGGGTCTTTTGAAATGAATGGTCAGACAATACCTGTCAAAGACACATGTAAATACTTAGGCCATGTAATTACGAGCTGCGAGATGAACTCGATATTGAGAGGCAACGTAAAAAGCTGTATGTACAGGCAGGGGCGTCGATTACTCTAAAATAGTGTGTGTGTGGGGGGGGGCGGACACTTCGCCTTCAAACAGCGAATCAAACGATACTCTGAGTAGCTGTTGCGTGTAATATATCAATGTCGTAATTTATCATTTACCCGTTTTTTGTATTTTTCTCAGCATGTTGAAAAAAACTCAATTGTATTTAATCATTTTATATCTTTCTTTATTTAAACATTTTGTTTGCAGAAATAAGAAACGCAATACAAAATATTTATAATATTTAACCTTTCATGCAACATAATATCACATATATGTTTAACCGAAATAAATCTTTTATTACCCGTAGACAACAGATAACAAAATATGTTCGTGAAATATAAAACAAATAAACTGCACTTTCATCACACTTTCATATTGAAAATGATACGTAACAAAACCGTTTATTTAACATATTGTTCATGACAATAATTTATAATATTGCTATTACATTTTCCTATACATATAATACGACATATAACGTCTTATTAGGTGCCATTAATAATTAGCATTTATAGCAATTCATCCACGAAAGTCGGGGAGACAACTGGTAGGTTGTCCCCCCTGTTGTAAAAAGTGGGGGAGACATGTCCCCTGCGTCCCCCCCTCCCCGCAATCGACGCCCATGTGTACAGGGTAACATGCTAGTAAGGAAATTTGGTATGTGTTCAGAATCAGTTAAGACTTATCTTTTTAGAACTTACTGTACTGCATTGTACACATCCCATCTGTGGTGGAACTATACAAAAACTGCTATGAATAAACTCTGTTGCTTAGAATAATATTTTTCATATGCTATTGCTATGTAGAGAACCAAAATGGTGCAGTGCCAGTTTTATGTTTACTACGCGTAACCTACCTACCAGCCAAATGTTAATCCGGAAGAATATATATATAATTTCATTACTAGGGTCCAAAACAGCTCTAATGTGTTATTGTACAATGTCCTGTCCTCAGATACTGACTGTGTACTCTCACCTATATGGCAGTCTTGGTTCAGACAACTGTTGGTTTACAATACCTTATTTTTGTAATGTAGCAAAGATTATATATGCATATTAAGTCGTTTTCCGCGATGCGAAGATTTGATGGGGTATTAATTAAGTTGCGTTATAATAAGTGGCTATGTAATAAGTGTTATAAGTGTTACAAGATGTCTCATGTAATAACAATATACATAAAATTGTCAGATAATTAATCAAACAGTATGCCAGTATGCAGTGGCGGTCCTAGCTTACATGACGCCCTGGGCGAACCTCACCTTCAGCGCCCCCCCCCCTGTTCGCCAACACACACACATTCGAATCCCCCCAAAATAAAGGACAGACATAACTCTTTCACAAAATAACTTTTTATTGGACTAATTGTTGGAACTTCAGAACCAAAACAAAGACTCAAATTTCTGAATTTTACAAATCCTTCATCACGTAAATAGAATAACTCACTTAAGAGAATGTAATTATGATACTATGAACAGGAAAAATACAAATTAAATTGCACAACTGCCATAAATAAACTAGAGAATCAAATTTCTAAATTGTACAAATGCTCTATCACATAAATAGAATAAGACACTTAAGAGAGGGTAATTATTATGCTACACTTTGAACAAGAAACAAAATAAATTGCACCACAGCACAACTGCCATCTACAGTAAAGCCTGACTCTTCTTACCTTCCTTGATGCAAAGTCATGAATTAAATCATCATATGAAATCTGCTCAGCAATTGTATGATTTATACTGATGATGGCCAGACCGGTAAGGCGTTCCTGTGACATAGTTGACCTCAGGTAGGATTTGATGAGCTTCAGCTTTGAAAAGCTCCTCTCTGCTTCAGCAACAGTGACTGGAAGAGTAAGACCAATTCTGAGAGCAGTCCACAAATTTGGATATATTTCAGAGAGCTCCCTTTCATGGATAAATGTCAGCAGTTCAAGCAAGGATATGGTCTTTGATGGCAAGTCAGGCAAGTTCTTCAGCTCCTGTGCAAACTCTCTGCCATCCAAGTCAGATTGTCCCTTAAAGTGTAGTGTAGTACTAAGGTTCACACATTGTTCTGTCAGCTACTCAAATGTGAGATTTTGGAAATGTGTCAGCACTCCAAACTTCTCTCCCACAATTTCCAACGTGGAAAATCTTTCCTGAATGGCTGATGTTGCAGCATCAACCACTGCATTGAAAAATGTCACCTCCAGCTTCTTCAAAGCATCAATCAAGGGCTCATCAGATGCTTCATAGGAGAAGTGCCGCTTTGTGGACCTCAGCCGTTTTTGTTTTAACACAGCCTCCACATTCATTTGTTCACAGATATCTGTGGCTGCCATTTGTGCAGCTACAAAACCTGTTGCCCTGTAATTGCGGAGACCTCTCTTTGTTTTTTTTAGGGGATTTACTGCAACATCAACGTGCATGCTAGGAGACTGCATCTGCTTGCTCACATGCTGAATTTGGCACAACAGGTCATGCCACACCACTGAACAAATGGCGAAGCGGTATGACCCAACCTCCTCTGACAGAGATTGAGCCTCGACCTTTATTACAGAGTCTTTGGTGTGGTCCCTCACCTCGATCAGTGCATCTCTCACTGCAGCTGCCTGATATCTCAGGGGCTCCACACTCTTGATCTTGCTTTCCCACCTTGTATCAGACCACATCTTCAATGTGATGTTCACATGTTTTTTCAAAATGGCCCATCGTTGTGTGGAGGCTGAAAACAAGTTGTAAAGCTTCTGCAAGATGCCAAAGTAACTTGTGGCATCAATAGATCCCTTAGCAGCATCGGCCACAAGCAAATTCAGAGAATGAGCCCCACATGGAACAATCAGAGCTCTGGGATTAATTTCTAGGAGCCTGGATTGAACACCCTTGTTTTTTCCCTCATGTTGGCCCCGTTGTCGTATGATTGTCCTCTACAGTCCATGAAAGGAACTTTTAGCTCCTCCAGTCTCTTCAGAATCAGAGATGCCAAATGTTGACCAGTGGACTCCTCTGCCTCCAAAAACCCCATGAAATGTTCCTTTATATGGGGCTTCCCCTCCAGTGACACAACCCGAATCACAACTGACAACTGTTCAGTGTGGCTGATATCTGGAGTGCAATCTAGAATTATTGAAAAAAACTTTGATTGTTTGATGTCGCTCACCATTGCTGAAATGGTCTTGCTGCTCGACAAATCAATGAGTTCGTTTTGTATGTGGTGGCCGAGGTAGCTGGTGTGACTGGAGGTCCCTTTTTGGACACGGTTAATGTGCTCTTGCATTATAGGATCAAATTGTGCCATCAGTTCAACTTCTTTCAGAAAATTGCCATTTGATGGTGAGAACAATTTTTCTGTATGTCCCCTTAGTGCCAAATTCCTAACTGCCAGAGAATGCACAATAGCAGTGAGACGTGTCAGCACCGCTCTCCATCTCAACTTCTCAGCCTCCAGAAGTGCTATCTACTGCTTGTCAATGGTCTCCCCCTTTCTCATCCTCACTGCCAGTTCTTTCCAGATTTTCATAGAATTTAGGTGTTCTGAACTGTTGTCATGTGATGTGAGCAATGAGCTTGCATGCTTCCAGTCCGAGAGTCCCAAACTTGTTAAATTTATTTTCCTCTTGGAAAATAATGTACAACAGAAACAGAAAAGGCTGTTGTTTTTTAAGGAATAGACCAACCAACTTCTGGTTATATTTTCCCCACTAACCAATGACTTCCTGAAGTATTGATGGTGGAAACTTCTTCCGTCACTGTCGTTTCTAGGGAATACAAAGTCAGATGGTACTTGACTTGGTCCCCTGGAAACCAGTTGTGTCCGAATTCTCTCAGTCAGAACTGAAGGCCAGTTAGCAGGGTCGGTGGACAGAGACTCATCCTCAGGAGGCGATTCTGCTCCAGGCCTTTCTAATAGAAAGAACAAGAGCATTACTCATTAGTATACACACCTAAGTTAGATAACACATTATTCACAGCACTTTGTTATGGTGGTGGTGTTATGGAATTATGGTGGTGAAACACCACCATACCCAGTAACCCAGACCCAGTGATAATAACATTATAATTTATAACTGTTTGCAAAATGCTTTGCAGGATGCACACACATACACATACACACACACGCACACACTCACAGACATATGTGCACACAAACTCACCTGAAGAGTCCTGCCGGGAGAAGTAGAAGCAAATGGGTCTTCATCCTCAGGATCAGACTGCATTTGTGGAGACATATGTGAGGCTGAGGAGGTAGATGGCTCCTCAGCCTCAATAATGGCAGAAGTAGACGGCTTTTCATCCTGGCTAGTGGCAGAGGGGTTCCAAAATATTTCAAAAGTGCCCCTGCAAATAGTAAAATAGAACATAACAGACCAATGCATGAATAGGCTAGTACAATTAATTTAACATGTTATTAAGCACAATTTATTAAACTTTTAGAATAGGAAACAAATGAATAATACAACCTCCTTGGTTAATGGCTAATTATATACATAATAGTACACTTCAAATGACTCAGAAAGCTATATCACAAAATAGCAGTGCAATATAGCAGTGAAGAGTAGATGACATAGCTCTATACCTTTATCTTTTGCTCGTTTCTCCTCTTCTTCTTTCCTCTTTTTTCTAAACTGAGCACCTGATAGCTTTGACCTCTTCTTATCCATTTGCGGTTATTTGACAGACCTTAGTGGCTTAGTGTGAAGATTCGTTCTGTAATAAATAATATACATTTCACTATTTAACCAAACCCAGAAAAATAACATTACATATGTTAAAGTATGGGCCTTTATTCCAATAATATTAATCTGGAAGCATTTTGCATTGTTTAGGTCTTTTATGGGAAGGTTTATGGAAAATGCAATAGATGGTTTTTATTAATAAAAATTATTTATTGATCTTTTATTATTTATTTTATTTTATTTTTTATTTTTTATTTATTTCTTTATTTATTTATTCTTATTTTTATTTTTATTTTTTTTGCAGGCGCTCATGCCGCCCCTCCACAAATGCCGCCCTGTGCGGCTGCCCATATTGCCCATATGAGGAACCGCCACTGCCAGTATGCTAGGTTAAGTGGCTATGCTATGTTGGCCTTATTTTTGTATTAAGTTCAGTGTATACGTAAGATTGTACTTGTATGTTAGGTTAAGTGGCTATGGATTGTGAATGATCTGCAATAAAGATGTTTTGTTTTTTGTTTGCTTGTAATTCAAAAAAACCTACGAATCCCATTAATCTTTTATTATTGATATTATTTACAGTATTGGGTCGAAAGACGTGACCCATAAACATTCTTTAATTAACCTAATTACACTTATTATAGGTACAGTATATATATATATATATATATATATATATACGAGGGTACTTCAATAAGTATCCGCACTTTTAATTTTAGTGATAATATTGTATATATAATATATACTCGTAATAACGAGCCAAACTGAGATCTATAAGCTTATTTAGGCTAGCAACAGTATAGGCTTATTTAGGCTACCCGTAGCTGTCGCATATCGTACGCTTTCAATTTGTACTCTGTAAGAACAGAGATCCGAGGTTCATTTTTTGTAGGCAGAAGGTGAAAGGAGCCGAAATTCACACTCGTTTATGTGCTCAGTATGGGAATAATGCGTTACCACGGCGAAATGTGTACGAGTGGATTCAAATGTTCAAGGAAGGTCGGACATGTGTGACAGATGCTCAGTGCTCAGGACGACCGTCAACATCAACCAGTGGTGACAAGCAGGAAGAAGTCAGAGCCATGATTTTCGATGACGGAAAATTAACAATAAAAGAAATTGCATCTTCATTAGACATCAGTCAAGGGTCAGCCTATTCGATAGTTCATGACATTCTTGGCTTTCACAAGGTTTGTGCAAGATGGGTGCCCAAACAGTTGACAGAAGAGCACAAGCGTAATCGTATGGACGTCCGCTTTCGTCTTTTGGCGCGGTATCATAATGAAGGTGAAAACTTTTTGGAGCGCATTATCACTGGAGATAAAACCTGGATCCATCACTATGAACCAGAAAGCAAACGACAGAGCATGCAATGGAAGCATCCAACATCTCCCGTTGCGAGGAAGTTCAAAGCGCAGCCGTCAGCAGGTAAAGTTATGCTAATACTGTTTTGGGATACACGAGGCCCTATCCTTGAACATTATCTAGAGCGTGGAACTACAGTAACAAGTGCATCGTATTCTGACATGCTTCGGAATGAGTTAAAGCAAGCAATTCACACAAAACGGAGAGGGAGATTGTCGGAAGGTGTTATTCTGTTACACGACAATGCGCGCCATCATACCGCTGCACAGACTAGAAAATGTCTTCAAAAACTTAAATTTGAAGTTCTCGACCATCCAGCCTACAGTCCAAACTTGGCACCTTCGGATTTTTACCTGTTTGGACCACTAAAAGACGCTTTGAGAGGTCAGCGATTCCAAGGCGATGATGACCTGAAGGAGGCGGTGCCTGACTGGCTACGCACACAGCCAAAAACATTTTTTTGTGATAGCATTAGGAAGTTTGTAGATCGCTGGACTAAGTGTATTGAGAAACAGGGAGACTATGTTAAGACGTGGTGTTTATAATCTATCAGATGTGAAAATAAAATTGTAAAAATAAAAAGTGCGGATACTTATTGAATTACCCTCGTATATATATATATATATCGAAACCTATGGTAAAATTATTGAATACCCGGTTAGGTTCATTGAATGCCAGGTTACGTCATCTGTAAGCCCTTGACGATTGGTTAGGTTAAGTTGTGATATTTTCGTTAGCTTTAACGAAAATATCACGACTTAACCTAACCAATCGTCAAGGGCCTTCAATTAACCTAACCGGGCATTCAATTAACCTACCCAGACATTCACTTAATCTAATCGGGCATTCAGTTGACCTAACCGGGCATATATATATATATATATATATATATATAATATATTATAATATATAATACTGTACACACACACACACACACACCTTTTAAATACTGTATAGGTAAATTTTTCTTCTTTAAAGTTCGAAGGAAAATCTGTAGGAGTTTATATGCGCGAATAAATAAAACAATAATAATAATAAATAAAAAAAGAGAAATTTCAATCTTCATGAAATAATTATAAAATTAGTTATCATTTAACTCAATACAAAAGATAACAAAAGACTCGTTATTTACCGAAATTCAATTTTTTTTCGTCTACATTCTCACGTCATGAGATACATATTCTACTTGTGCCTTGTAACTCTCTGTTTACCAGTTCTAGCAGTAGTCGTAGTAACACCGCACGCGCGAAATGACGACTACAATGGCTACATCGATGTCCGAAAACTTGTTGAAACTTATCACGAAAAAAAAAATGTTTTCGACCTTCTTAATTGTCTTCGTTTCGGTTTTAACTTTGAGGGTGTGGGCCTATATTACGTACCACAAACCCTATAATCAGTATTCCATTAATAACCGGCATATTAACGTAACAATACTTATTTTGGTTTTATTCGTGACCCTTCTGTGTTTATATTTACGTGAAACTTATAATTATTGGTCTAATTTGGGAGTGCCATGTACAAAACCGTTTCCAGTTGTAGGCCACACCTTAAGACTACTCGGCATATCCATGCATATAATAGAGGTATGATATTAACGCTTTTTTAATTTTAGTTATATATATATATATATGAAAAATTATTTCACGAAAGTGAAGGTCAAGCTTTTCTCTCCACCTTAGACCTACAGTTTAACGTGGAGTCCGAACCACACCCTACCAGCAGCCCAGCATCTTAACCACTAGGCTATCCAGGGTACCCATTTATCTACGAACCACTTTCTTTATTGTGTGAAAGGATGAACAGCTGGGTTTTGCTGCTTGCTGGCCGCCGTCACCGGGTTTCGATTCGGGGCCGATGGATTCGTAGTCAGCGACGCTAACCACTACACTACCGAGGCGCATATAATATAATTATATATATATAATATGATAATAATAACGATTTAATTATATACTAGACCTATATTCACTGGAAAGGGGAGAGAGAGACACCATTATTTACACTTGGAAAATAATGGAGAAACTAGTCCCTACTCTTACTCTGAACCCGTAATTCCCCAAACAACGGTGTCAGTAAAATGGTTAGACTGTGTCATATCCCAATTAAAGATGAGACAGGGAACATCCTTAACCTGAAAAAAAATAGTTTTGTTGCGAGAGGACCAAAACTGTTTAACCAGCCGCCCAGACTAAAAACACGAAGGAGTTGCGGTGGACACCTTCAAAAGAAGATTAGACGCCTGGCTCAGAACAATCCTGATGAACCGGGCGTACCTGGCTATGGAGAGCGCGAGAAACAAACTCACTACTTCACCAGGCCAACTCGATAGGAGGGGCGACAAGCTTGACCTTGCGGAAATGAGGAATCATCGCGCGGAACCTTTGTAAGATAAGGTAAGGTACAGTCCGTATATAAACAAACTTTGGAACTACAAATATTTGTAGGTTTGATCCGTGTACGTAGAGCAAGCCTGAGGTAGGCGCGTAAATTTGGATAGGTAAGACATTATTGGCGAAGTGGAGGGAAGGACGGGTGCAATACTCACCCTTGTCGTATGAATATTTGTAAATGTAATAAATGTAAGGAACTTCTAGTTTTTGTACATTATAATTTATTATTAAGTCTATTTTAAAAGTATTTTATTTTACAATTACTTCATTTTTAGTTTGATATCAGCAATTTTTCTTGGGATTAGCAAGATCCTTTTTTTTTTTTTAGGGGGGGGGAGCAATTTCCTTCCTATGTTTCCCCTTGTGTACGGGTACGCCACTGAATTAAATGTTATTAACTCTAGATACGGATGAGGCGATAGAAGAACCAAGTATCTATCTCCAGTCACTTATGTCTTAGAGTAAAAATCGTAAGCAGAAATCCGGAGAGTTTTGACCACAGCAGATTTCCAGTAAATCCAGTTATCATCATTCGTGCGCACGATTCCTCAGACCCAGACCGAACGTCGTTTAACCTCACTGACCTAGCGGGAAGCGTCGTTACGAGGTGGCCACGACGTATAACCCATCATGACGTATCACTTATAATTATAAAACAATGAAGAGACCCTAGCATTCACCACGACATGGTCAGGATATTTTCATATCTGAAAATTTAAGTTACCCGTGTGAATGTCAAAAATAAAAAAAATCATCAATGTTCAATTAAATTTTGGACAATTTCAATAATTTACTTTCGTAATCACTCAAGAGCTAACTAACGGGAATGGCTAATAAAGAGAGAAGTCTCAAAAGAGCCTAATTTCATTTTATGTGCCCTTCATTTAAATGAGAAACTACAGTAAACTTCCCAGGAAATCTGCCATGGGGACTACACCTAGCATCCCATGCCAGTCCCAAGCCCGGATAAAAGAGGAGGATATAGTCACGACAGGCCCAACAAGTCGGTGACTGAATAAGTATTTAACCTAGCCTAACCTAATCTAACTTAATCTAACCTAATAATAACTTATCGATAGAATGTCAAGTCAATCATATGTCATAAGGCCGGTATTGTTCGAGATACTGAAGAGATACCCTCAAAAACAGGACGGACCTCACGGATGGAGATGTTTGGAGAAGCTATCTCCACTGACAGGCTTCGGCTTAACTGGAGGAGGAAGAAGAATGTTGGAGTGTTTAGCCAACTTAAAATTAATGAAACTTAGAAATTTTATTAAATTCTTGAACTTGAAATTGCTTTATCGACACGACACTTCATCGACGCTTGTAACTCAACCTCGCCTATAACCAGTGCTTTTTTCTAGAAAAAAGGTACCGGTACTCAGATTTGACGGAGTCCTAGAGGGGGTGGGGGGAAATAACGGATTTTTTGAAAAAAAGTGCTGGTACTGCGTACCGCCAGAAAAAAAATCGCTGCCTATAACCAAACTTTGCGAAACTTAACTATGCTAACTTACCTGATTTGACTTTAAGATCATTGCATGGTGATCCAAATAATCAAATCATAATGCCCAGTTAATCTGTAAACGTCAATTTTGAAAAAAATTAAGCTGGGAGGCGCTCTTCCAGGCTCTGGTCGTAGACATAAAAACCTTCAAGTTCTTTCGCTCTATATATATATAATATATATATATATTAACGTAAAGAACGACGCTTGTATAGGAGATATTCCGCGCAAGACGAGAGAGAGAGAACGAAACAAATGAAAAAATGAGGTAACCACCCGGGAATCGAACCCGGGATCTTCCGATTGCCGGTCAGATGCGATAACCATTACACCATGGGCCTCACTCTTCCAAATGCCGTAATTCTTCTACATACTCGCAGAAACCAATGCCCCAAGGGGGCACCTCCCGCATGCCGTAACATTATATACATTTAACTGCAAACACGCAGTATAATTACGTAAAGAACGACGCTTGTATAGGAGATATTCCGCGCAGACGAGAGAGAGAGAACAAAACAAATGGTGTAATGGTTATCGCATCTGACCGGCAATCGGAAGATCCCGGGTGGTTACCTCATTTTTTCATTGTTTCGTTCTCTCTCTCTCGCCTTGCGCGGAAAATCTCCTATACAAGCGTCGTTCTTTACGTTAATTATACTGCGTGTTTGCAGTTAAATTAGGCTGACCATATTTCCTTGAGACAAAACGGGACATTGGGATGGCAAAAAAGGGACGGGGGTTATGTAATATTCTGTATTCATGAAAAAGTAAGTACATAAACATATTGAGCTTACAATTATTCTTCAGTGACAGAACCCATACAAAAACCCATACAAAACGGTACGTATGGTCAGCCTAAGTTAAATGTATATAATGTTACGGCATGCGGGAGGTGCCCCCTTGGGGCATTGGTTTCTGCGAGTATGTAGAAGAATTACGGCATTTGGAAGTGAGGCCCATGGTGTAATGGTTATCGCATCTGACCGGCAATCGGAAGATCCCGGGTTCGATTCCGGGTGGTTACCTCATTTTTCATTTGTTTCGTTCTCTCTCTCTCGTCTTGCGCGGAATATCTCCTATACAAGCGTCGTTCTTTACGTTAATTATACTGCGTGTTTGCAGTTATATATATATATATATATATATATGTTACAGGGAATCTGTGTAACTAGGGATTTCATGAAATCCTTAAAATGTTCAGGGATTTCATGTACTCATAAGGTTAAGTCGTGATATTTTCGTTAAAACTAACGAAAATATCACGACTTAACCTCACATAAAATCCCTGAACATTCTCGGGATTTCGTGAAATCCCTAGTTACACAGATTCCCTGTAACACACACACACACACATATATATATATATATATATATATATATATATATATATATATATACTGTATAACAACTGTGGTAAGCAAATGAAATAATATTATATAATAACGTACGTTATTTTCAGATAATATTCTGATATGCAGTTGCCTATTCATTGCTACTATTAATATGGGTTCGTTCTCAAAGATATGCAACTAGATAAAAGTAGGATTGATTGTGCAACTACTATTTTTCTTTTTGCCACAAGATAGGAACAGAGTTCATCGGGTTTGTAACAAACTATTATCATTTCGTAAATGAAATAAGATTACGACCCTTTCACGGACCCATAAATGAACTCCTGCCGAGATGGCACTAGACATCTTATTGAAGTAAGTCTTCTTATCACATTCAAGCGAGCAATTAATCAACCTTCTATCGAGCGTCTGAATGGGAGAAGAACCGATTGAAACCGCCTTACGACATCTGATTGACTTAACAATTTATTGACAAATTGTTGTTATTATGCTATATTAAGTTAGGTTAGGTTAGGTTGTTAGTGTTTTCGAGTGTCGATGTTTTGGTGCTGTTGACAAAATGGGTATAGAGGTCCGTTTCAAATACAGTCACTTAAATTTAACCTTAGAAAAACTCTGGGCGTTAAAGGGTTAAAACCAAGCATACTTCGCTATCCTGTCTGTCTTCGCGTCTATATGGAGAGTATGAATGGTTCCTTCTCAGAAAAATATTATATATACTAGGGGCACTCAATATATTTTGCCCCACCCTTTTTTTTTAACTAAATAATAGGCCATGGGGCTGAAATGTCTTTTGGGCCGTAAGTTTGAACTTTCTGCGCTTCACATAACCGGATTTTTCCAGTTTGAACCTCTCCTCCTTGTATAAAACCGCTTTTAAACCGATGGTTAACGCAGTTTCGAAAATGGTATCTAACAGTGATGTGTGTCGTAAACAGAGAGCTGTTATCGAGTTTTTAACCGCAGAGAAGGAAACAGTTGGAAATATTCACAAACGTCTACAAAACGTTTACGGAGATGCTGTTGATCGAAGCACAGTTGGACGCTGGTCTAAACGTGCGAGATCATCGGAGAGAGGGAGAGCCAGCCTCGATGATGAGCCACTCAGCGGTCGCCCGGTATCGGCTGTGACATCTCGCACTGTGCAACGTGCTAACAGCATCATTCGATCAAATCGGCGCGTCACATACAAGGCGCTATCATTGGAGCTAGGAATTAGTGAAGGAAGTGTGAATACGATAATTCAGCAACTGGGATACTCAAAAGTGTGTTCACGGTTTGTTCCTCGCCAACTGACTGAAGATCACAAAGCCCAAAGAAAAGGAATTGCTTCCGAGTCGTTGGTTCGATACGAGACAAAAGGGGATGACTTCCTTTCACGAATTGTGACTGGGGATGAGACTTGGGTACACCACTTTGAACCGGAAACAAAACGTCAATCCATGGAGTGGCATCACGCAGACTCCCCACGCGAGAAAAAGTTCAAAATGGCTCCCTCTGCAAGAAAGGTTATGGCCACCATCTTCTGGAACATGAAAGGGGTGATTCTGGTGGACATTATGAAGAAAGGACAAACAATCAACTCAAGAGGCATATATTGCTACCCTCCAGAGACTCCAAAGACGTATAAAGCGAGTTCGACCGGAGAGAAAACTGGAAGACGTCCTTCTTTTGCAGGATAACGCAAGACCACACAACAGTTTGCAAACAAGAGAGGCCATCACAAAAATGCGCTTGACCGTGTTACCTCACCCTCCATAGAGCCCGGATCTGGCACCTTCAGACTTCCATTTGTTTGGGTCAATGAAGGATGCTATTCGTGGAAGAAAGTTTCAGTGACGATGAGGTTGTTGAGGAGGTTAAGAGGTGGCTCCAGCGGAACCCAGCGGACTTTTACCAGCAAGGAATGAAGGCCCTCATTTCGAGGTGGAGGAAAGTCGATGAAAAGGATGGAGACTATGTGGAAAAATAAAAACTTGTAAAAAAGGTATGTAACTACTTGTGTACAAAATTTCTGGAACTTACAAGGAAACTTGGAAAGAAAAAAAAAAAGGTGGGGCAAAATATATTGAGTGGCCCTCGTATATTGAAGAATTAACATTAAAACAGCCTAATTTTTAGACACGATATATTTTCATGAAATACACGATTTGAAAAAAAAAAATAGTTTTTAATGAAAACAACTTTAAAAAAGTTAATGTATTGTAAATCAATGACCATAAACAAAGATTGAGCGTTGTTGTTCTTGTAAAATTGGCGAAGACTTGCGCGAGAAAAAAATATACCCATTTTCTATTAATTTAGTTCATATTTCCAACTAATTACAGTAGTTTTCTCGAGTCGTCAAATCGAAAGATCCGAAAATCGAGGCAAATTACGAATACTGACAACTACATAACGTTTGCTAGTACCTGGTAAAAAAATTCGCCGATTCATTCTCGAATGCTTATAAAGGGTGGTTTCTGTTAAGCCATTAAATAGCGAGGTACCCCCTAATCTAGATTAACCTAACAAACCTACCTAACCCATCAGGACCAACATTTTGTTTCTAGATTTTGTATATAATTTTTAATATTCCGAGGTACCAAAGGTGTAAGCAAAAAAAACCTACTAACATCTAAATTATTAGGTACTCGACCACACTTATGCCCAGTTGCTCAGTGTAGATGAATTTGCAGCTACTGAAACTAGAAAAGTACACATCTGACCCACTTCTAACTAACGTAGTAAAAGCAGTTTCATCGTAGCAACGCATAAATGTGCGTGTGTGTGTATATATATGTGTATATATATATTTTTTTTTATTTATTTATTTTTTTTTTATTAATTTATTTATTAGTGTGTGTGTGTGTGTGTGTGTGTGTGTGTAAGGGGGGAGGGCGCACTTCATGAGCTTTTTGCTTGGCAGTGTTGCTGCCCTGAAATGGGCGTAAAGACGAAATGGTGCTCTATTTGAAAAGATATTTAACTCTCCATACTTCCACTTAAACTACGAATGCATCGATGAGTAATATGTATATATACAGGGTGTCCCATAAGTCCGACATCATAGGAAAAATAATAAAAAAAAGGCAAAACAAAAGCTTTTATTTACAGAACGTGCTCAATATGTCCACCATTGTTTTCAATACACAAATTCAGACGTGATACCCAGTCAGCAAGCACACGGTGAATGATGTCAGGAGTAATGGTGTTACATGCCCCAATAATTAATGCGCTGCCGCAAATGTTCAACACTCCTAATTTTCTCTGCGTATACCAGCGCTTTCAAGTGGCCCCAGAGATAAAAATCTAGTGGCGTGAGATCCGGGATTCTAGCTGGCCATTCCACAGGCCCTCGACGTCCTATCCAATGACCAGGGAATTGTTGGTACAGGTATGCCCTTACTTGGGTGCTGTAATGTGCAGGAGCGCCGTCTTGCTGGAACCATGTCGGGAAATTTCCTTCTTCGTTCAAGACACTGGGAAATGCTTCTTCCTTGAGCGTACGTAGGTAGGTGCCTCCAGCGATCCTTCCAAATGCCACACCATACCATCACCCGAGATGCACCTTGTTCCTTTGAAGAGGTATACCAGTGAGGTTGTTTTGAGACCAGTAGCGGGTGTCCTGTCGATTTACCTCACCATTTCCATAAAAAACAGCCTCGTCACTGAACAGAATGGTGGACGGGAAATTGGCATCCCAAGCATAAATTATGGTTTGTAGAAATAGAAAAATATGAATTTCTCCTATGATGCCGGACGTATGGGACACCCTGTGTGTGTGTGTG
This sequence comes from Bathynomus jamesi, assembly GCA_023014485.1. Taxonomy (NCBI): domain Eukaryota; kingdom Metazoa; phylum Arthropoda; class Malacostraca; order Isopoda; family Cirolanidae; genus Bathynomus; species Bathynomus jamesi. The sequence goes on along the minus strand of JAJOZX010005385.1, from coordinate 26,889 downwards.
TGTGTGTGTGTGTGTGTGTGTATATATATATATATATATATAATATATATATATATATAATTATAATATTATATTATATATTTTATATATATATATATAATGCGCATAAGTGATGTAATGGTTAACATCACTAAGAATCTAATCCACTGTCTCCGGGTTCGATTCTCGGCTCACTCAGTTCTTCATCTTTCCATACAAAAAAAACTGGTTGGCAGATAAATGAGTACCCTGGGTAGCTAGTGGTTAAGACGCTGGGCTGCTGATCGGAAGGCCTTGAAATAGAGTTCGGGCGAGGATTTTGTAATTTCTGACTTTTCTGGTGGGTCGTGGTTCAGATTCCACGTTAAGCTGTAGGTCTAAGGTGGGACAACACGCGTGACCTTCGTCAGAATAGTTTTTTAAACTAAGATTTAAAAGTCCGCCTTTTCCTCAGGAGTGTAACTCGCTTCCATATTAGTCATTGCGTGTTATTCTACCTGCAACAAAAAAAGGTCCTAAAACACGACATCATTTTCAACATTTGTTTTAATTCTACTGTATTACTTTCGTTAATTTAATTTAAAATTAATTTTCCTATGAGACCGGACTTATGGGACACCCTATATACAGGGTGTCCCAGAAGTTTGTTCTCGTAGGAAAAATAGACATTATTTTTTTAAAGTGAAACAAACACATTTCTAATGTCAATTTTACATATTCCAGGAAAGAAAATACCCTGATGGCTCAGTATACCAATCAAGAGGTGGAACTGATATTGCTACACGTTTCCAGAAAAAGCCAGAGGGAGGCATGTTCGTGAAATAACTGACACGTTTCCCTCTGGCTTTTTCTGGAAACCTGTAGCAACACCAGTTCCACCTTCTCTTGATTATTATACTGAGCCATCAGGGTATTTTTTTTCCTGGCATACGTAAAACTGACATTAGAAATGCGTTTGTTTCACTTTAAAAATATAATGTCTATTTTCCCTGAGTCCAGACTTCTGGGACACCCTGTGTATTGTAGTAATGCTTAGTTAAGATTATAAAATTCTGTTTAATTAAATAAGATAATGTTTAATATAAATTTACTAAAAATTGTGATGTTTTAAATTGTTTAAAATGGGTAGGGTTGGTAATCCTAAATAGGCCCGGAGAGTGGGCTACCCTATAACGGTTTTTGAGTCTTGAGGCAGACGCGATACGCGTTGGATTTAGAACCATGTGATCTTAAAGTCAAATTGTTTTGTGTTCCTCTCCGACCGAAATATATTTAGTAATATTTCATACTCGCATATCCCCTAATTAACTAAACCACTTTCGAAATTAATAAAACGTAATAAGTGTTAATAAGAGTATTAATTACCTTCCCCCCCTTCGTTTTGTAACGGTCTTTTAGAGTCAGAACTCGGCGTCGCTACCGGAAACTATTATATATACGATACGGCAAAAGAGTGTAAGAAACAGTAAATGAAATAAAGAGCAATAGAGATATAGTAAAGTAGGAAGAAGCGTAAGTAAATAATGAAGAAAAAGATAAATAAAAGCGTTCACTACATTCTGGTGGCTAGCGGTGATCTTACATCATATTTTGTGAGGCTTACCCACGTGTTAGTATTTCCATTAAAATTCTTAAAACCCGGTATAATAACAAATAGCGTTAATGAATATTTTATTTCGATTATTAAAATATCTAAATGCAAATTTTACCCCGTTTGCAGGCAAATTTTGCCTTAAAATTTCATTGTAAATAAAATTTAAAAATGGCGCTTCGCGCGTCTGATAGCGTCCCTGACTCGCGCCTAAGAATTCAATTTGTTTCGTCCAGTTCCGTTGCTTTTCGTTTGTCCGACTCAGTATTGCGAGTCATTATTACGTTAAATTTTGTTCATTTCGGTTGGAGAGGGTATAGTTTGAAAATTATCGTGCTGCCTGAAGACTCAAATTTTTTTTCATCTCTACCCTTTCAGCTTACCTCTGTTGTTTACTTGTTTGTTTAAAACTTTTGGAATTAGTAGTAATTGTAATATAATAATAACGATATATAGAAAAATTGTACGTAAGTAATTGTTAAATACAGTATGATACACAATTTATATGGTCTTTTCAAAGTGTTTCAGCGAAAATTTGTATCGCATTTCTGGGTATATATACATATATAGTACAACCATTTCATGAACATGAGAAATTTTCTGGGTTTCATTAGCAGATTTTTGATTATATTTCGATTGCCTGTATATAATAATAGGATTATTTTGTAAATATAGGTTTACGGGCTTTTTGCTTTGCTCGCTTCGCGCTAAAATAGGATTACGTTACAGTTAAGGGACAAATCGAAAAATAAATCTTAAAGATATTAAAAATTGTCAGATTGGGCCGTATAGGATTGTGTTAAATTTCAAAAATAAGCTACATTGGTTTAATGGAACTAGCGAAATTGTGTTGTGAAATTTTCTATAAAAGTTGTTTTGGATATTTTTTTATACTCATTAATTATATACAATTTGGTAGGTAAGCTGGTTATCTATTTTTTTTTCCTGTTTCTTTCGTTTATCACGACAATTCCGACATATTTGGTAAAAAGGCTATTGTATCGTACGTAAGAAGAATTTCTTGTAGGCCTATCGTAAAATATTGTTCGGAGATTAACCGTTATTACGGTATGTCTATTGAGTAGTAAATTTTTAGTTATTTAACAAAATTTTCATTGGTTTAACATAAATAAGCATAGGATTTTTTTCTTAATAAGCACAAATGTTACTAAATTCTTAAATTGTCTTTCCGCGCATAACATTGAATTTATTAAATATAGGCCTAAAAGCGGCAGAAAATTTTATTTTTATTTTGGCGGCCAATGTGAGTTACGGTACACATTTTACTAAATCTCGAATATTATAATTTTTTTTAATTACAGAAATTTGTGTAGAAAATTTTCTTTACGTTTTATAATTCATTCAATAATCAATTTATTTGTACAGATAGGCCGATTTTTATTTTTCTTTCCAGTTCAATGACAATGGTAAAATTTTTAGTTCAAATTTAGATTGTATTCTAAAAAGGATGTTTTAATTTGGAATTAGAAATGAAAAATGTCCTTTTTTTTTAGTTCGAGCGTTTGCATGGAAAATATTACGAAATTATGTTAGGATATAATGCAGTTTCATTCGGTAGGGATATTTGTATAGAGGTTCGCTTACAAACAAAGCGACCGCTCTTAATTAAATGTTTTAGTTTTGTTTACAGTGGATTGCGTGTAATTTTTTAGTACATATGATCTATTCTTATTTAGTATAACGATAAAAATTTGTATTTTCACTTGGAAACGATAAATTGCTGAGATTTCTGTGATTTGAAAACCATACTGAGGTTTCTGTTGAAGGAGAGAGTTGTATCTCAGATGTAATTTGCGAATTGCAAGTTCAATTCTTATGAAATTTGACGTTTCAAGTTGGAATTACTGTATTAAAATAATTTTTGGTAGTAATATTTAAATTTTTTTTACTTTTTAATAACTGTTTAGAAAATTATTATTGTTTAAACCTTCAGTCGGAGTTAACTAGTGCATTTGAAACATTGACTCAAGTGTACACTCGGAAATGGAGCCTCATAGATAGCCAGTAACGTTTTTGTGGCGTCTGTGTGCTCCTCCTCAAAGCAAAGGGTTCATGATTGTCAGAGAATGGATGACATGAAGTTTCTGGGGTTCATTTTTGTCTTTTGTATTTAGAGGTATTGAGGTGATTTCTGACGATAGTTTGAACAATAATATTCTTAAATTATACTAACAGTTACTATGTATGGGCGCTTTTATATTTATACTGTACAATTTTGTTCGTTTTATGACTTTTTTTTATCTTCGAAACTGCCATAAGTGACCTTATGGTGGCTAGATTGATTAAATTTTTGCGAAATTTTTATTATTTTTTTTCCGTGAATTTGGCCAGAGCAAATGTGTAGTTAGTTTTCGAAGTGAATTGTCGAAAGAATTTGATAAATTAAATATGAAATGATAAGCAGTACAGAAACACGTTTAGAATAAACTTTTTTTTCAAAATTGCAAGACTCAGTTTGGGGTCAACCAAGTTGAATCCGAGTTCCATCAAGTGAGTTTAGTCGACCGGATAGGTGATCGATCACCAATGAGAGAGAGAGAAGAGAAACCAGAATGCGCATGGACTTGGCGCAGGATGGTTTCGGAAGAGAAGAGAGGAACCGAATGCGCAGGGACTTGGCGCAGGACAGTTCCGGAAGAGAAGAGAAATTTACGTGTGCAGGGACTTGGTACACGAAAGTTTCGATCGAAGATGGTCTACTGGTATTTTTCGGGCAGTAGCTGGTCACGTTGCTCGAATGCTTCGCTAAATATGTGTCAACAAAGCGCGCGGTAGACAAGCCACGAGCTTGAACGGGCGCCTACGACTGTACTGTCCATACAGACATACAGTAGGTTCGTTGGGAAACGGCCTACGGCGGAGTCATCGTTTGATTGTTGCCAGTGGAAGAGTCTTTCAGCTGGACGTAGGAAGAGCAGCGTTCACCGACAAAAGTGGAGATGAGACAAGGCGAGTTTCTTCATCGACTTCTAGAATTGCAAATTCCGTCCAATTCCAGCGCGTGGTCCCGCTTTCAGATATCTCCCCCACTGATCCTTTTAGAATTGGACGTCTCTTGTTTTTTTTTTCGCCATTGGAGAGAGAGCGGAACCATTATAGCGTGCTGCCCTGTTGCATATTGATTGATGCAATCCCTTGCATTCTAGCGAAGTGAGCAGGAGAGCTGCGATTGAAAATTGAAATCCGTTGTCAGCGTGCGGAGTGTCATCTAAACAACGTCCAGCAAATAAATGTACTGATTATTATCTAATGAAATTATAAGTGAAAAGGGTCCGATTATTGCCCATAATTGTTGTGTTTTTCGTGAAATAGTATGTGCGCTCTTGGTCAGTATTTTATGTAAACTTTTTCTTATTTTTTTCTATGTTGCCCTGATAGTAACTGTATAACTATACAAATAATTGTTTCGAATGTAAAGCGATCGTTGATGAGAAATCGCGGGAATAGATTGTGAACTTGGGATTTGTGTAGCCACTGTAAGAAAATTTTGTTATTTTTTTTGGCATGTATAGATTAGTTACAGGTTGTAATTTAATTATTAGAGTGAAATGTTATTTTATGCAAATGTGAAAATTATAAAGTTTCCGGTTTTATAATATGATACAATATATGTATGGGAATTGTCATTCTATTATTTCTTGTCTATTTCTAAACTTTGAATAAGTGTTAAAAAAAAAAAAAAAAAAAAAAAAAAAAAATTGCAAAATATATAAGTTTGTTGAATAAATTTATTGACATTGTTAAACGATATTAATAAGTTTTCCTAATGGAAAAACTTATTTTCAAGGGGGTGATGCGAGTGTAGTAATGCTTAGTTAAGATATAAATTTGTTTAATTAAATAAGATAATGTTTAATATAAATTTACTAAAAATTGTGATGAAATTGTTTAAAATGGGTAGGGTTGGTAATCCTAATAGGCCCGGAGAGTGGACTACCCTATAACGGTTTTTCAGTCTTGAGGTAGACGCGATACGCGTAATTAGAGCCATGTGATCTTAAATAAATTGTTTTGCGCCCTCTCCGACCGAAATATATTTAGTAATATTTCATACTCGCATATCCCTAATTAACTAAACCATTTCGAAATTAATAAAACGTAACAAGTGTTAATAAGAGTATTAATTACCCCCCCCCCTTCGTTTTGTAACGGTCTTTTAGAGTCAGAACTCGGCGTCGCTACCGGAAACTATATAAAGAGCAATAGAGATATAGTAAAGTAGGAAGAAGCGTAAGTAAATAATGAAGATAAAAAGATATAATAAACCGTTCACTACAGTATAACATATATATTGTATACTGTATATTAAACATCAGCGTTTGGTTACTGCTATAGGAGCAAGATAAGATCTAGTGTAGCAAATTAAGCATTCTGAAATGACTCGTATTTGTTACTCTTGATCTTGTAGAAAAACAAATGAAATCACAAGTTTACCTTGGGCGAAGGTTTAAATAAGTATTTAAACCAAATGATTATAAATAATTGCTCAACATATCAAATCTTAATATCAACATGCATAATAAACATAATTAACCGGCCTTAGTCTATTAAAAATATCAACGACGACTCCGAGTTCAAATGATAAATATTTTACTTTCAGCTTTGCCAAAAATAATAATGATAATTTTATCAGTATAAACCCCAAAAACAGAAGGACAAGCCTAGCGTTGAAATCCCGATTAATATAATGGCATACTAACAAAAATCTAGGATTAATGTCCACTAATATTGTTTATTAATTTCTCGTGTGTAATCTAGTATTAAAAACACATTTCTTGGGATTGTTCAGTTCTTATATCTCGTGTATAATATTGGTTTCTTTATATGGTATTGGTGTAATACCTTCAATGGTGATCTTGCATTTGTCATGACAGTAGTGATAATTTAAGATTAATACATACTTTATTAATAATACTTACTTATTAATTAATAATAAATAAATAAATAACAACTAGCTGTTTATTTCTAATAAGAGCCCAGTAAAGCCTAAAGCTTAAGGGCCAAATTAAATAAAATAAATAGTCCACCTTCACAATTATTCATGTCATTGTAAATTAGTGGTGCACAAACTTTTTTGATGTGAGGGCCAAGCGAAGAAAATAACTAAATGTATTAGCCTACTTACTTTCCATCTAAGTCATAAATTGGGTCACTTTTATATTCTAACTTTTTCATTGAATTGAAAAGACCCGTGACTCCACTGAAAAGACCCGTGAGGGACACATTTGGCCCGCGGGCCAGGGTTTGTGCATCACTGTTGTAAATGGTAAAACGAATGTATTTATTTTATTATTAATAACAGTTATTCAATTCCAAAGGTACGTCCTATTAGGTGTACAGAATTTTCGTGTGACTAAGTTGAGCTGTTTGTTAACATAAAAAGTTAAACATCTGATTTGCATTCTTCTGGTACGAGGTAAAGGTCAGTGTGGAGAGTGCAGCGTATGAAGCATATCAACTGGCCAAAAGATAATAATCAAAGTTCATGTTTACGCTATTTACCTTAACGTCACTTTCACGAGATAAACTGGGTACATATTAAGTGCTTATTCATTTTGTATTGCGTGTGAACAAACTTGAAACTCAAGATGCTTGAATTGCGAAATATTCTGTGGTAAATTTAGTTCAAAGTAACCAGCCTCATCGTGATAACTCAAAGTAGAATGATACTTTGTAAATTAAGAGGTAGCATGGATCATCAAATACCATTTTTAGTTTCGGAGCACGGGTAAATGTTAATCGTAAAATTTTCTCACTGGAGCTATTTATTATTATATTCTCTTTAATTTAATATATTCTTCTCAGCCCAAAGAAAATACCTATTATTTTTATTAATATTATTATTTACAGATAAAGTACTCAACTGTGAGTGATGTATACATTTATCATAAATTACGAGTCAAAATTCTCATCGACAATGCATGAAAAGAATCACGAGAGATAAGAATCTTAGTGATAATTCTCGTGAAAACAGCCTTTGTCTGCTGATTATATTTGCTGTACTATACGTAATTTACTAAACCTTTTAAAAGAAATGTTTCAAAAGTTATAAACATTTTTTCTCAAGCTGAACCCGACTAGTCCCATCACAATACCATTTAGCCTAAAGCCTACCCAAGTTTAGTCGGGCCACGCTTGGACAAAATTTTATACTCTTTTGTGAAATTGAGTAAAATCCAGTGACACAATAAAAAAAAAAAAAAAATCCAAAATTTTTAGCTTCACCAAAGCCAGCGAGACGAAATTTGTGAAGCTGCCCTCAAAACCCAAGTAGCTCTTAAAGTTCAGAGAAAGTGTAAGGTTTCACTGGCTTTAAATTTTCTCTTGAAAATTTTTTGTATGAAATTATTTACGCGTTATGATACGAGTGGGGACCGACAAGATATAGGTAGGCTTTGATTAACCAATTATGAGGCAACTAATTATTAAATTTAAATAGAGTAATAAATTAGCTTAGCCCTATCAAGTGTTTAGAATATTCTAGAAAACAAACATTAAAATTGACACTTAAAAACAAGATGATCGTGACATGTATACAGTGGCACTCGTAAGTATTCGTACAGAGAAATATTTCAATTATATTCGTCCTTATCTTTCGTACCATGCGTACGATAGTTATGAGAAGTTTATAGTTAGTTTGGAAAAACAACACATAAAAAAATAGTTTAACTACAACATATAATGTAAAACACCAAAAAGAATATGAAGAAAATAAAAAAAATGTTAAAATGCAAAAGTTTCCATACGTTTATTTACAAAATTATTTAATACTTTGTGTGTCCCCACCTTTAGTCGTCAAGAATTTTAAATTTTTAACAGTAGTTGGCTGATTATTTATTGATTAGAGACTGTTGGCAATTTTGAATACTAGAATTTTCTCTGCGAATCTTCATGGAAGACGGACGACTGAACAAGCCATTAGTAAGCAGTGGGTCGTCATGGTAAAAGGTGTCTACGGATCTTAAGAGATCTTGCTGCGCACGAGTCTGGAAAGAGTTATAGGAAGAGAGGAGAACTTCGAATTCCACTTACGACGGTTGCTGCATTAATCAAAGCTTACCTATATCTTGTCGGTCCCCATTCGCATCATAACGCGTAAATAATTTCATACAAAAGATTTTCAAGAGAAAATTGTAATCAAAACTCTACTAAGGTGTGGACGACCGTGCAAGATTTCAGAACGTACACCTAGTCCTAGACGGATTGAAAAAATTGCTGCCACGAATCCACGAAGAAAATCTCTGCTGCGAAAAGCGTACAAAGAAGCTCGTTTAAAGTATACCAAAGATCATTAAAATGATGGATTTGCTTTCTGAAAGTTCTCTGGACAGACTAGACCAAAATTTAATTATTCGACAACAACGAACAACGGTAGGTTTGGCGAAAATCAAATACTGCATTCAAGAAAAAAAACATCCTTTCTACGGTTAAATATGGTGTTGGTAGTTTGCTTCTTTGGAGATGCTTTAGTGCTTCTGGTCCAGGAAAGCTTGTCGTCATCAATGGAATTTTGAATTTGAAGAAATATCAGGAAATTTTGGAAGAAAATATATTGCCTTCAGTTCGGGAGTTGCGAATGGGTCGCAATTGGATACTGCAACGAGATAATGATCCAAAACATAAAAGTAAGAGCACCATGAAATGGCTTCAACAAAAGAATTTCAAGCTTCTCGAGTGGTCTAGTCAAAGCCCAGATCTCAACTGAATCGAGAATTTAATCTTTGATTTGAAAAAAAGTTGTCCGCAAGAGAAACCCTTCGAATCTGAATGAATTGCAACAATTTTCTTTAGAAGAATGGGCTAAAATTTCTAGAGAGATGTCGAAACTTCGTAGAAAAATACCCAAAAAACGAACCATTGAAGTCATTTAAGCGAAAGGTGGACACACAACGTAGTAAATAATTTTTTAAGTAAATGCACGAAAACTTTGGCATTTAAACATTTTTTCTACTTTCCTCAAATCAGGAGCAGATTGGGACCTCAAAACGGCCCGGAAAATTTTTCTAGGAGCAGCCCATGCAACCCATTCAATTATCATCATAATTATAACAGGCTAATTTCACAATATTCAATTTTCTAATATATTTGATGAATTATTATTGGGACTGAAATAGGAATAAAAAAGCAGCTTATAATATAAGTTCCATTTAATAATTTTCAGATAATAATGATATTTAAGTCGTCTAAGCAAGGGCGCAGAGTAAAATAGCATCCGACAGATATCATGTGCCATTTCTACTTCTTAAAAACCAGCAGCAGCATTTCAGGAAATGTAAACTACTGCTATAATCTTGGTTGGTAAAACTGGTTTTGATTTCGCCCGAATTGTTCATTCTGACGAAGGTTAAGCTTGTCACCCCACCTTAGACCTACGGTTTAACGTGGAATACGAACCATGACCCACCAGCAGCCCAGCATCTTAACCACTAGGCTACCCAGGATACCATTTATCTATCAATAAATTTTTTTTTACTGTGTGGAAAGATGAACAACTGGGTTTTGCTGCGCACCGCCTGCCGTCACCGGGTCTCGATCCCGAGGCCGATGGATTCGTAGTCAGCGACGCTAACCACTACACCACCGAGGCGCATTTGAATTCCTTAGTAAATATAACTAATAAAAACACTGTGATCCAAGTTTTTTCTATGGGCTAGTCTGCAGAAAAAAGTCTAAAATTTGGGGTTTTCTATAGATAAATCAGTAGACCCGTAAAAGTAGCTGTAATGGGTGACCAGCTGATATAAAAGTATATTTACCAATCTCTCGTTGTTTGTTTATCTGCACTACGCACGCGTATTGCATTAAATTCTAAGAAAAAACTATGACCTGCATTTTTAAGGTTTTGTGCGAGTTTCGTTTTTCATCTTTTCCAGTTTTACGATGACCTCTACTACAAGCACAATGGAAAAGATTTTTGCGGATTCTACGAGTTCTTGAAACCAGGATTGGTTGTGGGCGACCTCGAACTCATAAAGAATATTACTCTAAAAAATTTCGACCATTTTGCCAACAGAAGAGTATTTTCCTTGGCAAAGGTAATTAGTAAGAAAATATCTATTTGACAACAAATAGTACCTTCCTTCAAAAATAGTTCATTACGGAACTTTGATGCTCGCAAGCGTGTTAATATTTATGTGAAAATGAAAGTAAAATTAATTTAAAGATTGAATTTTTACTTACGTCAACTTTAACGGACATAATTTATCTTAAAGCAACGATCCGAAGTTACATCTGTAAAATAATTTATTCCCGAGTTTGTTTCTGCGAGTTTCTATCCTGTTCAACTAATATTTTTATGAACAAAAGTATTTTTTTTTAAGTAACAACAAGCAGAGCCTTCGGCTCCCTGCCCTACGGGCGGGGCTTGTGCTTCGCAAACTCGCCTAATAGTCCAGTCAATCTGTGATTGGACCTGGAAGTAATTGTAACAGAAATGGTTTTAACTGTTTTCGCACCCTTACCTCAACATAAATAATATATTAAAAACTTACCACAAACGGGCCAGGCCAATTTCCGTAAATCCAAGATGGCCGCCGCTACCATCGGTAACAATAAAGTGGCACCAAATTTTTACTATTCAATCAATTTCTTATTGTAATATATCATTCTGTAGGTTTTAATGGTCAACGAAACCATTAAAATGGATTAGAATAGTGTCTGATGCTTAGTTTGTCAATTATGGCGGCCATCATGAATTTTCAAGATGGCCGACGTGTGAAAAACCTGCATTTACTTATATCTTCGTTTCTAATATATGTAGGTTCACAATTTTTGTGTCTAAACATACATTTTCAGGGTCAGGGAATATAATTATAGCGCTTAGGATATTGTCAGGTGGGCGGTAGGCCCACCATGGCGGCCATCTTGGATTTTCAGGATGGCCGCTATGCGAAATCATATATGATCCGAGTTTCTTAATACGCCTGAATCCTAAACTTGGCGCTTAAAAATGCAATTACTTCCAGGTCCAATCAGTTTCTAAAACAAAATTAACACTGTAATTTTGCAATAAAATTAATTAATTCTATTATTTTGTTTCAGGTCAAAATGGATTCTGAACGTTTCGAAACCTGTGCAATATGTAAAGAAGTCATAGATGACCGTGATTCTTATGTGACACTAACAGAAAAAGGTGCCTTGGGTGTTTGCAATGCTAGCAGAGAAAGAGACGATGACATCTTTGTCACAGCTGGAGACAAACTACACAGATCATGTAGAGATCCATATATTAATAAGAAGAACATTGCATCTTACAATAAAAAGAAAGCATCCACATCTTCTGATGCCACTGCATTTAAACTTAGTTTAAGATCTGATCACGACTTTAATTACAAATTGGATTGTTTGTTCTGCAAAAATCGCATCACCGAAAGAGATAAACGGGACAATAAAGCTTTTCAAGTGATGTGCAAGAATCGTGAGTTTGATATCAGTATTCTAAAAGTTTGCGAACAGCGCAAGGATGGCTGGGCAGTTGATGTAAAAGGGCGTATAGCTTTTGTAAATGATTTACATTCAGAAGATGCGGTGTATCATCAAGCATGTAGTACTAACTTTCGTATTGGAAAAGGTATTCCAAAACTATACGATAGTAACACACAAACGAGTCAAAGTTTAAAAAGGGGTCGGCCTTATGATGAATCTCAAGAGTCTGCCTTTGCTTTTGTGGCGAATTATTTGCGAGAAAATGATGATGAACAAACCACAATCAATGATCTTTTGTCAATAATGCAGGATCATCTGAAAGATTCATCAAGTCATGCATATACTTCCAAATGGCTGAAAAGTCGTTTGATGGAGCATTTTAAAGATGAAATTGTTGTCACGGAGATTAATGGGAAACATAATGTTGTCACATTCAGATCAAAAACCAAGAATATTCTCTATGATTTCTATAAAAGCAAGAAATCAGATGACGTAGAAACTGAAAAAAATCGCATTATTGAAACTGCGGCAAAGCTGCTAAAAAGTGAAATTAAAGAATGCGATAGTTCTTCAACAATGTATCCATCCACCCAAGACATAGAATCTCGTGCCCGTTGCAAAGAATTTCTTCCCAAATCTTTACGATTACTGCTTGAAAAGATGTTTGTTGCCAAAAGCAGTGACCTACGAATTGCCTCTATTGGGCAGGCAATAATGCAAGCAGTCAGACCAAAAGCAATAATTGCCCCACTTCAGATTGGCTTGGGAGTGCAAATGCATAGACAATTTGGATCAAGGTTTTTGATTGACTCTTTACACAGTCACGGATTTTGCTCTTCCTACTCAGAGGTTCAGAAGTTTGAAAGAAGTGCGGCGTATCATCAGGGGACAGAAATTGAAGGAATTGACAATGAATCTTTCATACATGTTGGTGACAATGTTGATCACAATATTAGAACAATCGATGGTCTAAATACATTCCACGGTATGGGTATAATTGTTACAGTTACTCCCAAGGTAGCTTCCACGAAATTAGTGCCAAGAATAGATGTCACATCAAAGGAGATCGTGGACATTTGCAGCATCGAAACTCACATATTTCGCTCGCGCAGAAAATCTTCTTGCGCCTTAACATACAAAGATTTGCATCAATTTCAATTTCATGCCGATGATCCAACAAGTTGCTTCAACATTTTATGGAATTGTGCCTGGATGCTGAAACCTCAACGACCACTGTGGAATGGCTTTATGCAAATGGTGCATAAAGGAGAGCACCCTGGACAGGCTTCCGTTATATTCATGCCGATGATCGATATGCAATCCAGCGACGAATCGTGCATTTTGTCAACCATGCATTTTGTGTCTGAGCAAGCAAAGCGCTACAACATGTCACCGGTACTAACATTTGATCAGCCACTGTACTGGAAGGGAACTGAAATCCAAGAAAGTGTGGATGATGCAAGCCCTTTGAAAGAAATAGTGTTGCGACTTGGTGGGCTCCACACTGCCATGAGTTTCCTTGGATCTATTGGGCATCTCATGACTTCTTCCGGACTGCAGACAATGTTAGAAACTGTCTATGCTGAAAACACGGTGCCCCACATGCTAAGTGGGAAAGCAATATCTCGAGCCGTTCGTGGTCATCTACTAGTTGTAGGTGCCCTTCATGCAATAATGATGTCAGAAATATACGAGTGCCCTATTAAGTTAGACAATGATGAAGAATACACTCAGTCAGATGTTTTCAATTTTGCTGATAACTTCGATTTAATACAGATCTCAGATTTACTTGATAAATCAATCTCAGGAGAAATAAGTTCGGAAGATGTAGAAAAGGAGGAGGTCTTCAAAAAGATGATTGAGAAACTGGAGAACTACAAACATAGCTTAGATTCCTCGAGAATTGCAAAACTGTGGTTCCAATACATAGAAATGGTCGAAATACTATGCACATTCATAAAAGCCGAAAGAACAGGAAACTTCCTTCTTCATTTACTGGCAGAGTATAGCATGCTACCATTTTTCGCAGCGTCTGGACATTTTGCGTATGCTAAGTCAACACGCATCTATCTTCAAAAAATGTTAAATCTAAAAGAGAGACATCCAAATGTTTACGCAAAGTTTAGAGAAGGCTATCATGTTGTTCGCAGAAGTAATAGATTTTGGGCTGGACTCTCAACAGATCTGGTTATAGAACAAGTTCTTATGAGGAGTTTGAAAACAACAGGTGGACTAACTCACGGACGAGGAATGACTGAGGTACAAAGATCAGTTTGGCTACTGTCGACACCAGCCTGTGCAGAAATAAACCGTGCGATGCAGGAAGTTACAGATGTAACGTATGAAGGTAGTGAGCAGCATAAAGAAACAAGACAGGCACGACTTGAAAGAGATTTCAAAGATTCATTGAAAATCTTGGCGTACGCTGTGGCAAGAAACCCCTTCGACAACCGAAAGGAACTCATGAGCATTGACACAGGAGAAATTGCTATTTCAACTGTCAATGTAGACAATGCCAAGGTTATTGGAAGCAACATTCTTGCTTCAATGTCCGGAAAACCAGTTGCAGATTATACGTTCAAGAAAGACGTGGCCATAACAATGAAAGCAAGATCAACTATTAAGATAGATGAAGAAGTTATTCCCGTTGATCCTCTCTTGTTATTCCAACGTCTAATAACCACTGTCAGAGGTATGGGATCAGCTGTAGACTTGGAGACAGCATTCTCGTATGAGCTGTGCACATTTCCTCCTGCACTTATAGAGACAGACGGTTTGTTAAGGGAAGCAAATAAACCACAGCTAGCAAATTCTATCTGGTCTTCAACTGCGCCTGATGAATCAGATGCTTCACTTCCTAAAGATATTTCATATGTCCTCGATGGAGGATCCTTACTCCACAGAGTACAATGGACAAAAGGAAGAACATACAACGAGATTTGCAAAACTTATGTAGAATACGTCCTCAAGCATTACGGAGAGGGAACAGTCGTTGTATTTGATGGGTATGACGGGAAGCCTTGTACCAAAGATACAACCCACATTCGCAGAACCAAAGGCAAGCAGGGCATACCTGTACGTTTAACAGGAGAAATGAAGCTAAATATGAAGAAAGACGAGTTTCTTACTAACCTCGACAACAAGCAGAGATTTCTAGTAATGTTGGCGACTAAAATGAACGAAGAAAACATGAAAGCAATCCAATCATCTGGTGATGCAGACCTTTTGATTGTACAGACAGCAATTGAATCTGCCAGAAGTAAACCAACAGTTGTTATTGCAGAAGATACCGATCTACTCATTCTCCTGCTCCATCATGCTGATGTAGATGGTCACAGAATATTTTTCACATCAGAGCAAAAAACTCGATCGAAAGCGAAAACCAAACTGTGGGACATCAAGTACGCTAAATCGAAATTAGGATTGAAGATTTGCGAAGCAATCTTGCTTATTCACGCCTTACTTGGGTGTGATACAACGTCCAGATTGTTCTCCATTGGTAAAGATGTGGCCCTGCAAAAGTTTAAGAAAGACGAAAGCTTTCAACGCTTAAGCCAAGTTTTCAACAACTCAACATCAACAAGAGAAGAAGTTATTACTGCTGGAGAAAAGTTGTTGCTTATTGTTTATGGCGGAAAAAAAGAAAGCTCGCTTGATAAGCTTCGTGTCACAAGATTCTACCGGAAAGTTGCTGCAAGTATGAAAGTTGTGTCTCCCGAGAGCTTGCCTCCAACATCCGCAGCTGCATCATTCCATTCATTGCGTGTTTACCTCCAAGTGCAAGTTTGGAGAGGACTGGAAGATCTTGATCCAGAAGAATGGGGTTGGACTGTGAAAAGAGGAAAACTGCTACCAGTTTATACCTCGAAAGCTCCAGCACCAGAAAGCTTACTAAAACTTTTCAGATGTAACTGCAAGGTAGAGTGTCAGAACGCGAGATGTACGTGTTTCAAGAATGGACTGAAATGCTCAGCCTTGTGTGGCGAATGCCAAGGCGTTTCTTGTCTGAACTGTCAGCACCCTTTGGACATAGAGAATGCAGAGAACAGTGACGAAAATAATACAGACCCAGATTTTTACTAACTCACCATCACGCATAGGCTATATCAAAATGCCTATCCCTGTGAAATCGTTATGTATTGATTTGAGTTGACATAGCATGCTATTTTTTCTATAAACTAAATTTCAGATCAATATCTCAGTTTATCCAAGAGTTATGTCCAAAAAACGAAATCAAAACAAGTGAACGTCGTTAATATGAAAATATATATTATCTTCGAAACTATGAAGGATAGACTAGTGGTGTTGGGGTTCATTTGAAAGACCTAATCAAAGCCTCTACGATTATGATGTCCAATGGTCAATTTTACTTGAGTACTTGAGCAATGGTCAATAACGCCTACAATCGCGGTCGATACGCAGCGCGATGTTCCGTTTTTCGTCTTTTAGCATGAGATGAGCGCCCCCTATGGACTGAGTAATTTTTTATCAACTAAAAATATTTGCTAACCATCTAGGAAGGATTACTGAAAATTTGAAGAAAAAATATTAATGTTAAAGGTTAGCTGTGGACGAAAAATACAAGATGGTGTCATTTTGACCTACCAACCTGGGGGTGTTGAGGGGTTAATGCAAATTCCATTTTTCTGAAAAATTGCCTCACCCAATGGTGGTAAGTTTTTAATATGTTATTTTTGAATATTTGGGGATGTCAAAAACGATGAAACCATTTCCGTTACAATTACTTCCAGGTTGACCAAAAATATAGCCTAGATTGACTGGACTATAATGCGAGGACACCTTCGCAGAGTACCGAGATGAAGACAAAAATATTATTTTACATTTTAATTAAATATAGCTTCACAAATCTTTAACCCATTGGCTCATAATGCGAAGCGCAAAAGGTTAGGGTTACCCCTTTTGGGGGAGGTCATTCTCACTCCCCCATTACCCCTCACCCGCCCTTTACGCAACTTGAGGGGGCTAACCCCACCGCCATTGTTGCATAAAATGGTTGAAACATTGTGGATCATTTTTTTTTATGCTTAAACTATTAAAAAAAAAAATGGAAGGAATTGTAGGTTTTTTTTTTTTTTTTTAATAGTTTAAGGATATCCAAATCTCTCGTAAAAACCTTAGATTTCCTTTTTTAAAGGTGAATCCAATCGCCAACGAAATGCTTTCGAATGCAACGGGAGAAAACTGGCGCCGAATTCGGTCAGCAATTTCTCCGCTGTTCACATCATACAAACTGAAACAACTTTATCCTCTCATCTGCCAACAAGGAAATGAATTTGTCAAGTTACTTGGCAAAATTGGAAAAGACAAAAAGGAACTGGAGGTATAATAGTAATTAATAATATCTTTATGTACAAATTTTACAAAACTTTTTTTACTGCAAAATTACTGATATATATGAGTGAGTGCACTTTGACTGCACTCATAAGTTAGAATTAGTTAGAGTCCTTATATACCTAAATATGACGCCTTTTTGTTATTGATCTATTTTAAACGGCTGTTATTTTTTTCATTAATCGTGGTAATAACCTAAAAAGAAATACGCCTTATTTTCATGTTTGAATTTTCATTCGTGAAAATAACTTTTACTCATTTGCCACATTTTCATACTTCAAATTCTACAATAGCTTCTTCCCTCGCATTTTTCAGCAAATTGTTTGCACTGACTTAGTTTTATTTTTGGGGTTCAATAAAGAGAGATATATATATTAGTAAATAAATAAATTCCAGTTTTTTCACATTCAGGTTTTATTTACAAACGTATATTTAACAAATACACATACACACGCACCATAAAAATGTAAAATTTACTCATTTGAATTTTGAACGTAATGAAAGTTTTGCATTGCGCATAAATTAATTGCTGGACTCGGTCTAAATTGAAGAAAATTTATGCTTAAAAGTAGTTTCGTGTTCCAATTTTAATTGTACTTTAGCATTTTCAGTTAAATTATTAATTTATTTTTTAAAAAAAATAAATTATACTGACCTGTTTTGGAAAGCATTTCCCAAACTTTTTTATCGAACGGCGCCTTCAAATTAGTCAGTCCCGCAAATGATATTCATGTAATGTAATTGGTACCATGATCAGTATGAGAACGTTAAAAATGAGCGTGTCATTTATTACCAAATAAAATTGAAAATATCCACAAGTTTTACGTTATTTTTTCTCCTTTGCTAACTTCTTTACTCCTTCCTTTAGTAGGTCTTGCCCCGCCCCCAACACAATTTGTGAAATGCTGGTTTAGCCAACTTACGGAATCACAGTCAGACATATTATCACTTATCAGTGCTGGTAGTAAATATAGCCTTACTACACGATGTAATTAAATAAATTTCACTGAAATTTAGTAAAACTAAAATACGGAATGAATTTACAAAATTTTACTTATCCTTTTTGGAGTATAATTTTTCTGTATATTACATTTCATCCGCACAGATTTTTACAGTCGGTTATAAAAAATAGGATAAAGTAGACTAGGCCACAGTTTTGGTAAAAAGTCTAGTTATAAAAAATAGGATAAACTAGACTAGGCCACAATTTTGGTAAAAAGTTTACCAACAAACCTAAAATTTCTAAAAGGCATAAAAAAATTACTAATTGAAAATATTGTTTTCCTTTCAATATTTTTTAAAAAGAAAACCGTTATTAATGCTAAACTTTTTTTTTTTTTTTTAATTCCGTTTGTAGGCGAAGTTTTTTCTAACTGTACACGCCTTCTGGTGAGAATGAATGTTTTATCCGTTACAATTAACTGATGACATTTTTATGTACAGCAGTTCGTAAGATACAAAAAACACTTTAGTAAGACCAAAACTGGTTCTGTTAATTCAGGTCTTTTAGACGGGGATGGCAAAAGTTACTCTTTGGGTATGACCAGTTGTGTTGCTTCTACTGTACTACTACTACTACTACTAATAATAATAAATAATTTTAGCCGTCTAAATTTATATGTACAAAAAAAAAATGGGTTATCTGCTTCAATATATTTTGTATTTATAGATGAGGCAAATATGTGGACAGTTCTCGATGGATTGTATCGCCTCTTGCGCCTTTGGAATAGAATGTCAAGCCATGAATTCCGATAGAGCAGAGTTTGCCAAAATGGCGACCAAAATTTTTATTTTATCACCAATCAGGGCTTTGAAGGAGGTAAGTTACAAAATCCATCATCTCGCTCGCGAATTGAATTATTAAAGAAACGTTTTTATAGGCTTATGAATTAGGTAAACATACTATAATAATGATTATTTTAGTCGCAATATACTAATGCCTACTTTTATGACCAGTGGGTGTAGTGCTGTGGGAACGCGTGGGAACGGCGTTCCCTTACTTTTTTTGGTAGACGGAACGGCGTTCCCTCACTATTTCAAATAAATCCGAACTTACAAATCTCTAACGTCATGAAATTTTAATTCCCACCCCTAGAAGAAATATGAGAAAGAATCATTAACTGTTTCATTTCTTTTAGCTTCGACTGAGGCAATGCTAGCCTATAAAGATCTGGTGAAACAGTCACGACGGCGTACCAGTTGTTAACTTTTTTTAGTTAATCATTCCAGTTGTTAGCTATTTTTATTGATCGTACTGGATGTCGTATATCTAATGACACTGGAAATACTGCATCTTCAACCTTGGAATATATCCTAATATCCAGTGCATATGACCTCAAAATATCCCTGAAATTGGTCCAGATTTCAAAGATTTCCCGGGGGGCTTACAGTGCCCCCGGACCCCCAGCTGTATGGGCTCGCCGCGCTCGCCATTGTCCCCCCCGCATCTGAGTAACACTTTCAAAATGCGTTCCCCACTTTTTTATTTAGCACTACACCACTGCTTCTCTCTCTAGATTATTATATAATGACAGCCCATTTTTGGCACATTGGGTCCAACTTTTGGGAATTGATTTCACGAGTGAAGAATTTCACTTTTTCACAACGTGTAGCGAAAACACTGCGCTTTCGCGAAGAAAACGGAATTCGGAGGGGGGGATTTCCTTGACCTTATGAAAGATACAAATAGTGAGTTTCCTGTTCATTTTAAATTTAACTAAAGCTTGTTTTTTCTCACTTCTAAAATGACACACCTTTGACACTCGTGCAGTACTTTGTGAATACGAGTTAAATTCTCGTTACCGTAAGAGGTCTTATAAAACAGACTTTTTAGACAACGAATAATAAAAACGTTATGCCTAAACATGATATTTCCTTAACTCGACAGAACTGTCGGAAACGACAATGACTGCCCAGGCCGTGTTGTTCCTTTTAGCAGGACAGAACAATATCGCAAGTTCTTTATCCTTTACGCTTCACT
The DNA here is from genome assembly GCA_023014485.1 of Bathynomus jamesi. Lineage (NCBI taxonomy): Eukaryota > Metazoa > Arthropoda > Malacostraca > Isopoda > Cirolanidae > Bathynomus > Bathynomus jamesi. Next base: position 6,541 of record JAJOZX010005385.1, on the reverse strand, counting down.
GTTAGCGATGAATCCGGAAATACAAGAAGAACTGAGGAAGGAATTGCTCAATGCTAATAAGTAAAGTTTATTCTTAAAATGTATTTCTGCATAGAACTTACGTCTTGCACTATTTGTGAAAGTATGCAATAGTGCATATGAAGTTTTACTCCTAAATCCCTGGTCAACATCCTACCCCATCCCTCATGCAGTGGCTAGCTATATGTGGGCAATATCGCAGACATCCATATACCAACTTAAAACTCTGTTCCGCAGATTAGGGTATAACCCTCGGTGGGATTTACGTAACTTAAATATATGAGGCAGCTATTTTGAGGGGATGGATTCATGTCTGCTGGAGAGCCTGAAGTAGCCAACCACAACAGGGTGATTGGGCTGCAAATTGCAGCCAGGGGTTCAAGAGTCAAAACTCTTATTAATGTTATTTGTATTATTGCAAAGTACTTACAAGGAAGTACGTACAGGAAGTACAGTATTTAACATTCATAGAGAATATAAATCTAAATATATCATTCATATATTACTGTATATATTATAATATATATATAATATTATATATATATATGTATAAATTATTTCACGAAAGTAACACGTGAAAAATATTATGATGAATAAAACCACGAAGGAAGGAAACACAAAAAGGTGCTCAGCGCTTTCGTTAATGAATCCTCAGGAACACTGAAGTACATAAAAAGGTTACGGCCTATATATAGGTTACAGAAAGAAAAAAAAAGAAAAAATAACATACATACACAAAAACATATATAATATATACACATATACCATACATATCTACACACAAACATATATAATATATATATATTTTTTTTTTTTTTTTTTAATTGGGTTGTTTAACCTCCTTCGCAACATCTAAGTTCATAATGACGGAGGGAACTACAGCTTTCGTGGGATCCGAACCACGGGTCGCTACATAATATGGGCGCAGAGGACGGTCTCCATCCAACTACTACCCAGACCCAATGTCGCTAACTCGCTGATCTCGAGAAGCGGTGTGTTACGACATCGGCCACTACGTAGCCCATATATATATATATATATATATATATATATGCAATAAACGGAGAAGTAAAAATAAAAATTAAAAATTAACAATTAGAGGATTAACAGAGAGGCATACAGTTTGTAAGGAAAAAATATCGATTTTAGCACAAGATCAAATGAATTATAAAATACAAATTTATACTGGAAATTTGCATCAGACTGTAAATTCACTTTCAATAACGAGTATATATCAACAAGGTTTGGGATGGCCATGGGCAACCCCTTATCGCCCTCCTCTCCAATATTTATATGGAGTTTTTTCGAAATTACTTACATTCCGAGAATACTGGGGGTGGCATCCCTTGGTTGCGGTCGTCGACGATATTTGTGTATCTGGCCCATGAATCGTGACCTGGATAACTTCCTCCTTCAGTTAAATGATCAAGTCCCCTCCATTAAGTTTACTTTAGAAGTGGGAACAAGAATTCAATCCCCATTTTTGGATGTGCGGTGTACATAGGAAAAGCCAGGTTTTAAGTTTAGTATCTATCGGAAAACAACAAACAATTGTCCTACGTACACTTTTACTGGGACATGACACCCCTACTAAGGCGGCCATTTTTTCATCAATGTTTCTCGCGCCCTTAGGATCGCCGTCCGGAATACATCGATGCCGAATTGGAAAAAATCAACGGTATTGGAAGTGATCTGTGTTACCCATCTGCGTTTATGGAATCTTGTCTCAACAAGGCAAAACGAACTTCTATCGTGTCAATTCAATAACAACACTCGTACTTTGTCAAAAAATATTTTAGTACTTCCATTTTTCCCGGGCTTTTTAGGCATTGCTAATGTACTTAACTTTTGGATATTAATGTAGTATTTTCATATAACAATATTGTGAAAAATATCATAGTAAAAATAGCCCTACCAATAATTCAGGCATTATCTATAAAATTGGGTGTAAACAGTGTGATTCCTTCTACAGGTCAGACGGGAAAGGATTTGCGCACACGTATAAAACAGCATCAATATTCCGTTAGAACAGGACAGTGTCCAGTGCTCTTTTTGTCCATTTGTCAGAGTTATCCCACTGTATTGATTGGAATAATGCTTCAGTTTTATTTCATTCTAGCAACATTGTAATAGAAATATTCTGAGTCTGCCATTATCAACTTTCAAATAACTTCAACATAAGCAAAGGTCTTTTTCAACTCGATCCTGTTGTTTGAATTCCTTCAAAACAAATTTAGATAAAAAGGGTAGGACGCTAAATCTTTGGTAAACTTGTATGCTACTTTATAACTTTTAATCTTCATTTTATTTTTATATATAGCGAAACTGACTCTAAAAGGCAAAGTGTTAAAAACCCGGCAGATTTCCAGTTATAAATTTGTATTTTATAATTCATTTGATCTTGTGCTAAAAATCGATATTTTTCCTTACAAATCTGTATGCCTCTTTGTTAATCCTCTAATTTGTTAATTTTTATTTCTCCGTTTATTGCATGTATATATATATATATATATATATATAATTGTATGTATGTATGTATGTGTGTGTGTGTAGATATGTATGATATGTATATTTGTGTGTTATTTATTTATTTTTTTTTTTCTTTCTGTAACCTATATATAGGCCGTAACCTTTTATGTACTTCAGTGTTCCTGAGGATGTCATTAGACGAAAGCGCTTGAGCACCTTTTTGTGTTTCCTTTCCTTCGTGGTTTTATTCATCATATATATATTACACAGGGTGTTTATCAAGTCCTTATCTATTTCAGTGAAAACGTAGCAAAAAGGGTAAAATTCAATAACAATATAATAGAAGGCATACATTTAATGAATACTTAAATGGGAAGATGTGAAAATGACTGGTAAAATGAATGCTGAGGTAATTCTTTGCTGATGTGTGATGCAGGTCATGTAAAAAAGACTTATCGCGAGAGGGTGAGGAAAAAAGAAAAAAGTTGAGTACAGAGAAAGATTATCGTAATTCGTATCACTTGACCTACCAATAGCGGTACCCTTCGCTTCTCCTGAAGGGTATGATAATATTAATAACTTTGTGGTATGGGATGACTGGTTGATCTATTTTATGGTTCTCGCTGGTTATTCAGATGAACAATTTTCCGATGTGGAGGAATATGACCAATATTTAAAGTCCAAGGTCGAGCTAAATGAATTACGAACAGCAAACTTTTCACTGCTTACCCTTCCTATTTTTCAAAAAAAAATCTTTATGGATTCCTCTACCCTTCAGTGTTCAAGCGGAAATAACAACTAACTGCTACAGCAGAAGATAAACTTTCAAATCTGGTTCTGTATCCTGATCTCATTCACTCAAAAATTATTAAAATTTGAATATTTCACTTAAATAAGTTATCTTCGGTACAATAAACGAATACCAGAGATATATATTCATCAATTTCTGGGATATCCTTCGAGTTAAATAACTTCCATGAATGTGAGAATGTCCCCATTATGGAAACGAATTTAATTGAGAAATATATAAGAATAGAGAACTCCAGCTTCTATTGGTTCAGATTTCCTGTTTACTTTAAAGGAACGGTGAGGGTCTAGATAGTGAAGCAATTCTAAAACTCCCGCTACTAGATGGCGTTGTGAAGGAATCTTTGAGATTGTACCCCACGGATCCGAACTTGGACAGAGTTTGCACAAAGGATTATCAGTACGTTTAACTTGCTCCAAAGATGTTAATTCCTTGTTTTTATACATATTTTAAAAACTTGAATAATTGTTTCTGGAAAGAAATGTCTTTATATAATTTCTTTTTTTAATCTCAAGGATTCCAGGCACTAACATTTTAATCCGGAAAGGTCAACCTGTCGTAATACCCATTTGGAGCATTCATCGTGACCCTGCCCACTGGCCTGACCCAGAAATCTTCAAGCCTCAAAGATTTCTGCACGTGACTAACAGAGACTTTGGACCATACTTACCATTTGGAGTGGGTCCACGCCAATGTATCGGTGAGTATATAATTAAAAAAAAAAATTATATATATATATAAACTCGCGAATCGTCCCACTAATGGGTCGGTCGAGATGTACGACGAAGCGAAAAGTGCGATGATACGGAGGTCTCACTGTGATACAAAATACTGTACGGTGTACTTACTTTAAGACTTCACATGTATGTTAAGGTGGGCATAATTGTGGACGAGATTGTATGCGATGCAAGCTTAGTAAAAAGTTTGTCTTTTTGTTTTTTAATCCAAACAGTCCAGTAGAGCTTTAGTGATATTTGATCCAAGTTTTGAGGGGGTCATGCCATGCGTTGAAGGATTCCAGCTAACTCTTTCGTTTGCAAATAGATTTTAATTAATTATTCGAGCTGTGTATTTTGGATATCACACACCTTGAGAATCAAGTGATGCGAGCTATTTCACTCAATGTTTTTTTTTCTTCTTTATACAAAAACAATTCTCTGGTGGTCTTCAACTGAAATTTTAGCCATTCTACTTAAACCAAACAGTTGATCCTGGTAGATCTTTATTTTGCAGTACAAAAAGTAGCCGAAAAGGTTAATGGAGATGTAGAGAGAAAAAAATTATTTTAGCCGCAATGAAAACATTACGTTTCATGGCTTATATTTTAACCCTTTCATACCTGATTTTCGTTTACTTTTCATGCCACAAAAAAACACTTGTATTATATCTCTAGAATGACTAAAATCTCATAAAATTTGATGGTCTCATTTGCGCCCATACGGCATGAAAGGGTTAATGTTAAATGCGAGGGATTAGCCACTACAATACTTAATATTAGCTGCTCGTGTACAGTTTGCTTTGAATTGTTGTTATCACAATGTTTTGAAGACTTTAATCAATGTGAATTAAAGGTTGCTATATGGCAGTAGTTCTTAACCCCTGGGTCGCCAAGCCATTTTAATTGGGTCATTAAATTGTCATTTATTTACATTATCCCTAATCATTTTACTATTAATTACTTATTTTATTATCCATTACGAGTGAACTGTTTGAAAGCATGAGTCACCGAGCAAACCCCGCGACCAGAATTTGGGTCGCAGCCTAAAAAAAGTTAAGAACTACTGCTATGTAGTTTATATCATTGTATATTCTGTATAAATATGGTTATTTGAATTTTATTTAATTCATTAAAGGTGTACTTCAATCGAATACAAAAGCTTTTGTTTCCTTATGCATTAGTGGAAAAGTGTAAAATGTCAGACTGTTGCACAGCAAAAAAAAAAAGATTATATATATATATATACAGGGTGGCGCAAAAGTCGCGCATCAGGAATTTTTAGTGTTGACTGAATCGGTGCAGAATTTAACCCCTTCCGCACGACTTTGCCTCAGCAACGTATGGTGCAATATACGACTTTCATGACGAACGCACGCTCGTCATCGTAGGGAAGGGGTTAAATTCTGTACCGATTCATCGATTTGTTGTACCCGATATTCCATACACTAAAACCAAGTTCACCCTCTCGTCTATTGTTAATTTCGTACCCATTAATTACTTTAAAGAAAAAAAAAATAAATATATAAAAGTCAACACTGAAAAATCCTATGATGCGCGACTTTTGCGTCACCCCATATATATATAAAGGGTGGGCCGTAAGTTTCCATACATAGGAAAAAATAAACATTTTGTTATGGACAACCCATTTTTATTTATATAATATGCCTCACATGGTTGCCATTGTTTTGAAAACACATTTCATATACGTGTTCCCCCACTGTTGAGAACACGCATTAGCACAGTTGACGTTATGCTGTAAGGCGTGGTGATACGTTCCTTTAGATGATTTATGTTCGTATCTTTTCCTGATAAACCATGGCCTTCAAGTGCCCCCAAAGATAGAAATCAAGGGGGTGAGATCTGGGGATCTGGGAGGCCACTTCACAGGACCACGCCGACCAATCAAGCATCCGGAAACTGTGATCCAAATACCGACGCACGGAAGACCATAATGAGGTGGAGCTCCATCTTGCTGGAAGTAAACTGGGAAGTACGTTCCTCGTTTGAGCAGGATGGGAAAACTCTCTTCTTGCAACAGTTAAGATACTTTCGCATTAGATTTCCACTGACAAAATTGGTCCAATAATTCTGTCACCCCATATCCCGGCCCACACCATCACTTTACCGGCACCTTGCATCTTCGTCGGACTCAGCCAGTAGGGTTAGCATTACTCCAATAACGTATGTTTGCGATTAACCTCTCCATTGACGTAAAAATTGCTTCATCAGTAACAGATCTTACGTCAAACGCATATTCTAGGGTATCTGAAACATAAAAACAAACGTTTAATTTTTCCTATGTATGGAAACTTACGGCCCACCCTGTATATATATATATATATATATATATATATCTATTATATATAATATATATATATATATATATAATGCACTTAAATAATCACTTAGATATATTGCCCTTTCGCAGGCCTGAAATTCGTCTACTTAGTGATAAAAGTTGGTTTAAACAAGATTCTCTGCAAGACCGGATTGTTCCTTCTATCAATACCGTTCATCCTCCGCCTTGA